>CM053604.1:70032203-70037203 GCA_028646535.1 Procyon lotor | reverse complement strand
ATAATATGATTTTTGCTTAGAATTTTTGAATTCTATTTGACATCATTTTTGATAATAAAAATTCTGTTCATTGGAATTTCTGGTACAAGATTGGTGTGGAGTGATCTGGAACAAAATACTTGAACTTTCTAATGGTGTTATTCAGATAGGATAAACTGTTTCAATGAAATCATAAGGGGAATTTAAGGCAAAGGGAGCCATTTGAGCTTCGCCAACATTTTATATTTCAGACCTTAAGGTAAAGCTGTTAAGTTTACCACTCTTAACTGAATTCACTAGCATAGGGGTATCATCATTTAATATGAATGGATAGTTTAACCTGTGATACGTGTGGGAGTGTGTATGTGAGTTATTGATAATGTGCAAGCGAGTCACTAAATTACAGACACTATTGTCATGTGAATATGGGCAGGTGGAGGGGTAAAAAGTAACCAAAGTGTTTCATTTGCATATAGTAGGTAGGAAGAATAATTACACACACACACACACACACACACACACAAAAGAAAGTCTTTCCATGGTACTAGTTGCATCCAGACAAGTATATATTTTTCCTTAAGTATCAGAAAAGCTAGATCTTTGTATTACAACCTATTAATCTCCAGCTGAGAAAGCGTCACTAATTCTGTTAAATAAAATTTAGTATCGATACTATTTAAGAGAGTATAAAGTTTGATTATTAAAAATTAGGGAATGAGAATAGAAGTAGAAATGTTTCTGGTGAAAACTAATAGGGTGATTTTCCCATTCTCATTGGACTATTATTTTAGCGAAGAAAAGAAGCAAAGCAAAAAGGAAAAACCGCAAAACATGCTGTCAAGTAATTGTGAAAAACAAAGCATTGGGTATGCATAGTATTATTTTAAGAACATATTCCTTGAACTTGTTTCAAAGGATTTGAAAATTTAAGTCTGCTATAAAAATTAGAATGCTAAATAATCTGATTTCCTCTATGATGGAAATATTCATATGTATTTATAATCTTAACTCTATAAGTGGCAGTGAAACATGTTTTCTTCCTAAGTGTGATCATCTGTTTTATATTTAATTGGAGAAAATTTCTTCCAGTTTTCTGATTATAATGATAACATGGCATGCAAGAAACCAGAGCATGTTAATCAAATCTCATGATTATAAGTATTTAACTTCATGGAAAATGATCATTATGGATGTTCAATAGCATTCATTTGGCTACATTTCATGTAAGTTTAGTTCCATTCTTAATGCTATAAAGTTATGCATTTGTGTATCTTGTTAATGAGGGAAATTTGGAAATCTGATCTTGAATTGGAAATCTGATTCCCTCATTTTATTTTGCAACTTACACAGTACATTTAGAAATCAGCCTGCACTGTTATGTGGAATGTGATTTGTTAACCGGCCTTTCCCAAGATAACAGTTCTGAAGACTGCCATGTGTTTTGAATATTCATTTCATTCTAGGTGTTGACTACTTTTAAGATTGCTTTCATTTAAAGAGAATAGAGCTTCTAGGAATAAAAGTTTTATTGTTCACCGTGGATGATTCAGAATAGTATGATTTAAGTTCTCTTTTGAAGTAACTTATAAATGGCATTTCCTGTTAGGCTTGTCTACCGAAAGCTAGATGAAAGAGAGAATGTATGTGTAGCTTACTGATGAAATTTTATTATCACAATTAATTATTATTAAGAAGAGATTAATTCTCTTCTGTCTTTACCTCCATGCTAGTGTCACTACTCTTAAGAGTAGTGTTCATACTGTAGAATACTTTTTAAGGGGAGCAAAGATTTTATTAAAATTTCATGCATATTTTGTTTACGGTTGGGCGGTTTCTTTTATAATAGAAGAATCTGCATATAAAATATTGATGATGTCATCAAGGAAGTGTGAGTTGAAAATGTCACAGACATATCTAATGACCATCACTGAGGCAATAATATTTTTCTAATGGAAATAATATCAACAATATTCTGTGTATTTATTTCAGTACCAATATTACTTTAGACTTTCTTTCTTACTGTGATTTTAGGTTTTTCTGTGCTTTTCTGTTTATCACTGGCTCGTCACTGCTGTGTACAAGGATATTTGTCACTAACTCAGATTGTCTTTGAAATGATTTTTAACTGTGGTACTTTTCCTAATTTATTTTCTCCTCCTTATTACATGAACCCATGCGTTTAATAGATTTGCCAATTAATATTATATGTTATGTCATATAACATATATCTTTCATGTTATAATATTGGAATTTCTAATTTAAATATTATACT
Organism: Procyon lotor; assembly: GCA_028646535.1. Taxonomy (NCBI): domain Eukaryota; kingdom Metazoa; phylum Chordata; class Mammalia; order Carnivora; family Procyonidae; genus Procyon; species Procyon lotor. The sequence goes on along the minus strand of CM053604.1, from coordinate 70,034,952 downwards.
TTCTAGACGTAGTGATAAAATATTTAGGAAAATTTGAACACAAGAAGATACAATTGTAACGTATCAGACTTTGGCAGTGAACCTGAGAACCCCAATCTCGCCCTCCCATCCTTCCCCATACTTATGCCCTACGGGAAAGTAGAATTTAACATGGATTCCACCACACCTAGCTCAGTGTCTGACCCATAACACTTAACAAAAGGCATTTAACCAAAGCTTTTCAAATGAAAGAATAAACTCAGTTCTTTAGCAGATGTTCTTGAAAGGACTATTTTGATATGAAGGAGAGTATGGATATCCATCCAGTCAAAACTATGGAGGGTGAAAATGATAGAGAACATTTTTCATTGACTGGTGATTGCTTATGTCTGGTTTGGGATTTAAAAAAAAAATCTATAGTTCTGATCATTTCAGCCCTCTAAACCTGTCCCTTTTCCCTTCACATCCATTTACTCCATTAGTTCTGTTTCTTTTTCCCAGAGAACAGTTTGTTTTAGAGTTTATCCCCTGGCTGAAATATTCTTATTATTGTGTTCCTATCTTATCTGGATGTTGGATGAACTATATTTTCCATTGTTACACATGATTTTTCCTTTGTTTTCTCTAAATGAATTGTTTCTAGAAAGGAATCTAAACCCTGGGTAATTATTATTCAGCCTTGCTAGTGTTTGTAAAAGCAAAAGTTGACCTTAGACAGTGAGGAGCTATGGGGAAACGGGGTGTAGCAAAAATTGTTTTTAAAAGTGAGAGGAAAATATTCAACAGTGAAGGTGGGAGGGTAGGCTTTAGTTTTTAACTTAGAAAAAAGGGGAGAGGAAAAAAAAAGAAAAAAAGAAAAAAGGGGAGAGGGATGCCTAGGTGGCTCAGTCAGTTAAGTATCTGCCTTTTGCTCAGGTCATGATCCCAGGGTCCTGGGATTGAGTCCCTGGTTGGGGGTTGGGCTCCCTGCTCAGCAGGGAGCCTGCTTCTCCCTCTACCTCTGCCTGCCACTCCCCCTGCTTGTGCTCTCTCTTTCTCTCTCTCTCTCTGACAAATAAGTAAATAAAGTAGTTAAAAAAAGGGGGGGAGAGTAGTTCAATAAAATAATGCCATTTTTAAGGAATTTTTCTCACAGTAGTTGATGTCTCTTCTTCTTCCTCCTCTTTTTTTCCCTTCCCTTTAACACTCTTTTTTCTCTCTCTTTCTCCCATTCTCCCTTTTCCTTTCACCAATGTTCATTAAGAGTCTTCTCCTTGGTGGGCTTTTCTACAAAATAAGGGGCTCATCCTCAAGCTCCAGAGGAGTAAATAGTAATCACTGAAGTTTTTTTCTTGTTCCACCTTGACAAGACAAATAAATTCTTTATTAAAATATAGATCCCTGTAGCATCACTCAGGGACTCCGACTAGAGGAAGTAGAAAAGGTAAGGGTTTGACTCATCCAGTGGGGACAGCATTTGGGCCTTAAGTTTTTGGTGCCTCCAAATACTTTTGTGTAGTACCCACCCTGAACAACGGAATGTACAGGCCCGCCTTACACTGTTTTTTTTGTTTTTTTTTTTAAGATTTTATTTATTTGACAGAGAGAGAGATCACAAGTAGCCAGAGAGGCAGGCAGAGAAAGAAGGAGAAGCAGGCTCCCTGCTGAGCAGAGAGCCCAATGCAGGGCTCTATCCCAGGACCCTGAGATCATGACCTGAGCTGAAGGCAGAGGCTTTAACTGACTGATCCACCCAGGTGCACCTGCTTTCTGTTTTTGATAGTGTTCCTTCCAAAGCTATAGTTCTGGGGAATGCCCCTGGAATTTGTTAGGGAGGTAAAATGGTTCTATATCAGCGGTTATATATCAGAAACTACTACTATGTGGCTTGTATTTTCAAAATGGAAAGAGATCTGGATCCTACTGGTATTGTTCCCTTGCTTTATGAACAAGGAAGCAGCAATTGAAAAGTGAAGTTATGTAGCCAGTTAGTGGCAGAGCCACTAACTTGAGGACCAGTAAATGTAATAAACGTAATAAAACCAGTAAATGTAACACCATGGTGTTTCACTCACCCAGCATATAGATGAAATTAGATCTGATAGTTAAAAAGTGACTGTGTTTCTGAAAGCTATTTGGCATACCAATTTGATTTAATGAATTCGGTAGTTTAGCATGATATAGTGTGAAGAATTGAAAACAGACTTACCTGCTTGTGCATCCAAACTGTGCCACTAAATATTAGAGTGAACTTGAATAGCATATTTAACCTTTTTTTCTTAATTGTGAAATGGGGGCAATAAACACTTATTTTATATTATGGTAAAGCAAGGTTTCAAATGCAAATATTCAAACCTCTTTTTTTTTTTTAACTTATTTATTTGACACAGATTGAGAGAGAGAGGGAGAGAGAGAGGGAATACAAACGGGGAGCAGGGAAGGGGGAATTAGGCTGGGCCTGGGGCTCAGTCCCAGGACCCTGGGATCATGACCTGAGCCAAAGGCAGATGCTTAAAGTCTGAGCCACCCAGACTTTTGACAGAAGTCTGTCAAACCTCTTGACACCAGGGTAGAGTACTGTAGACCTAAGTGAAATCCATATAGAATGTCTAGTCTCAGTTTATCCACTAGCATAGCTCATTTCTGCAACAAATTTTAAAAGTGTTCCTAAGACCTTTGCTTATATATTTTTTGGAACATTTCTATTTTCTTTGGTCATTGAAGGCATATTATTGATATTTGAATAACAGTCTAGGAAAGGGATTTTTCAGTAGTTTCTCCTCCAGAATGG
>CM053604.1:69937703-70032103 GCA_028646535.1 Procyon lotor | reverse complement strand
TTTTTTTTTTTTAAAGATTTTATTTATTTGACAGAGAGAAACACAGCGAGAGAGGGAACACAAGCAGAGGGAATGGCAGCGGGAGAAGCAGGCTTCCTGCTGAGCAGAGAGCCCGATGTGGGGCTCGATCCCAGGACCCTGGGATCATGACCTGGGCCGAAGGCAGACGCTTAACGACTGAGCCACCCAGGCGCCCCCAGAATGGTTTTTGATACAGTTTACCACGGATATATGTGATGATTTTATTTAATCTTAAGTAGGCTGTTAAAATCAACAGAACATTTTTGTACCAAGTGAACAGCTCTAGAAAGTAGTTTGGAAGGACCCACTTTTTGGAATGCAGGGCCCCAATCTGGTGATCAGCTGGGGAAATAGAATTCATAGCACCATGACTAGCAATACTAAAGTGAATTCAGGATTCAAAAAAAGTATAATTGTGCTTATTTGTTATCACTACTAATTCCTTAATTTGGGACAGTGTCATATATTCTGCAAATGAGAGAAAAATACTTCATATAATTGAACTTCATTTGGGGACCATATTCCTATTTTCCCTCACATGGTACAGTGGCTGAATAATATGTTTCCAAATGAGAAGTCATATGTAATGCCATGTTGTTTATTTATTTATTTAGAGAGAGCAGGGGCGGTGGGAGCGGGTTGGTAACAGGCAGAGCGAGAGGGAGAGAGAATCTTAAGCAGGCTCTGTGCTGGACATGAGGCTTGATCTCGTGACCCAAGAGTCAGAGGCTTAACCAACTGAGGCATCCAGGTGCCCATGTAATTTATTGATAGTGAACTATCATTGCTTTGCATTCATATGTAGGTCAGCCAAAAACTACCTCTAAAAGCTCCTTCATTCTTAGATTCTCCTAATAGATATTCATTGTTGGCACAAAAGTTCAAGGCTTAGGGACTTTTTTCTCTTAAATTAAGCCTGATAATCATTTAAGAAAAGATTCTCTAAGTTTGGTGATAAGCCAGTCTGTCACATACTAAATATGTCTTATATTTCTCTGATACTTAAGTGCTATTTTTATTGAGCTTTGGTAATGTAACTTTAATTTTATACCAATCATATTATATTTCTAAATCTTTGCTAAATGACAAGCATTTTTAATTCTATATAGTTAAGTATATTGCACATTTTAAATGGATTAGCAGTGTTTTAGAATAAATTCAGTGTATCAGCAATACAAGGTTTGTTCTAGAACAAATTCAATTAGCTTTATTAAATTAGGGATTTTAAAAATGCTTAAGTGAAAACAGTTGAAGGTTAGTTTTATTTCGCTAAAAGGGACATTTGGATTAGAATGGTGAACAAGTCCTTGTTTCTGAAACACATAAATGAGCTTTCTTTCCCTTTCACTGTTGTTTACCTTTCTTTACCACAGGGAAGGAAATGTTTGCATTGTAACAAATTAAGAAGAAATTATATTTTGCTTAATAGGTAACTGGGTGGTTAATAGTTAATTAAGTACAAAAGAAAACTGAGAAAACTTTTGATTCCTTTCCTCTTATTAGAAATGAGGAATTTGAGAGAAATCAGTACAATGTGCATTAATTAAAGCATTCAGTGTTTTGGTAATAACCCTCCTTATTTATATATAAGTATTCCTTGGGAAGCGAAATCTATTTATGAGACTTTGTATTTTGCTTAATAACTTGCTTAGATAAATAGTTTTTTTCTTTAATTTTTATAGAAATCTCCATTTATTTTTTAAAATTTTTAAGATAATCTCTTGGTGTGAAGGCACATATTTCATTTGGTAAATGTAATATATTTTACATTTATTTACAATATTAATTAGAAATATTGTCATTATAAATTATTACAAATGTAAATATTACATTGGGTAAAATGACATTCCTTCAAGGCAAACTAATTGAATGAATATATACAAGACAAAATCTAATGAAAGGACATGAGAATTTTCTTGGCATAGAGGTACATAGTTATACAGTCACACCATAAGAATGAAAACACTTGATTATTGCTATTAGAGTGAATAGATGGTATTCTCTAACATATTTATTTTACATTTTAGCTAAGAATCATGTTAATTTAAATGAAAATAAAGTAAATAACCAGAAGGAAAATTGCTATGATTAGTAATAGGCATGTGTCGGTGTGCTAATGGTTTGGATTTCTTTTTTCTTTTCTCTTCTTTTTTCCCCTTTTTTGGGGGCAGAAGGGACAGAAGGCAAGGGAGAGAGCATCTTAAGCAGGCTCCACGCCCAGCACGGAGCTGGAGGTGGGATTTGATCTCAGGACCCTGAGATCATGACATGAGCCAAAATCAAAAGAGTTGTATGCTTAACTGCCTGAGCCACCCAAGAACTCCCTAAATGGTTTTATTTCTAAGCAGTTCAGAGCTTATCAAAATGAGACTTTCAAAGCATAATTTGGGCCTTTGCATTTGATCCCTGGTTATTTCAGGGAATTCTCCCAGGTGATTTTGCTGGCCAGTTACATCAGTGACTCTCCAGAGCACACTGGCCTCATAAAGGGTGCTCTTACAGATTATTCTGCTGTGGGAAGAATCACATTCTTGAGTTTTAAGTTTTGTTTATCTAATAGGTAGTAATAGAACTTCCTCCACATAGACACTTATGAATCCTGAAAGCCCAAGTGGACCTTATGGTATGGGTATCACCTCTGAGTGAAGGCCTGTATGATGTTTCTCTCTTTCATGGGAAAACACAACTCAGGGAGCCAGTGCATTTTTATGCTTTTGCTCTCATTTTAACAAGTCTCATAACAATCATAGTAAGCATTTATTGAGTGTTTTAGTCCATGTCAGGCATTCTTAGAGTCTTTATGTGGCATGTGTTATTGAATTTTCACCATCACCTTGTATGATAGATGATACTATTATCTGCATTTTGCAGATGAGGAAACTCAGGCCCAGAGAGACTGAATGAATCTTGTGAAGACCTAGACCAACAGGAAGCAGAAAAAGGATGTAAATCCAATAGGTGGGGGCCCACAGCCCTGACGGAAGCACAACTGTGTCACCCAGACTTCTTTCCTATGAGCACCTAAAATAAGAAGGAACATATTTTATTTGAGAGCAAAAATTCATTGTAATTAATGGGAGTAAACACTTCAGTGATTGAGAGTCTTTGTTATCTGACTAGCATGTCAAAGAATTGGCTTGGCCCCGGATCCCAGATGTAGAATGGCAAACACTGGGTTTCAAAGTGGAGGGAGACGGGGGAGGTTCCTGCAGCTGTGGCAATCCTATCAACCCCGAAAATCAAAGGTTTTCTTCCTTTTGGTTGGAATTCTCTGGTTTCCTTCTTCCTTAATTAGCTTTCTAAACGATAATAGTCAGTGCCTTTGACCACCTACAATTTGCAGGCATTTGCAGGTTACTGTTATGAGCTTTGGTGGAGAGGCCTGGGACTCTAAGCTCATGTCCTAGCCCCACACACTACCTGTGTTATCTTTACCATGCAGCCTAAACACAGTTTTCTTAGTCTCTTGATCTATAAAATAACGACCATTATGATATCTATCACAAAGGGTTATCATGAGGATTGAATAAAATCATATATTTGAAAATGTTCAAATATGTCACATATATACAGATAATTGTTTTAATGTTTAGTAATTCTTTTAAAGTTGAAAATCTTCTATTCATAAAATAGTTCTTCATTCCAAATAACATCTCTGGCTAATAGAGCAGTCAGAAGAAGATAGCTAGCTAGAGTTGTTTGAAATCAGATAAAATATAAAGAATTTATTCATAATTGATTTGAAGATACCTAATAACATTTAGTATCTTCAAATCATACTAGACTTAACCCAATATTAGAGAGCTGTATTCATGTGTCATTAAGTAAACACTATGTGTATTATATAAAAGTAAAAAATGTTAACTTTTGTTGTATCATTCAGTAGTACATCATTCAGTATGATGCATATATGAATAAGGGGAAAGCAGAAATAAGCAGGTTGTCCACTAATTTTTTGAAATTGACAGACAAATGTTTCTCAAACTTAAACAAACTAATATGTTTTTGATTTTGATGAAAATTCCTGGCCTATTTTACTAATATCCTCTATGTTGACTATACATGTTTGTGTGAACTGACTGACTTACCTTATCAAAATAGTTGAATTGGTTATTTGTGTACAGTAGGCTTTCACAAAATATGGTGTTAGGAAGACTGAATTTTATAGGAAATAAGTTGGGAAATGCTTGATCTCCCTCCTGGATAGTCATAAGATACAACAGCATCCGCAAATCTCTAAGAAAACTATTGCACTAAGCACTTTGATAAATATGTTTTCCTTTAATCCTTTTAATAACCTCTTGAGGTAACTATCTCCATTTTACATGTGTGAAAACTGTGGTTTCTCAAGGATCTCTTAGGGACACATGGCCATTAAAGCCAGAATGTGAAGATAGTTGATTAGGGACTTTGTTAACTTAGAACCACTATACTTTGTGGCCCTGAGAGCTCAGATTCTGCTCATATGGCTGATAATTGTCAATGGCAGGTAGACTAACCAGGCATTTTAAGGAACAGATGTTGGGGAGGCACACTTTAAACAAAATCACAGACTAGCCTGAGAGATGGCCAGCAGTCATTAATGGGAAACTTTGAGGCTTTGGCTAGAACCTGAGCTCAATTCTCATGTGTAAAAATACTTTGGAGGCTCCTCTTACCTTTGGATCAATCCATCAGCAACCAAATTACAACAAAGACCTTGTACTTTTTACAAGTGGAGTACTGAATCAATGATTTCTTATAATATTCTGGTTTCTTTCAAGACTGGGAGCAATTAAATATGAAGACAGGTAAGCGCAATAAGATGTCCAAGGAACAGACTGTGCATTTGGGATAAATATTATTGCATTTAAAGAATTAGGTGGTGAGATGTGAATCATGTGTCCATAAATCATTGGCCAAATGTTTTTTGAACACTCTCAATGGCCGTCACTCTGAGTAGGGAATGGTGAACTCATAAGGAAAGAGCATCACCGGGGAGTCCAGAGGACTACATGTGTATTTCAGGCATTGCCATTAATTAGCTCTGGGTCACTGGATGATTCCCTTCTTATTTACAGAGGCAGAGTCACAAGGATTAAAAACACAACTCTAGAGCCAGAGGGCTCATTTTAATCCCTGGTTTCCTTTACTTATTTGCTGCAGTGTGAGTTTGGTAAATTTGTTTCACATTTCTTCGTGCCTGTGGTCTTGCATATGAAAAATAGAATAATGGTATCTGCATCATGGGATTGTTATGAAGATTCAATGAGTTAGCTCATATACAGTGTTTAGAACAGTGTCTGAGATACGGTAAGTGCTATAGAAGTGATTATTGTTACTTTTTGTTATTATTATCACTGCTACTCTTACTGTCTTTGAGCCTTAGTTTCTTCAACTAGAAAATTGAAAAATGAAATTAAATGATATGTAAAAATATCATATCAGATTTGTACACATTTGTTGAACTTAGAATAAAACCCATCTGATAATTTGTGGGTGTCCTATGAGTGCCAAAGTACGAAGATTAATACAGGCAGCAAATCCTCTATGTTTTAGAGGCAAAGAGATAAACACAAAACAAACACAGAGTAGAGACAACTTTGTATTTTGGTGATCCAGGGACATTTTATTAAGTAATTGTTACTCAAGGATTGGAGATTCCGATGGAAAGCAGGTTTTGGGTCTTTTCATCAGTTGTGACATTTGAATAGGGATGATCAGGAATCAGGAGGTTGCATGCTTAAGGAGCTAAGCAAGACATTTGTTAATGAAGTATTATTATGGTAATAATGTTCCCAGAGTTTTACAAATATTAGTTTGTTTAATCCTCAATTTACAGATCTGAAAACTTTAGCATAGGGAAGTTAAATAACTTGCCCAGGATCATACAGTTTGGCAAACTTGAAGTGTAAACCCAGGCACTCTGGCTTCTGAGTTTGTGCTTTTAGCCCCTTTTGCCTTACTAGTTCTGAAAGGCTTGAGGAAAGGTATGGAATTATGTGGAATACTTGGGGTATTGAGTAATTGGGTATGACCAGACCGTAGGGCTTGGGGATTAGGTGGGTAAAGGGGAGATTACTAGGGATTTGGAAAACTCATCTGATCGTCATTTGAATAATCTAGATGAGAGCATCATTGCACAACTAGACTAGAATGGGTCTCTTAGTAATATGAGGAAGCTGTGATGAAGGGAGTCTTACCCCCTTTGGCTCAAGGACCCTTTTGAGAGTGTATTCAACTGTGGACTTTCTCCCCAGAAATGTGTGTAATACACAGCATCCCCACAGAATTTCAACAATTTCACAAAACTTAATTTATTTGATGCTTTACATGGCTTGGTTGTTCTCCCTTGTAATAATTGTGTGCTTTCATAAAAGTCTGCAGTTTTTCTGTTTGTTCTTTGTTCTGTATTTTCTTTCAGTAGTCATCCTTTAAAATATTTTCTTTAGATACCTGTTCTTTGGTTTTAACTTCTATAAAATAAAACTTAGGCAAGTTCTTGATAACTTAATCAACTTTATATCCCCACTCTAAGAATATATACTAATAAATGATTGCAGTGAAATTTCCCGTAACTGTTTTCCTTTGTTGTTTGAGTACCAAATGGTGGGATATCTTGTGAAGAGCAGATAATCTCTACCAGGATCCACACTGTTCTTTATTCATGAGAAGTTTGTTATTTGAATAGTTGTATCTGGGATGAGGAAATTATTTGCATTAAAGAAAAGGGAGATAAATCCTATTTCCAATGCAACTACAATGGCCTCTTCTAGAGAATCAGATCCAAGAATCTGTCTTTGCTTCTAGGACACACTTTATTGTCCCTGAAGCATGGAAACCCTTTGGGTAATTAGAGTCTAGAGGGAAGGGAGTTCAGAAAAGGGGTGACTGATTATCCTTTGTTTTGTTTATCATTTGGCGTGAGTAATAATTGGGTCCCTCTTGGCTAGGTGGGGAGTAAGCAATGCTAATACCTATGGGAAATTGTTCTAGTAAAATTCACATGCTATTTAGGATTTGGCTTTTTTTTTTTTTTTAAGGGGGGAGGGGCAGTGGGAGAGGGAGAGAGAGAATCCTAAGCAGGCTCCACACCCAGTGTGGAGTCTGATCTCACAACCTTGAGATTATGACCTGAGCTGAAATCAAGATTCGAATGTTTAACCAACTGAGCCACCCAGGCATCCGCTTCCTTATGATTTTTGAAATAAAATTTTCTATTCTCTAGCTTACTTTAAGAATATGGTATATAATACATATAATATACAAAATATGTGTTAATTGTTTGTTTTATTGGTAAGCCTTCCAGTCAATAGTGGGCTATTAGCATAGCAGTAATACTTATATGCAGATTTGGGGGAGTCAAAAGTTATGTGCAGATTTTCAAATGCATGGGGTGTTAGTGCTCCTAATCTTCCATTTTGTTCAAGGATCATGAATATCATAGATATGCCCTGATATATCTAGGGCTGTTGTGAAATATGGAACTGAATACATCCTCAATTTTGCCAGGCCATCATTCTTTTGTATTTATATGGTGAGAATAGCTCCATTCCTTTCCTATGAAATAACAGGCACAGATTTTGTGATGAGTGGTCAATTTTCAATTACCTCTGGGTATGTGGTTGCTCTGTGGTTGGTAATGATGGTGGGAACTCAAGTTCTGAAGGAGTGGAGCATTATCAAGGGCCTTATAAAAAATACACACAACTCTACTGTTAGAGTACCACACACTATTACACTCTTTGATTTGTGTTGTATATGTGTGCACACGTGTGTGTGTGTGTGTGTGTGTGTGTGTGTATGTGTACTTTTCATGGGAGTTGTTCTATATCTTGCATTTGTATTAATCTGCTATTAGTTCTACTTTTAATCATAATTAATTTGGGGGTAGTAACTTAAGTCAAGGAATGATTTTAAATGATGTGGTAATAAAAAATATTTTATTTCTTGTCTGCCAGTTGTGAATTCTGCACAAGTTAACTGCAAGAAAAGCACTCCCAGTGCTGCCTAAATGGCTTACTGTCATGCCTACTTGCATAGTGAAAAATTTGTGGTGGTGAACCTTTTTGGATGTCTTGGGGGAACTGTAGCCCTAAGTCATATGTCATGGGAGTTATGTTCTATTTGCCATTCTTAGAATGAGTTAGGCAAGCTAGGTTTTAGCTGTTCTTGACAGCTGCATTTCACAATGTATTTTTTATTTGTGTCTAGTAGTAAGATTGGGGTTCACTCTGGTTGTGATAGTCATCAAGCAAGTAGTTAAAGGAGGGGAGAGGAGGACTCTCTCCTCCTAAACTACTTCTGACATATAGGGATGCTGAGAAGGTATTAGTAATAAATCTGAGATATCACAAAGCTGAAAATGAAAAAAAAAGTTTTTTATTTTACTGATGCAAACTTCAATAAATAGATATACCACCAGGATTTTTTAACCAGAAAAAAATGTTCTTTTTAAAGGAAATATTTGAACTGCTTTCTGAAATTTCATCGGATAGTGCTCTATGAGTTTAAAAACGCCGAAGCCCTGTTTTACCCTGGTGATACTATTTTATTGTTTTTGGGTCAATTTTCCATCACAAATAACTGCAGATTTTATTTATGATCCTATATTCGCATATGGGATTAAAACCATTCAGCACTTGAGACTTTTTGTAGAGATTTTTGTCCCTCCCCTTTTTGGTTTTCTATCTATACTCACTTCTGACCCTGTCAGTTTCATCTTGAGGTGTGGTCTCTAGCTCCACCCCACCATCTGGCATCCATGGTCTCTTTCCTGTAATGAATACTTCAAAAAAGACATTTACTAAACGAAGGTTTCAGTTTCTGAGTTATTTTGGTTATTGACTATCCTTTACAGAATTACATACTTTTAGATCTGAACAAGGCCATTTTGTTCTATTCTGTCTTCTTAAACTAATTTTATTACCACAAATTTTCCCCAAATTCTAAGTAAGCGAGGAGAAAAAAAAATCCATTCATTTTTTTCATTCATTCAGAAATACGTTGATTGACTATCTATCAATGCCAAGGCACTTGTCTTGCTGAGGCAAATTATGCTTAGAGAGTGAGATTCTCTTTGCCAATAATTTACTTAACACAGGCTCACTACAGGAATTATAATTTATAATGGTAATATTTCACAAGCCAGTAGCATATGGGATAATGTCTCTTAATAAGCCAATAAAGGAATAACATACTCCAGACCAATGATGGATTAATTACACTATTGTTCCAGGTTAAGTGGAGATAAAGGAAATAAAATCTGAATTTAGTTGATGTATAACTGTCCAGGAGTTGGTTCTCACAAGAGTTGACTTAGCTAACCAAGAGCTGAGGTCCAGCTACCAGGTCCAGCTACCCTACCAAGGGTGAAGCAGAAGTCCCTTGTTGCTAGAGCATGTTGCTAAGGGAATGAACATCTTGGAGGGCAAGATGATCTCCTTCACAGGGCCCCTGCAAGGTTTTCAGCACTCCTCCAAAGAGTCATCTTGCCATGGCAGGAGCTAATGCCCAAGGTCTTTGTATACATGCTGCCGAAGCGAACACTGCCCAACATCTTCGGAGAGCTATTTAGATCAGCAATGGGTACCCTTACCCGAACTGACTACTCTTGACAAGTCATCACAAATTCTTGGTATTTAACGTTTAAATGTCCATTACATCATAGCGACTGTTTCTATGCTCTTTTGATAAGCCCCCAGAGGCATCCATCAACAGATGAGTTACCGAGTGTTTATTGACAACAGATGTTGGTGACAGCATTCAAACACAGTTTCCTGAACATAAACAAATTCACCCTTCATTCAAAACAACTTCACTTAAGTCATAGACAAGTGGATTTGAAATCAGTACAATGGATACACAACAGTACTGGACTAGATTTTCAGCGCACCTTGATAAACTTTCTATTTAATTAATTTGATGTTTTTTGAGTTAGCAATGACTGATGGACTTATTTAAAGAGATTTGGTGTTACATGTAAATTTGAAATTGACATTATAATTAATCTGTTTCCTTAATTATTTGAGAATTTCTTTTATGTACAAGATATACAAGAGTGGAAAAATCTCCCTTAAGTGTGGCTTTTTATTAAGGTAACGCAGTCTGTTGGAGCTTTATTATAAAATTAACCATTTTTTATTTGACAGATTAAGAAATGCATGTTTGATTTAAAATTAAATTGACAAGTATATTTTAAAGCTAAATAAAACAAATGAAAATGAAGTTTCAGGTGCTATGATCGTAGGTGGTAGTCACTAAAACATTCCAATTTTTAAATCAAGATATATGAAGATCATGATTTGGAGAGCACACATTTGAGGTGCTGAGAACTGGAACCTCCTGTATGCTTCTGTATTATTCCTAAGAGTGGGTGTTTCTTAGAAATGGTGAACCAGAGAAAGTGGAGAGTAGGTCTGGTCATCAGACTGAAGCAAACAGTACAATTTGGCATAAGCATTACCGAAGCATGGAAAAGCCCAGAGGACCTGATATTTCACTATCGAGCCCACAGGGAGTAGGGAGCAGAGAGCCGGGTCAGGGAGGATTAAATGCAAACCTGGGATTTTAGCTCCCATCCCTGGCTCTCTAGAGGGTGACTCTAAGGCATAATATTGATCTTTGCTTCACCGTGGTACACAGATATAAGACTGTATGCCACATTTATTATTTTTAAACCAATCACCCTTTAGATGCAAAAAGTGGTAACATGGTAATATCCTTAAATTACCACTTAGATTTACATGATTTGATATTTGGGACATAAATCTGCTATTTCATCAAGACCTTGCAAAGAAGAGAAAGCCTATTCATTTAAAAAAAGTTATTCTGATGCCTGTAGGTGTTTTAACCACAGGGATCGGGACCGTGGGTGGGCATGTGGGCATAGAAAATGTGCGGGCACCTAGAGCTGAATGATGAATTTGAAAGGAAAGAATTGTGTGTGGGCATAGATTGATCTTTCATATCAACTTCCAAGTTTAATTGAAGACTAAGAAGGTATTCTATTTTTAAGACAGATTTCTGAAGTTTACATTTATTAAAGAATTTCTAATCGAATAGTTCAACTCCAGTATAGGTAAGGTCCTTCCTTATATTTCATGTCTTAAGCCACTGACTTGAGGATTTCTGAATGGTAAAGTATATTTTGGGTTAAATAAAGTTTTATAATCCCTAGATACTTCTCATTCCTCAGGGAAAATTATCGTGTTCAAAGGGACCTGCTCACATGGGAAATAAATTCAAATTGTCTTAAAGTATCTTGTTTGTTTCTTGATTTTAATCTCCTCCTGTGATACATTTCTCTCAAGAAAAAGAAAATGTTCAAGGCAAAAACAAACAAAATAAATAAAAATCGCTCTGCTTAAATATAGCTCAGTGAGTCGAATTTTATTCATTGCTCTAAGTTTGCTATTCTAGAGATTACTGTAAATACCATTTGCTAAAAATATTGCTGTAGTCGCTTCATCTAGTACGGAGGTCAAATACATAGAGTTGGGGTACCTACGGGTATAACTGAGTATGACTGATTATATATATTTCTTAATTGAAAAAATCAGAGTATACTCTTGCAAAATGACACATCTTCAATTTAATGTTTAAAAATTTTTAAGTAGTTTACTTAATACTTAAAATATTTAATACTTAATTAAAATTCTTCATTTAAGGGGCACCTGGGTGGCTCAGTGGGTTAAAGCCTCTGCCTTCAGCTCAGGTCATGATCGCAGGGTCCTGGGATGGAGGCCCGCATCGGGCTTTCTGCTCAGAGGGGAGCCTGCTCCCCCCCAACCCCCGTCTCTCTGCCTGCCTCTGCCTACTTGTGATCTCTCTCTCTCTATGTCAAATAAATAAATAAATAAAATGTTTAAAAAAAATTTCATTTAATCTGAACATTCAATATCATGTTAAAAATCAGTAAATATAATTTTGCTTTCGTGTAAACATATAAAATAATTTGGGATAGGCATGGCCACCATAGTAAGCACTGGACTTGTGTATAACTTTTTTTATTTTAGCAACATAAAATCAGATTTTATTTAAATTTTTCAGTAATGCTGAAATGTTTTGACTCTCTTAAAATATAACTTTTGTCGAATCATTTTTCATGTTGAATCATTATTACATAATTTATTATGTAAGCCAACTGCAACTTCTCTAGTAATTAAATGAACTAACCAAAATATCAAAACTTCAAAGGAGACCTGTGATAGAATGACCTGTGATAGAACGACCCAATCCTACATGTGGACAGGGTCCTGGACTATCAGCCTGTCCTTGAGTCCTTAGACTTAAGAATGCAGAATAGCCAGAGAATAAGAATAGCTCTACATAGAAAGGATTAGGAGTATATATGTATCAATAAGCCTATTTAAGTGAAAAGTATTTTGAAATTTGGATAATAAAGGAAGCTCTGATTGTACTGTTAGATGCTCATTTTCACTAATTAAGTATTAAATCCCTTGTAGTTATAGCAATGATTCTTTTAATTAGTGTCTGATCTTTATTAAAGAATTGCTTGTGGCACATTTCAGATTTAGGCCCAAAAGTACTGTGTATAATAAAAATTCTTTAAGTCAGAGGAAAAAAGATACCTTATTTTAATAAACGCTTCAAGTATACTGCTCTGTTATTAACAGTTTGGGGAAGTTACATAAAATACCATTGTGCTGTATTTGCATGTGAACATTCAGGAAAACCAAATGAGGTATTCAGTTTGCTAGTGAAATGATCAGTACACATACCATGTCTAAAACTGAATACATTTTAAGGCTCAGGATCTGAGGGGCAATATTCAGAGAAGGTGGGAAAGGAGGTCTTTGTAAGGATGAAGGAGCTCATCATAGCTGCAGGAAAAAAACACCAGTAAATTAATAAATTGGGGTTTTATTTATAGATTTACTGTGAAGATTTTTTTTTTTTTTTTAGTTTAAGTGGGACCGGATGTTTCTGTTTATAAGATTAATATTCAACCACACTTGAGATGAGCAAGCATATTTTAATTTGACAGACATTAATGTCTGTAATGAAAGCCAGCGACTTTCAAACAAACAAGTGATGAATGTCCACAGGAGTGGCGTAAGTCGGGCCCTAGTAAATAAGTTCCTACGGTGTTTCTTAGAGGCTAGCTGTGGTTAATTTTTAAGCTGTCTCTCCTAGACAACATGGTTTGTATATCTTTGCATATACACATCATGTGCATGGATAAACGTGTATCCCCATACTGACAGAATTTTTTTAAACCCAGAAGGCCAGATGTCAAACCTCCTGGCTCGGTATTAGAACCCAAGCAAACTTTAATGAAAAGTCATCAGTACTTCCTTTTACATATGTCTTCACTGTTTATTCAGAAGCAGGATCAGATTTTAGGGGAATTTTACGTACTGACAAAGGAGTTACTTTTGTGTATTTTAACTGGCACATCGTATCTTAAAATTAGCATATTCTGTGTTTCATTACTTATCTTAAAGGCAGAATCTCATCTTCTGGAGTTACCTAAAAAGTGAGATATTTATTATTTACTTCAGGTGGAAGAAAGCTGTGTTTGTGTCTGAGAGTTTCTAGGAACCCAGACAAAGCCTTAAAATAGATAAAGACACTTTTCCCCCCTTACTCATCACATCATCTCTCATTTTCTTTAAATTTTGTTCTTCAGTTTTGCAGTGTAACACTTTTCCAGGTATCTCAAGCAAAAACTAATAAATATAACCATGACACTGTGTCGTGTGGTAATCTCTTCAGAGTCGATCTGCCAGTATTGGTTTTCTCTTGCCCACTTCTCCGTGGTCTTTCTCACTGCCTGACCTTGAATACAGTGCATAGTAGGTGCTTACTAGGTGCTCGATGATTCATTGGTTGGTTGATTGATATGGTTTGATGAGACTGGTAGTTGTGACATATACAAATGTCCACCGGGAAAAAATGGAGCGCCAGAGTGTGGAGGTCACCCAGAATGTGTTTTACGTTGTGTTTGACATATGATATCCTTAAACTGTTCTTTCAGCATGTGCCAACATAAGTATCTTAGTGCAGACAGTACTGTGAAATATGGGACAAGGGCTGTTTCTGTACACATTCTGATGACAGAGGGGGATGAAATACACGTGTCCGGACTTGCAAAGACTTCACATCTGCTGTGGTTGATTGACACTGTGGAACATGTTTGGGGGTGGGAATTAAACTGCTTGGTGTTTTATGTATCTTTGCTTATGGCCTAGATCCGGGACTCCCAGTCTGGACTTGACATCAGTTTACCCCGGGTTTCTTTAAAATCGTGCCTAGACAAGTTAACTCAATTTCTAGAGGCTGCCCCTAGAAGCGTCATTTGTTTTTAAAAGCGATTCCTATGTGCCAACAGTTTTGAGACAGTTTGAAGTATTGTAGGAGCTAAAGTTGAAAAAGAAGAAAGATCACAGAATATACTTTCTAATCACCCTATTCTCAGTTCCTGGTTGAGAAGACTGCTTCGTGGTCCATAAGAATGTAGAAGAAACCATTTATGCAACTTTAAGTGTTCTAGTATCCATATGAAAAGTAAGGAGGGATAGGAGAAATTCATTTTAATAAATCATATGTAGCCCAAAATATCCTAAATCTTTTTTCAACACGCATTCAACACAAAAATATTAATGAGATATTTTACATTTCTTGTTTTTTTTCTTGTATCAAGTGTTCTAAATCCAGTGCACATTGTAGACTTGCAGCCATCTCAGTTTGGGCTGAGCCCATCAGCACCACCCACTCTACAAGTGTTCAGCAGCCTGTATGTTGCTAGTCAATTGGACGGAGCAGACTTCCAGGGTAAAGTGCTAGAATCCAAACCAGGAGACCTAAAATTCAGTGTCGGTTTTGCCAGTGATTAATGCTGTGACCCTGGACAATTCACTTATCCTCTCTCTGGACTTCGGTTTCCTCTTTCTTAATGTGAGGGTGTCAGGAGTCAGTCTAAACTGAGAGAGTTCTAATTTTCTTCCAAAGAACCCCAGGGTTTGGTGAGCATGCCCCAGTAGTCATCACAGGGAAGAAGAGAGGCTGAAAGTGAGCTGCACTAAATTCTTTTTCCTTTGGATATACTTTGAGTGCCTTTTTTTTTTCCTTTGAGTAAAAGAAATTCAAGGGAAACAAAATTTTGAAAAAAATCTCTAGGCAAAATGTCTTCTTCACCCTGATTCTTTCTTGTCAGCATTTATGAGACTATTCTAGGAAGAGGTCAGGTAACAGTTACACTGCTCTTTTTCCAGTGAAGGTATCACCGTGACAGGGACTCTAGGATATTTCCCATCAAATAGGAGGAGTCCCTTTAGTGTGGCTAATGTGGCTCAGATTCGAGGAACAGAAATCTCAGATACCTAGACCTACGCCAGAGCGAGAGCAGATCCCTTTCGGTTACCGGGACACATTGCGGTCATCTAAAACTGATGCAGCCCAAATCACAGGAGGAGACCCCTGACTCTTTCAGAGGTTGGGTCCCCACTGTCAGCCAGAAACTAAGGCTAGAGTTGGGCTGGTGTCCCGGCTTTTCTGACTTAGGATGTGTTTCTCTCTAATGAATGAATAAATGACAACTTTAGCAATCGTTCTATAGATGCCAATATTGGATACACATGATTTTGGTTCCCAGACTAGAAACCTTTGTCTGGATCAGGTAGAAGAACTCTTTGGTGGCATCAACAAAGGGGGAATAAAGATACAAGATCATATTCTGTTCATTGGAAATCAATCGCTGCCAGATTTCCACAGCCATTGATATGGGAACTCGATCCTGGGCCAGTATATTGTTTGCCTTTAAAGCTGTCGGTGTGATTTATGTTTGGAGTCAGTTGAGGATATATATCTCCCAAATTTTAGCTACTTTGCTGTTGTATTTGAGGAAAAAAGAGTGACATTGAGTGGTAGTTGTGAAGTGGGGAAAACTGCAAGGGTTTCTATCTCCTTTTAGGATACTTCTAAGGAGACTATTATAACATCATATTCATACTTAATAGGCAATTATAAGAAAATTGGTTTGGGAAGAGTCAGCCAAATATCAACAGATATTTCTAAATGTTATTAGCATGCACAGGCAGCTCCTTCAGTCCTGGCCTGCTCATGTAGCAATGAAAGCAACTTGTAATACTCAAAGCAATGGAGAGGAGGGAAAATCCAATTTTATTATATCAAGTGTAGCCATTTTTACAATTAATGAAAGACATGTTTTCTATGCACATTGGAGTCTGTGGCCTAAGTAGTTTTTGCTTGGTATTTGGCACATGTCTGCGTGTAGGACGCCAGGTGAACAGAGAAAGCAAATAAACGTGACCTTTGTAAGGCTGGTGTTTTCTTTATGAAGCCAGAGGGTGCACAGATACACAAATACTAGCCCAATCTTAGTTTTTGTCCCAGAAAACTCCTGTCTTCCAGCATCTCTGCATTCCAACTTCGGCATCGTCGCTGTGCATCTTGGTTCCCTGGGGGCCAGACCATCTGTTTAACCGGGAAAGGGCCCCATGGCATCAGTGTGCCTATCATCCAGCTGGAAACAGAGCACTCTGGTTGGCCTTTTCCCTCTCTTTCTTGCTCCTGTTTATTTGGAACCAGCGCCTCTATGTCAGAGCAGGCGGCCTCACCTTATCCAGTTATCCAGGATTGACCATTACTGGAAGGGAAAATCGGCATCGAAGAGGGAGCGTCTGTTACTGCAGTGAACTTGGCATTGGGGAGAGCCTAGGGACTTGGACAAAGTCTAATTCATGAAGGCGATGTCTCTCAGGGTGCTCTCCTTTTGCCTCGCACCTTTTTCAGTGCTTCGGCTCTGTTCACGTTTAACCCTTTGATCTTTCTTAAGTTTAATAAGGCCAGCTAGTGCACGGCTGACCCACGGCCCTCACAGGCCCGACAGTAAACCAGCCCCCTCCCTGAGCAAGGAACCGTGCGCAGTTGTGCAGAGCCACTTAAACTTCACAGTCGCCCAACTCTTATCTTAGGAAATCACTAAAAAGAGAAAAAAAAAAAAAAAAAATCGGCTCTTCACCTTACCCCCTGTCCTTTCCATTCCCCGTCCTACATGTGGGGGATTTTGAGGAGTTACCGTGTAAGATATTTTCGAATTTCAAACGATACATAACGACCCATGTAAAAAAACAAAAACAAAAACAAAAAAACCCAGAAAACAAAACCAAAAAAAAGAAAAATGTGGCCATGGAGATGTGGAAGGTGGCCATGTTTTCTTCATGAGCATATCTGTTAGGTAAGAAAAAGCAGGGAAGGCAAAGAAAACAAATGAACAAAATTGGGGCACCTGGGTGGCTCAGTGGGTTAAAGCCTCTGCCTTGGGCTCAGGTCATGATCTCAGGGTCCTGGGATCGAGCCCCGCATCGGGTTCTCTGCTCAGCGGGGAGCCTGCTTCCTCCTCTCTCCGCCTGCCTCTCTGCCTACTTGTGATCTCTCTCCTCTCTGTCAAATAAATAAATAAATAAATCTTTAAAAAAAATGAACAAAAATTACCCCCAAATGCCTGAAGTCTAATGACCTAAATTCCTCATTTTTTTCTCCTCCTTGTTTAATTCTTTGCCTTTGCTCTTATTGTACACTGTGCTTTGGCATTATGCATTTTGTGTTTTAATTTACATCATGGTTTTGTATTCTAGATCTGTGCACCCCTGAGCTGCCCCAAATAATTTTTGAAAACAAATGTGCTCTTCATAAGAAAGGCCTTCCAGTATTTGTTAGAATTGCAATTCTAAAAAGTGATTCCCTCCTAACTTTACAGTTACTAAGCACTGTCCTAAGTCCTTTTCGAAAAGCAGTGTAGTGTCCTTGTTGACACAGCTATTCTAGCATCAAACTGCTGGAGTTTATACTCATTGGGTCGACATAGAAATCGCTAGGTGATTGTCTTGGGCAAAGTGCTTAATATTTTTAAGCCTCAAGTTTCTCCCCCACGGTAATGCCATGAGGACTAAGAACACTGATATGTAAACACACGTGCATACGTCTTACTCATCTCACAGCTTTCCTGTTGCGCCTGACTTTATTACCCGGATGATACCTGGCATAAAGGAAACATTCTATAAATGTTAGCTCTGGATATTACTACATACTTGAGTTATTATAACAATGCTCAGATGGATGTAATCCCCAATCTACAGGTGAGGCAGCTGAAGCCAAAGGAGGTGATTTCCCTCGCCCAAGGTCATAAAATTGGTGGGTGAACAAAGCCAAGGCTTGCACCGGATTCCTCTGACCACAAAAGCCTTGTGCTTACCACTGAGTGTACTTCTGCCACTTGATTTTGGCTGCATAGTTAACTAGATATGCTCGGATTATTAAGAGAATCAAGTTGCATCCATTAGTATAGGTTCATTTCCTGATATTTCTTTTTTTAAAAAAATTGTTTATTTTTTTTTTATTAACATATAATGTATTATTTGCCCCAGGGTGCATGTCTGTGAATTGTCAGGCTTACACATTTCACAGCACTTACCATAGCACATACCCTCCCCAATGTCCATAACCCAGTCACCCTATCCCTGCCCCGCCCTCGACCCCCTAGCCACCCTTAGTTCGTTTCGTGAGTTTAGGAGTCTTTTATGGTTTGTCTCCTTCCCCATCCCATCTTGTTTTATTTCTCTCCCCCACCCCCACAACCTCCCACCCTGCCTCTCAGATTCTTCATATCAGAGAGATCGTATGATAATTGTCTTTCTCTGACTGACTTATTTTGCTTAGCATAATACCCTCCAGTTCCATCCATGTCATTGCAAATGGCAAGATTTCATTTCTCTTGATGGCTGCATAGTGTCCCATTGTATATATATATACACCATATCTTCTTTATCCATTCATCTGTTTTTCTTTTAAGTACTTGTAATTTCTCTGGATAGCAAATCTATGCTACTAGAGTGCACAATTTTTTTTGCTATAACTCTACCTTAAACCTTGCTCCTGTGAGAGACACTTTCAGGAAATTAGGGGGCTAGGTTTACTCCTGAACACTTATCAAGTGTTCTTCCTAGGAGAGGAACCATCATTTGGAGATGCTCTTATGCATATGGCATAATGCACATGGCAGCTGAAAGTTTCATGAAACTGTGTGTATGGCCCTTCTAGGTATTTTTAAGAGATCTGAGTTGTTTTCCAGTAATGACTCCTCATGTAAAATAAACAAGGACTCACCCTCATGGGAGGGGCTTATTGGCCATTTATCAGAAATTTAACGTTTATGACACCAGCTCTAACCATGGACCCTTGGATGTTCTGGCACATTGTGGAGGTGGAGTGAATGTATTTGCAGATGTAAAGAGTGACAGTAGCTACAAGAGAGCTTCTTACACTAAGGTATGGGGGTGTGGGTGAAAGAGAATGGTTGGTTCTGGGTCTGAGCAGTCAGTTGTTTTTGTTGTTGTATCATATTACTAAATACCTGCGTTTCCTCCCTGACACCGTATTGTCCTTCACTCTTCGAATTGTTCCTTTGTTACATGCGCACATGAATCCTGATTTCCTGTTTCATATTCAGTGCATTTTTGCCTTTGTGCTTTTAGATTTCTGCTTTTTCTTTAACCAGTGAGTCAATGAGTTTACTCAGGTGTGACTTCAGTTGGAGGGGCTGATCTGGTCTGGCAGACCTTTTCCCAGTGGAGACACATCTCCCGAGTTAGTTATGGTTGGATGTGTAAAACTATTGTCTTTTGTAGAATTGATTATTGCCTAACGGAAACGTCCCTCTCTCTTTTTTCTTTATTAAGTTAATCAGGATCTTCTAGGTGCAACATAAATTTCCTTTCAGCAATCACATTACATCTACAATCAAAGAAAGAAGGCAGTCTTTAATTCTTGACAGCCCTTGGTTTTATTTTAATGTGAGAACTTTCAAAACACCCCAATAGGTGTCAGTGACAGAGAGACATATTTGGCAGGTATTATTGAATTTTTGTTGGGTTTGGCTAATGGAATGATTTGACTTTTTCTTTTCCAGCTGTCCCCTTTCCTCCAAGTCACCGGCTTACAGCAAAAGAAGTGTTTGATAATGACGGGAAACCTCGTGTGGATATCTTAAAGGCACATCTCATGAAGGAGGGCAGGCTGGAGGAGAGCGTTGCATTGAGAATAATAACAGAGGGGGCTTCAATTCTTCGACAGGAAAAAAATTTGCTGGATATTGATGCACCAGTCACAGGTAAGTCTTGAGGGTGGAGACTGCCCACCTGTAGCCACACTTTGTTCTTTTTGCCACACGTTGTTCTTAACATGAAATCAAAAAAATCCCAGAGTCTTCAAATACCTTTTTCATATTACTCTGTCAAATCTGTACACTAAGGACTCAAGCTATGATACTATATAACTATTTTTTATTTCATGTATTAAAGATGTGTCAGATGGTGATGTTCTAAAAAGTGTTGTACAGTTCAGAGGTGAGGAAGATATTCTGAAGTAATACTTTACTTTGGAGGTGATTTTGTTGGTCGTAACACGCTATCTGGCCCAGGGGACACAAAACATGCGTTAAGACATCCTCGGTGGTTGACTAAGTGACGGAGTTAAAGCCGTGGTTCTCAAAATGTTGTCCCCAGACTAGCGTTATCATCTCATCCCTCGGAAACTTGTTAAAACATAAATTCTTGGGCCCCGCCCCAAATGACTAAAACATATTCTCCAGGGTGAGGCCATTTCTGTTTCATCAAGTCCTCTAGGAGATTCCAGTATACATTCAAGTTTGAGAACCACTGAAGTTTAGGGAGAGGCCAAATTTCATGCCTTCTTATAGTATTTTGTGCCTAGAAAATGTCTTCACTTTGAGTTTTTGCTCTCTTCTTACGGGCTGATACATATTTTTTATGAGTGTAACCTCTCTTAGTCCATCAAAATTAAATCTTGTCCAAAAAAATGTACGGTATAGCGGGTCAAATTTTAGAGACTTTTGATCTTTCCTTTGTAGTGTTTAGCAACCTTGTAAGTCTTCATTTTTTTTTTTTTTTTGAGAGGCTAAAAAATATTTGTTTTCTCCTTAATTATTATCATTCTGGCAAAGAAAAAAAAAATAGACACAGAATATTGTCCTTCTCATAATAAAGGGGATGTTTAAAAATATTTCACATATACTACTGTTTTCTTCTTTCTTCCAAATCTTTATTACTTACACGATTGGCCTTCAAAGGTATATTTGATTGTTACTGTTAAGAGAAAAATAAGCTCTCTAGAATACCAGACCGGACCTTCCTTGGTCAAAATGTCCGTAATGGTTCCAAAGAAATGGACAATCTTGATGTTTTGTTTTTGGTTGGCAATGCAGTTTTTCTTGTTTGTAATTCAAAAAATAAATGAATGTGTTTGGGGCCAGGCAGCAGGAGAAATTAGCTCCGGTGGTGTTAACTCAGTTTTGGCCAGTGTTGAGTACATCAAGCCATGGATTCACTCTGTGTGTATCACTGTGAACCCCATTTTCCATGTGTTAAAATGGAGTCTTGCTTTATTATCTCCAACTCCCAGACACTATGGAAATAAGACAAAACCAATGTGAACATGCTTTACTTTCTTAGATACTAAAATACTAAATTTGTTTCCTATCCCACTAAAACCACCAGCAAACAATAAAACAAAAAACCAAACCAAAACAAAAAAACTACTTTAAGAATTGGCCATAAATTCTACGTATAAATTAATGATAACATGTTAGATTTAAATAACATCTTTATCATTAAACTTGTTTTTGTTCAAAATGAATGGCTTGATATTTTGAGTTTATTTTTTATTTCACATGATGATGTGTGACTTACAATGAAGAATTCATGTTAAGTTCACTAATGAGCCCAGTAGGTGGTAATGGAGGTGATAATTATAACTTAACAAAACATGTAAAATAGATATTTAGGGCAGTGTATTTTCTGGAATGCAGTCAGCCTTTCTTTTTGATTAGGCTCTGTGCTGAAAGAACATGTAGAAAAGATACTGGAAGAGTTAGATTTAGGATGTTTTATCCCAGAAACCTTCTGGAGTCCATGGACTAATTGCCCCCATGTTCAGGATAGATCACACTTGGTTTTTGCTAGTGAGATACTAGCAGGCAGTGAAGAAACGTTAGAAATCAGGACTCAATAATGTATAACATTCCCAGGGGAAGAAAAAACCCAAAGCTTTTTAGATAGTGACAGAAGCAGCTATGGAGACATCACAGAATATGTAGCACTAGTGAAATATAATCCAAGCAGGAAAAACTTTTCTCTAGGGGAGTATTTGTATTTCATAACAAAGGCAGGATCCCAAGGAACCTCTAGTAGATTCCATTGTAGTGATCTCTTTTCCTCTTTTCTGGGAACATGAGGAAATGGAATCATAGTGACAAAGGGGATAGAAAAAAAATTATTTTAACATTTGTGTAAAAGGGGAAAAGAAAAAACCTTTTGCATGTAATTCACCAGAAAGCTAAACTTATGGTTTCATATCCCAGCCCATGAGTTTCTGAGCAAAAGCTGAAACCTGCAGAAACGCGAAATGAAAGCAGTATACATTGATCAGACAGTATTATGATCCCTTTTATTTCAAGATACTTCTTATAATAATCTGAACTAGCAGTGTAATGTCTATTTTTAAATGTTTTTTGGTTGCTTTGTTTGTTTTTTTTAAGAGAGAGAGAGAGAGGAGGGCACAGAGGGAGGGAGAGGGAGAGAGAATCCCAGGCAGACTCCTCACTGAGTGTGGGGCCTGACAGGATGGGGGCTCTGGCTTATAACTGTGAGATCATTACCTGAGCCAAAATCAAGAGTCGGATGCCTAACCGACAGAACCACTCGGGCTCCCCAGGTATTTTTTAAATTTAGAATATTTGTTGCTTAGATGACTGAGTCAGTCAAGTTGTACTTTTATTACTGATACTAGGCTATGCAATAAAAGGCATAGTTTACACTTATATAACTTCAAGATAGAGTGTTCTTTTATGTGGTTCAGAACTCCACACTTAGAAAAGATGGAAAACTTAATTCAGAGGAGAAGGAAGAAAAGGAAGAAGAAGGAAGTAGAAGAGGAAGGGGAGAAGGAAAATAATATAGAGATAATATTTTATATAATATACAAATGATGTATATACAATGAGAATGAAAGGTATAATATACAAATAAGAACCTGTGAAAAAGATTAAGAGGAAAGAAGCAAGGACTTTTAATGTAGTGGGAAGAGCCTGAAGCCTGACAACTTTGTGTTATCCAAGTGGTATTAGAAATAATCTCTCACCTGCATATGTGAAATTCCTGAAAATGGCGAGGTGAGTGAGTCCTGGTAGTAACTGACTGGTAACTTATGTGAAATTCACCTTTAAGTGGAATAGATCTGTAAACTCTCAAAATGAAACAAATGACAAGTATTCTGTAGTTACACGAAAGCCCTCCGCCACTTTCCCTCTAGTCTCTCCACCCCAAGTTTTTATTCATAAAAATTATTTGCTCACAAATGTTTAGAAAAAAGTCTTGCTAATATCTGTGCCGTGGTTTGCCCCCGTTTTGAGAAAAACCTAGAAATTAGTATTCTAGTTATTTGAAATCTGGACATTTCATTTCTTGAGCAGATCTTTCATGTTTAAATGAACCAAGCTGCCCAAATTACCTTCCCCCACTTGAAGTGTTTATAAAGTAGTGAAAGGTTTATGGTTATTTAGGATTTTCTTTACCCTTCAAATTCTGTACATTTGGGGAAGAAGAACCGGGAAGCTGTCTTGTCCCAACTTGGCCTTTTGCATGTGTCCCTCTAGAGGAGATAAAGAACTGTGTACTTTGCCCTCCAGGGGGTAGATTCAGATAAACCAGTAACCTCCTTATGGGAGTAGAGGTGACCATGGGCCAGGGGTCCACAATCAAACAAGGGAGGTATGAGGCATGTTTTGCTTTTTTCTCTAAACTAACTTGCCTCATTGAAATGGTAGCTGTTTCAGAAATTTAATTTTAGGAATGTTTCTGTGTTGGAAGCATTTTGTCAAGGAACATATTTTCCTTCTTTGATTCTTTTATGAATATTCAGTTGAATTTATCTTTGTTTACTTGTAACATACACATGGGACAGGTAGCCAGATGTCAGTGTGGCCACTTACTATGGACTGAATATGTTCATGTCCCTGCACCCCAATATTCAGATGCTGATGCACTAATCTCCAATATGTCGGCACTCGGAGGTGCGCCTTAGGGAAGTAATTAGGTTTAAATGAGGTCATGGGGTTGGAGCCCCCATGATGGGGATTAGTGCAGGTATGAAAGGAGGAAGAGATGAGAGCTCTCCCTCTTTCTCTCCTCCACCTGAGGATACAGTAAGACGGTCTCTACAAAACAGAATAGGGTCCTTATCAAACACTAAATATACACCAGCACCTTGATCTTGGACTTTCCAGCCTCCAGAACTGTGAGAAATGTTTGTCATTAAAGGTACCCCATCCCCAGTGTTCTGTTGAAGTGGCCTGGACCAAGATACAGTTCATTTTGGGAATTCCATGTAATGAGTATTTATTGAACATTTATCTTGTACAGGTAGTGTGGGTTATAGAGCGATGAATAAGACCTCATCTCTGTTCTCCGGGGGCTCAGAACAGGATAAGGAAAACAGATGTTTTGGCCAGTGATATATATATCCAACTATGGATTATACAAAATATGATCTAGATTTATTCAAGCAAATCAAGAAGTATCCAACTGGATATAGCTAATTTAAATCCAAAAAGTTTTCCTATCTTCTTAATTGGCTAAAGTTTCCTGACAGTGCCCACTGATTATTTTACTCTATCTTTGAGTGAAAGAAGCTGTTAAAGAGCCGAGATCCTAACTATCTTGATTAGAGATTGAGAATTCCTTTAGAAGGTTAGGAACTGTGGAGGGTAAGTACAGGAGGTCCGGTCCTTGGCCAGAATACTCAAGGTCTGGTCAGGGGGTCAGACACAAAAACAGATAAATACTATATAATTTGGTAAGAAGTGTAATGAAGATGCCCACGAACTTTGTGCGGGAACTCAGAAAAACGAATGCAGGGAAGTTAAAGTTTCGACAGATTTCATGGTATTTGAACTGGATCATATCTGAGAAGTAAAATTTTACTCTGTGAAGAGTATTTTGAGCAGAGACAATGACATATCAAAGGTACCGGTGTTTTTGTTTGTTTGTTTGTTGTTTGTAAAGTGGTAAGACATGGTTTTGGAGGTTTGCTGTGGGAAGCCAGGGTCTCAGAAGGGGGGTGGTGGGGAGGGGACTGAGGTTAGAAGGTCCGGGTTGGGTATGAACCACTGGCAGGCAGTGGTGAGACATTCCGATAGTTTTCTAGGCACTAGAGAGCCTAGGGGTCTCTGAGCAGGGAGTTGCATAATCATGTTTGTGACTAGAATCACATCCCGGAGGAGGTGAGTGCTATGGAGTGGGAGGGAACTCTTGGGAGAGGCTTTGGTTAGGAACCTATCATATTCTCTCAGAGAAGCCAAGATGATGCCTTTGGCAGGGTAGGGGATTTGGATATGATTTTGATTACAGGTCTTTTAAAAAATGATAGTTAATACTAATCTTAAAACATCTGATAGTTTGTACTTAAAAATCAGTGTCCACTAAAGACTTCTTGAATAGGTTAGGTGGTTTATGCAAGGATCCAATTTCCTATGTTTCTCCTTGAAGGTTTCATACTTTCCTGTTTTCCCTTCGACTTAGCAGAGAACGTTGTCCTCATTTGTAAAACAAAAGCAGACCAGAGGCTTAGGTTTTTGAATCCAGTGATTTAGAACTCATTTTCTGCTCTCTGGGCGGAGGGGATAGGCCAGCATCAGCTGGGCAAACTGCTAATCTCTCCAGTTTGTCTGTTTCCTGCAGGGGGGGATTTGTCCCTGGGGCAGCAAAGGATTCCCTCAGTGGCTGTGTCTGCCATTTAGCATGTCAAGCAGTTGCCAGGAGAACCCTCTGGCTTTGTTCCTGGATGTGAGAGTGGACCAGTGGCCAAGTTTAAGGTCATGGCATTCCTTCCCTTACAGCAGCTGACGTCAATTAGGAGAATTCCCCATGCCTTTACTCTGGGGAGAGTTAAGTGGGGATAAAAATCCAGTGTCTTCTGAGACCTAAAAGATCAGTGTTTATTCTCCTCCTACTGTCATTTGTCATTATCAAAGCCTAACGTGGCCTTAGTTTATACGGGGATAAAATATTACTTCTGGGGCATTTTGCCCACTTAGATTTCAGTGGCCAAATCTCGAGGGCCTTCCCTTTAGCCAGAGGCCTATTTTGGTACCCGGCCCAACTGCTGGCAGTCAGCACATTTCAACCCCAGCCTGCGGCCATAGCGCATCATTTTGAAGTCCTTACTCCCCCTAATTTTGACCCTTGATTAAAAAAAAAATAATAAGATAATGTTTTAATAAAAGGTCACCGCGTGAGAACCAGAGTCCTTTCCCATGAAGTGTTTACCTCTCTGGTTTTGCAAGGTTGGTTTTAGGAAAACCATCTTAAACAGGGGAAAAGGGAGGTTCAGCAGTTTGAGTCAGTGTTTCTTGAAATTGACCACAGATCAGAATCACCCGAAGGACTTTATGACACCGCAGATCGCTGAGCTACACCTCCAGAGTTTCTGACTTCGTAGGTCTGGAGGTGGGACTGAGAATTTGAATTTCTAAGAGCTTCCCAGGTGCGGATGATACCCTTGATCTGGGACCACACTGTGGGAGCCACTGGTTTAAGTAACTGGTCTGAGGTCTCCTGGCTAGTAAGTCCAAAACCTTGTTTTGAGCAGGCATCCATCTACATACTTCATGCTTAGCTACCATACTATATTACACAGTATTCTGCCTCTGTATAAGATTTTTAAAAATCAGGCATTAAAAAAAAAATCAGGCATTTTCAGTTCCTTTCACTAGAACTTGTTCTTGCTTATTACTAATAAAAAATGCTAAGAATGCTATTATAGGTTCTCAAGAAATAGAAAAAATAAATTGGTTGTTGATTATGATTGGTTATATTTTATTTTATTTTATTTTATTTTTTTTAAAGATTTTATTTATTTGACGGAGAGAAACACAGCGAGAGAGGGAACACAAGCAGAGGGAATGGTAGCGGGAGAAGCAGGCTTTCCGCCGAGCAGGGAGCCCGATGCGGGGCTCGATCCCAGGACGCTGGGATCATGACCTGGGCCGAAGGCAGACGCTTACGACTGAGCCACTCAGGCACCCCTGATTGGTTATATTTTAAATAAAAATGTGTTGCTATAATGCAAGAGGGCAAGACAAAACTATAGGGTTTAGTGTATCAGGGGCATAGAGTGTATCGATACACTTTTTCTCAGTGAAAAGAACTCTCACAAGCTCTCTGAGAGTGGACTGTATAGAAGGCTATGGCTGGGATGGTTCATAAAAGGGAAAAAAAGGGAAGGCTGAGATCAAAAGCATCTTGAAGTGAATTGTTTGGTAAAGAATGGAGTATTATATTAAGAATAGCTGAGCCATAGTCCTTCAGCACTCATGTGTAACGAACGAGTCAGTAATACTCTATTGACCTCAGTAAACATGTAACACCATCCAAAGGAAACATTGGACAGTCATTATACTTACATCATAACTACCACGAACGGATATTTTGCTTTAGGATGCAGTGTACCCTGTCCTTTTGGGTTTGCCATAAATCGGTATTTTTCACAAATAGTGTTTAAGCAACACTGGTAAGGTGATGCCTGGAGCTGTTTACTTTTTCCCTTTTTTTTTTTTTTAAACATTTTATTTATTTGCCAGAGAGAGAGCAAGCATGTGCACATGCACAAGCAGGGGGAGCGGCAGGCAGAGGGAAAGAGAGAAGCAGGCTCCCCGCTGAGCAGGGAACCCTATGCAGGACTCCATCCCAAGACCCTTAGATTATGACCTGAGCTTAAGGCAGAGGCTTAACCAACTGAGCCACCCAGACATCCTATCTGTAGTTGTTTTGATAGGAAGGTAAAAATCACTAAAATTATTATCCTTAAAAGCTGAAAGTTATCCCTTGGAATAATAATATTCTGATTGCTTTGGAGAAAGTTGAAAAATATTAATATATTGTAATCAATATTACTATGGCTTGAAGAGAAGTAGTGTTTCAGATAATACCAGAATTCTTCCAGATGAGGAAAGTGCATTCTTCTGGGTATCTGCAGGGAAAAATAGAGGTGCTCTTCCTTTTGTCTAGCCAGGTTGTATCCATGTTTCCAGTCTCATCTCATGTTACATTTTCTCACTCAAGTGTCCCTAATAATTTCTAACTCCACTGATTTTATTTTCTTGTGGGCCAGTAATGTTTATAGGTTTTAATGGACATTCCTGAATACTGGTCACAGACTGGTTCTGGTTTATGACAAAGTTTTTGTTGGTCCAGAGTGAAATTATCTTTTTCAACTTAGTAAGAATGCTTTCTTTTGGTATATGAAACTGTGGTGATAGTAGATGGTAATTGTTTTTTTATTGCTTTTTGGTGAATGAATTAATGAGTTATTTTGTTATAAAGGCTAATATTTAATTTCTTGTTTTACATTATTGTTATAAACACCATACTTTCTTTTTTTTTTTTTTAAAGATTTTATTTATTTATTTGAGAGAGAGAGAGACCACAAGTAGACGGAGAGGCAGGCAGAGAGAGAGGGGGAAGCAGGCTCCCCGCTGAGCAGAGAGCCTGATATGGGGCTCGATCCCAGGACCCTGAGATCATGACCTGAGCCGAAGGCTTTAACCTACTGAGCCACTAAGGCGCCCCAGCACCGTACTTTCTAACTCCTGTGTTCACACAGCCCTATGAAGGAAGTACTGTAATCAGCTCCGTTTTACGAATGAAGAAACTGAAGCTCAGTGGGGTATCATATCTAAGTTTACCCATCTAGAAGGTGCCAGAACTGGTACTGAAGCCCAGACAATTCAGCTGAGTCTATTCCCATTTTATCTGGGGGTAGAAGTGGACTTTAAAGGTCCATGGAATCGTTAATTCTGGGAGTAATCATATAGTGTGGCATTTAACAATATTGTACTGATTTTTTTCATTTTTCATAATGTTATCCTATTAAGTGTTAACATCCGAGGATACAGATCTTGTGTTTTGATTTTCTGGATGTTTCTCTATTTCAAAATAAATTTAATGTAAATGCACTGCTGATTTGCACATAGTAAATTATGAAAATAATAAAAGCATACAGGCACCTCCAAAACAGTATACATATCCGTGTATGTGTGTGGATATGTCTGTTTACGTGTGTGTCAGTGTAATCATTCAAATGAGTGTTATCTTTTTATTCTGTTCTTTTCTCCTGCATAGCAATGTGTTTATTTGTGTCTTAAATGGAATATTTTGGACAAAGAAGATACTGGATAAATAAAATAGATGAATTTGTGAGAAGTAGCTTCTTCTAGAAAAATATATGGTTTAATAAGGGGAAAATATTATTAAATTTTGAGCCAGCTTCAGCTTTAGCTTTAGCACTGTTTAAATTACTATCTTGGCATATAAAATGTATTGTTTAAAATATTAAATGCTTTCACACCCGTACTCTTGCTGATGTTAAGATATATTCCCTAAGAGAAGGCCATTAGGCAGTTCTGTTTTGACTCAGTTTTTGTCTGTGGGTCTGTGGGTTGACTCGGTTTTTGTCTTGTTCTTCTACTATTTTGTCCAGCTCTCCACCAGCATCACTGAGTGAGCACTGTCTCTTGAAATAACGTGAAAGTCCATGGAGAGGTTTAAGACATGAGTCCATCTGTTGGAGAAGTAAAAAAACCACAAAAAAATCATACAATAAAACCACAAAAAAATCCCAAGAACTATCAGAAGTTCAATGTAAATTTTTTCATATTAAACACTGAGATATATATACATGTATATATATACAGATTATATATATAAATACAAAATAAATTACCAAGTGGTAACAAGTCTCCTTTAAGTTTCTTTTATGATATAAAAATAGCATTTCTCATAAAATGTGGTTTGTAGAAATAGGATTTTATGGATTATATGAAAATAGGAAAAAACTAACAAATGAACCTCACATCTGGGGGTAATCAAAGCTTTTTCAGAGATTTTTATGAAACATCGTATTTTAATATTCTGAAAAAAATTCAAATTCCTGCTATTATTTGGTCACTTTTGACTTCAGTTTGGTGTATAATATGCTTCCCTGTAATTAATTTCTGTTCATAGTTGATCTTGTGGTCCACGTATTAGCCAGTTTTAGACATAGCAGCAGTGTTTCACTCTATCTTAAGATATTTAGGGTTTGGATACCAAGGTTTTTGGATTTCAACTTCATGAGAGTCTTATATGTAGACATAAAGAAACTTGACCTCTTTTTCTCTTTCTTTAAGCTTTTCTTAATTTTTTTTTCCTAATGTTGTCTTCTGAGTTGTCTTCTTTCTTATGTACAATGAATAAAGCCCAGTGAAAGAGTAAAATGAGGATTAAAGAGGACAACTGTAGGTAAAAATTAAGGAAAGATAAAATTATTAACCAGACTTTCTTTTTCTGTTACGGCTCCATTTGTAGTTTTTTTATTTTTTTTTTTAATAGTAATTGATGTCAAGATCACTGTTTGATTCACAGTGCCTTTCTTTGTTATATTCACGGCAATATTATTGTTGTGTCCTTTGGATTTTGTGATTGATGTCAGACATTTTGATATTAAGAAATTGACGTGGAATTCATGAATTTGATTCCACTTCAGAGACGCAGTTGTTGACAGGATCTCCGCCGGGGCTCTCTGATTTGAGATGCCATCTGGTGGTATGCATTCGATACATCGAGCTGTACTTTTCACTGCCATGGGAGTCTTTATCCTTCATTGCTTATGAAGGTGAATATTTGTTGAAATGACTTGCAAAGACGTTTGTTTCCATTTCAAACAAAGGATCTTTTGTACCTTACTTTCTGTTTTCTCAAAGTAATGTGCCTGTGTGCTTTGGTCTTTATTAGCCTAATCTGATTCTTTCTTAAAACAACATTGACTTTGAAAATCAGGCTCCAATTTTAGGAACGCAATTGAGCTCACAGAAATTTGTAGATAGTCAGCATCTCCTTTAAGATCCTAATTACATGTGCTTTTCATTTTATTTGTAAATGGTAAATCTGATTGGGTATTTGGATATCGTGTGGCGAAGAGGAGATTGCCAGATAATTATAAACATGAAAACAAATTATTTGTTTAAAATTCTCTCCCTCATGTTTTAAACATTAAAGGGCCAACTCCTTCAAAGGTGGACCTTAGCTTAATCTTAACGACTGCTTTCTTTGGCTTCTTCAAGAGATAAGCTTATACTTATTAAATGTATATCAAAGCTAGGTGAAAATTTGAAAAGTTAATTGTCTGCATTATTGATATGAAATATACATTCCACTTGAGAACCTGAACTGAGGAAATGTCAAAAAAATGAAATTTTGTTTTGTTTGGATTTTTTTTTTTTTTTGCTGTTTCAAATGATTTGTGGCTCGTTAGCTTTGTTTATTGGGAGCATGGCGGCAGTGAGGCAATTTATAGAATCTTTTCCCTCTGTGGGCTGTTCAGCATTCTCAGATTATACTCAGACTTCTGGTTCAGCCAGCTTATCTGGGGAAAAAAAGAAAAAATAGAAAGAAAAGAAAAGAAAAAAAGGATGTAATGAAAAGAGGTGAGAAAAGGAAATGTGATTTAATCTCTGCTGTGCCGGTCACCTGATTTCCAGCCAAGGACAGTACCATTGCCTAATGACCACATGACAATAACTCTACTTTCACCCTAGGTGGTATCAGGGTTAAAAATTATGGATCTTAGGGCACCTGGGTGGCTCATTCATTGAGTCGGCTCAGGTCATGATCCCAGAGTCCTGGGATGGAGCCCCGCATCGGGATCCCTGCTCAGCAGGGAGCCTGCTTCTCCCTCTCCCACTCCCCCTGCTTGTGTTCTGTCTCTCACTATGTCTCTCTCTGTCAAATAAATAAATAAAACCTTTAAAAAAAATTATGGATCTCTAGATTCGTCTTCTGGATCTGCAGTTTTCTAGCTTTGTACCACGGGGCAGTTTATTTCTCCTCTGGAAGCCCCAGCTTCCTGATCTTCGAAGAGATGAGGTGTTAGTCTCATGCCTGCTGCTCCAGTAACGTGAAATGCTGCAGCCACCGCTAAGTGCCCAGTTAACAGTAGTTGGCTTGTTATTATTGCTACAACCGTTCTTGTCTGGCAGTTATTGTTGTTGTGCAGCTAATATTCCAGCCATCAGTTCTCTTCCAGTGTTGGGTGATTAGAAGCTTAGAGAGCTTTTAACTGCGAGTCTGGATTTTATAGCAGACATCTCGCTTCTCCTGTCATGGACTAGGTCAGGACTGAGAAGGCTGTGAGATGCAGGAGGAAGCAGACAGGTCCTGTGCTGACGTCTTCCCACCGCTCATCCTTTCTAAATTGCAAATGAGTTTCAATTTTAATTAAAGAAAAATACATTTTGTGTTTGTGGCCGTTTTTCATCCACAGTCAGGACCTTAAGTAGAAAGAGGGAATGATGTGGTACCTAGCTGGCTCAGTCAGAAGAGCTTGGGACTTGGTCTCGAGGTCGTGATTTCGAGCCTCACATTGGGGGTAGAGATTACTAAACAAAACAAAAGAAAGCAAAACAAAAACCACTTTATTAAAAAAAAAAAAGAAGGAATAAAAAAAACAACCCTGTGAAATGTGAGCTATTAGGTTGTCTTTTAAAATTGGAAGTAATTCAAATATGGGAGGGTAGGTCTCGCTCGGGCATCCCATGTCAAGTGATAATTTTCCATATTTGGCAGCTGAATATCATTCTGACGCAAACACATTTTTGTTTCACATTTTTGTTTCACACACAAATTTGAGTGATTGACTTTTTAAATAACAGTTCATGGAACTACCAACAAAGTGTACATTATCTAGATTTTACATTTCCTATGTAATGTGCAACTGTAGATTGCACTCTGACATTTAAATCAGATAA
Source organism: Procyon lotor (assembly GCA_028646535.1). Classification (NCBI taxonomy): domain Eukaryota; kingdom Metazoa; phylum Chordata; class Mammalia; order Carnivora; family Procyonidae; genus Procyon; species Procyon lotor. The sequence goes on along the minus strand of CM053604.1, from coordinate 69,999,201 downwards.
ATGTGACTGGGATTTCCAGTGATTTTTTTGTTTTTTGGTTTTTGTTTTCTTCCACTGGCCACCCTAGGGCTAAAAATCAGTGATAAATAGTTTTGGCTTCCGTGTAAGTCAATGTATGTTACACATAAGACAAATACCGCACATTGATGTATTGAGATGATTAAAGTATTTTTAAGGTTTTCATTTATGGAACATTTACCGTGGTACAAATACTGTGCTAAATACATACATACAATGGTGTCCAATTGTTAGGCATCCAAATCCTAGGATGGTTTAGAAAGTCTGGAGTGTTCCTTTGTCCATAAATATCTTCAGTCTCATGTAATACCTATTTCCCTCATTACCTCTATTTTCTGTGACCTGTCTACAATGGCCTTCTTTCGGTACAGCTCCTTTACCACTTTCCTTTGCAATAAGAGACTTGGCACATGATCTTCCTTCTTTCTAGAATATCCCTCAACCCCATACACACATTCAATAATCTTGAATAGGCAGATTTCAGCTTAAATGTCACTTTGTTAGTCTTCAGGGACGCCTTCCCTGACTGGCCCATATAGTACCATGTACTTTTTCCTCAAAATATTATCATAGCAATAATATAATGTTATTTGTGTGATCATTATATTGAGCTTTCTCACTAGTTATTGATTTCATGAGGGCTGATCCCTTGTCTGCTTTTGCCCACCATTTTATCCTTACCATGTAACACAGTGACTGCTTCATGGTAGACATTCATTAATATTTGTTAAATGAAGTGATGCATGCATGACCTCAACTGATAAAGTTTGTAATATTCATTATGACCTTAACATGACCACATACCATATGTTGATACCACGTGTCAAAGAGAACTGGAGGCAGACATCAGTTAAAGTGGTAAACAAACAAACAAATAAGCAGATTTTATTCCTAAACTACTGCAAAGGGGAAAAGAGACCAGTAGAGAGCTGAGTTCTATTCAGAATACAAGCACAAGTGGGAATTGATAGCCAAAGAGTGAGGCAAGGAAGTCTGTGGATGGAAAATTACTAAGAGGAGATATCAAGGGTACAGAGATTCTTGCTGAAGACAGGCCACGGTGATCAGATATCAAGGATAAGAGGATTCTTGGTACCACTGGACAGGCAAGCTGAAGACAGGGTCCAAAGGATGAGGCCTAGAGGAAAAGAAAGCTCAGAAAGAGAATCTTTGTCAGTCCCTCCTCTTGTTCAAGGAGAGAAGACACATTCTTTTTCTCTCTCAACAACATAAGTCCCTTTTTCATTCAGTCACCTTTTGCTCATTATGGGCCAGCTAAATCATCTGTTGAGACTTGGTGACAATTGCTCTACTTTGTAACCTGGAGACATTTAGTAAGAGAGATGCCTATGAAAATAAACGGAAAGGCAGAGATTAGAGGCTGAATCAATCTTTATGCCCAATTTCATAGGCCTTCGTGGGTCCACCAGAAGTCCTAGAACTTGTCATCTCTTCTCAGCAGTGTCAGTGTGGTGGTAGCAACTCAAGGAATTTCTTCATTTGTCTCTGGAACCTTCCTGATTATGACAAAGGCATGAGTTAGATTAGTGGGACAAAAGTGCAGTAGTCAGCTCGACTCCATGTCCAGAGTGATACAGTCATTGAGGACGGTGTACTGGGTTTCTCCTAATTAGCAAGTCATAGATTCCAGGCCAGTAGTGATGTTGTCCAAGAACAAGAGTAACTGCTTCAACAATGAATATGACTCTGTTATTGAACCAAACTTTTTCATCCAGGCAATGGATTCTTTCCAGTGGTATCCAGAAGGTGACAAACCTTTCCCCAAAAGTAACGAGGTTGTGGATGGAACTTAGGCCCAATTCTGTAGCTTTATTTTCTAAATCATCTCCACAGGAACTAAGATCACCTACAAGGAAACCTATGACATCCTGGGCACCTATTTGGTTTCTAGAATGAAGAGAGGTGAACTAAAAGGAATGGGTCCTTATTTTAGAGCTAGTTGAAGAAAGAAAGAATACTGGGTATGATGAAGAGATTGGGAAAACTGGCAGGTTAGCAAGATCCAGTCCAGTTGGCCAATAGTCTTGGTTTCCACAGACAGAGTAAGAATCATCAGGAGCTAGTCAGGAGTCATAGATCTAATTCTCTCTTAGCTGAGGGTGACTAGAGAATGTGGATTTTGGGCATGGGGAAAAGATTTGTCAGAGATGGTTCTTGTGTAGTTGTGTTGAGTCTGAGGAACCAGGCCGGGAAGGCTAAGGGCACCTTTCCATCGAGATGAGGAACGTCAGAGGGACTGGAAACTGCTTGGGAGCCTTATGGCTGCATTTAGTGATGGCTAGCTAAGTGTAATGACAAATGCCCACTTCAAGAAAGGGACTGGTTGTAACATTCTGATGGAAACAGACATGATCCAAAAAAAAAAAAAAAAAGGAAACAGACATGATCCTTGCAAAGATACACTGGAATAGGTTTGGGGGTTGACTCCTGATGGGTAGTTGTCCAGTTTCGAATGGAGGGAATGGGAAGAAGGGTTATAGCAGAGCAAGCATTATGACTGATGAAAGGAATCCGGGCAGAGTCAGCTATATCAGCTAGAAAGGGAGAAGTGTCCCAACAGTCTGTACGGTAGGGGTCATTCGGAGACAGCGGGACTGTATTTGTGTGCTAGTATCAATTATTTTAAGTGTCAGTAATGATCATGATTTTAAATACATTTTTTAAATGTAAACATTAGCTTTCTTTTCAACCAGATTGTGATTTTGTTTAGGTAAGGCCAAATGTGGAAGCTGTTAAATCTTCACCATACTCCTGGCAAAAAAAAATAAAATTTGAACATTTGCATAGAAAGTAAAACTACAGTGGAGCATGGATGTGTTCACCCTGTGCTCCAGGTTTTTTGGTTTTTGTTTTTGTTTTTTTTTTCCAGTAACGTCTACATTCCGTGTGTCCTGAGTGCACTGTCAGGATGAAGCTCTTCCACCTAGTGGAAAGATCATTGGCTTTGGAATCAAACAGACATAATAAGTTTTAATCCTGCCGCTGACAAGTTACCTAACACATCCCTCTCCTTTTACTCATCTCGCAGATGGTTGAAATAATTTCTACCTCACACTGCTGTGAAACTTGAGGCAACATAAGAAAAGTTCCTCATGCAACACCTGAGCTGTGGTAGGATTTCAGTGAATGAAAATTACCGTTTATTACCATTAACATTGATGCATATGCACTCAGACGCCCAAACCTTCTGTATGTGGATGGATACCTATGCTCATATTGAGTAAGAAAAGAAAAAAATGTATTTTTCTTCTTTTTTTTATTTTTTAAAGCTTATTTATTTATTACACACACACACACACACACACACACATACACGCACATACAGGGAACACAGGCAAGGGGAGTGGGAGAGGAAGAAGCACACTCCCTGCCGAGCAGGAAGCCTGATATGGGGCTCAGTTCCAGGACCCTGGGATCATGACCTGAGCCGAAGGCAGACGCTTAATGACTGAGCCACCCAAGCACCCCTGAAATATGTATTTTTCTGTATGTAGCATCCTATGCTGGACCATGATAGTCATGCTTGTAGGAATCATGCTATTTTGTCTGCTAAATGCTAACCATCATTTTTGGTAAGAAACATCAAACATTTTGGACACCTGTGTGGCTCAGTCAGTTAAGCAGCTGCCTTCAGCTCAGGTAATGATCCCAGGGTCCTGGGATCGAGTCCCGCATTGGGGTCTTTGCTCAGTCGGAAGCCTGCTTCTCCCTGTGCCTGTTCTTCCTGCTGTTAGCCCTGCTTGTGTGCTCTCTCCCTCTCTGATAAATAAATAAATAAAATCTTAAAAAAAAAAAAAGCACAAAAAGTTAAAAAAAAAAAAAGAAACATCAAACATTTGCTGATTTACTCAGTGCCTACTTCCTATTTGCCCTTTTGGTACAAATCGGAATTCATTAAAATAATTCATGATCGAAAATTCAAAAATTCCACTGAGAGAACTTATATAAACTCTTGTTTTGTTTGGTGTGCTTTCTTATTCCCTGAATTCCACTTTTCATCTGATTCACAGATGAGTTCCTTGACGTTTGTTTTGGTTCCGAGTAGGATAGTTGTTTTGTTTAAGATCATCTTGTCATTATACTGAAAGAATACCTTTTTCTGAGCGTAACAGGAAAAGGAAGATAATAATGAAAGTGGTGAAAACTATTGTCTAAAAGCGGTGAGAAAGAGTCCAGGACCGCGAATCAGGAATTCAGGGAGGTGATTGCCGGTTCCAACAACAGCTTCTTCCTGCAATTCATGAGAAGATTATTCGCAGTGATCTTAAAGCCCTTTTTCGTGTTGATTCTATGAGTATATTTCTTACTCCGAGTACATATTACAGGACTTCAAAGTGAATATCTTGATTAGATACTTCATTAACTTTATCAGGGCTTCCTCTTGCCACCCTTTCAAAACATCTCTGTGTCACAGCAACAGATAACCTCAACTGTTGTTATTGTGTAATTTCACCTTCCCACCGTAGGATGGTTTCCTGACCATTTCAGAACCACTGGTTTTATGTTTGTGAGTTCCTCAACATCCAGAATGACTTCTGTCATTAGGAAATCATCTGTGTTACAGCTGAAGTTTCCCTGCCCTCCCCCACGTGGCGTTTTTTTTTTTCTTTAAAACGTAGAAGAGCTCTCTCACCAAAATACTTTCTCTTATTTAAATATACGCTTTTTATGCTTTTCTAATATAAATAACCAGTAAATCGGCTGTTTTAATTTGAATGATTTTATGGTAGCTATATAAAAAAAGCATTGTGAAAAGGGAAGGGATTTGTAATTTTAAGTTATATATTCTGATATATCACCATGACATAATGAGAAATATATATTTGGTTCCCACCCCTGGTTTCTGACAGAGCTCCTAAAACCCATATAACTTTCTGAGTCATGGGCGTTAGAGGAGCATCTCACGCAGCACTGCTAAATAGCTTGGAGTTTCCTGGGTGATAGGAGCATCTTCTGTTCTAATGAGGCAACTCTGAGTGGGCTCCTGGAGGGCTTCTGGGTGGGGGTGGGTCACCAGAAAGACCAAACCATGATTAGAAGCTTGGAACTTTCAGCTCAGCCCCCATCTTCTAGGGGAGGGGAGAGGGCCAGGAGATTGGGTTAATAAGCTATCATGCCTGTGTGATGAAGCCTCCATAAAAATGTCTAAATTAGGGGGTTTGGAGAGCTTCTGGGTTTGTGAACACAAGCACATGCCAAGAGGGCAGTGCACCCCAACTCTACAAGAACAGAAGCTCCTGCACTTAGGATCCTTCGGTATCTTGTCACATGCCTCCTCCTCTGACTAGTCATCTGCATCCTTTATAATATTCAGTCTGATAAACCAGTAAATGTAAGTAAATGTTTCTCCGAGTCTGTGCCCAGCAAATTATTGAGGGGGGGTGTATGGGAGGGGGGGTGTGGAAACTCCCAATTTTGTAACCAAGTCTGGCAAAAATGTGGTACTCTGGGGTTGGAGACGGGTTGGTGTGGGGGGAAAACCCCAATATGTGTGGTGCTAGGAGTTATGTAAGTAGAGAAACAGTGCTCCTTTAATCATAGAGCTACTGATGCTTTGTTGAATGTTGACCTCTCTTACTCCGTTTTGTTGTTGTTTCTTTGTTTTTGTTTTTGTTTTTGAGGGGTGGAGGGTTTTTTATAGTGGTTGTATATTAATAATAGTAATAACTTAATGAACACATCCATTATTCCTCTAAGGGTTAAAGATTTGCTCATATACCCGATTGCTGGCCAATCCGATATTGCTGGCCAATATCAATCCCTATTATTGAATTCTTGACTTTGAAAAAATAGGTGATTTTTTTTTCCTATGATTATTTTCCTGTTGTGAGCAGTCATCTTAATTTTGTTTTTAGAAGAGATTTAGAGATAACTGCAGCTACCAGCCTCACGGATCAGGAACCTGAAGGGCACTGGTCTGGTAAGGTCACTCACTGCTAGTTAATGCTGAGTCAGGTGCAAAACCCCAGTCCCCTCCTCAGTGTCCCACTGCCCTTCTTTATTCTGTCACCTCTTTGCTTCTGAACAACAACGGAGAATGTTGATGATTTCCTTCTGGAGCGTCTTCAATGTTACTTTTGCAGTTTAATTTCTGTTGCCTTTATTAAAATTGAATGTACGTTTATATACACTTAGTGTACTCGAATAGTTATTCTTCAGTGGTAGATTTGAGTTTTTCTGCTCTTTCCTAGCCTGGAGATCACATATTAACTCACTTTTCCCTACTAACCTTTAAATAGAGTAAGCCCTTAATGTCCTTCTCATTTTGTCCTTGACCTGGAGTTTTCTTCTGCTTCTTACATCATAGTTGGCAGCAGGGCACAGGTAATGACCTGCGAGGCGTGATGTTTGTCCATTCCATGACTGTCCTTATTTAACTGCTGGAAATGTTTCTCTCATCTTCCCCCATAATTACCTTTAAATGTCTTCAGACTTGAGAAAGCTGGGTTTTGCGGAGACCGCGTAATGCTAATGGGAGCCTACCACAGATCTCCATTCTGTGTTTCCTGTGGAAAATGGAATAAAATAGAATGTTTTAGTTTCCCAAACTTACTCCACAGTGTGGTAGAATCAACCTTATTCGTTCTATTTGTGCCTAAAGAGCCCCTCTCCTGCTGAGGTTTCTTCCTGGCCAGCTCTCTCAGTTTGGAAATAGAAGTAGAAAGTGTTTCATGTACCAGTGACCATTACTTCCCAGTTTCTTCCTTCTCATCTAGCATCCGGGGCAGATTCAGGTACGTGCATCTTTTAATATTGTGTACAGCTGTGGAATCAGAAAGTACTCGATGTGTGTGCTCCATTGACAGCTTGAACTCCTTTTGGGCTCCTCTGATACTCCTTCTTTAGCAAATATGCAAATAGAATTGTAAAAAAGTACTAAATCTGGAGGGAACATTAGGGATAAAAACAAGGCAAGTAGTGTAGTGGGAAAAATGGCGGCCCGCTCGATAATCAGCTTGGAAAACACTGGAGCCAGGCGCCTCACCCACCGTGCACCGGTTTTCTCTTGAGAAAATGAGCCAGGTGGCAAGGTGCAAGATTTACCTGGACATCACTTCTTTTATTCACTGAAAATCAGTTGTTATGGTTTCCCAGGAGTCTGCCATAGCCAGGCTCCTAAATCCCAATTTTAGCTATCACCCTGATGGCTCCCTTTATTACTGAGAAGGAAGGCTGTTCTCCTCTGCAGACCCCTGCTGATCTGTGCAGCTTCCAAAACAAGGGGAGTCTCAGAGCAGCAGCTTCTCAGAAGTCTTTATTTCCTATCTTCAGGCTGTGCTTTAATATTCGCTTCCGGGGCATTCTCATCTCCGTTTCTTCCATCATTATGAGTTGCTTAGATCTTTTTCACGTCTCCCAATATTTGCCAGGGCTTTAAATCTGGCCCTAGCCCTCTACTCCCATTGCACAAAGAACACAACTTCTCAAGCCGCAGGTGCCTGATTCAAATCCCGGCTCTGTCACCTCCAGCCCTTGTCCCCTCTCAGCTCTGTGGCTGGCCATTCAGGTTACGTACACTCTCTGTGCTTCAGTGGTGAGCTCTCAGCATTGTTGTGGGGATTAAGTGAATTAGTACCTGCAAAGCTCTTAAAGCACGGCCTGGCACACAGTAAGTGCTATGTGATTACCGGCTATCATAATGTGACTGCCGGCGATGTGCCCTCCCCCACCTCACTATTCTTCTTGGCCAGCTGAGGGTCTCATCTTCCCCAGACGTAGAATGCCTGTCTGTTTATGTTATTTTAGATCAAGAAGTAGACATGAGCTGGCACCCATCGGCTTCCCTTACTTACTTCCAATTATGTCTAATCTCATATTTAGACTCGAGCACACATACTTTATGTTCCTCTCCGCCTAAAAGTCATTCTTCATCATACTTATGGTCTTCACATGTTGTTGGAAGGAAATGCTGTACTTAATTCAAGAAAATGCTTTAGAAAAGATTTAAGCCAGATTACCAGAATACATAATACCAAAGGATATTTAAGTTTCTTCTTAGAAAATCAAACATACCTAAAGCCTTGACTCTTCAGTGACTTATTCCCCAACCCTAACTAATATTGTGATATCTTAGTGGAAAAAGTTAATCCACCAGATGGTTTGGTTGCTTCACTTTCTTGAAAAGAAATCTTTCAGGTTCATGTTTTAAAAGTGTTACTATTAAACAAGTCAGGCTGAAAGAAGCCAACCTTATTGCTGAAAAATAAGTATTTAATAGAGTCATAAAATATCAGAAGAGCTTAGAAACTTAGAGGTCATTCAGTTCAGTGATTTCCAAACTGTTTGTTAACGACCCAAGTCTTTTTTAATGAACTCTTTTACAAAACTTAACTATAAAACTGAGAGCCCCTGGTTAACAAAAAGATGATTGCCTCCCTCCCCTGTGACCAGACGAAGACCATACAGAAACAGAGTTGAGAAATTCCAGCTCAGCTAAACTTCTCCTTCAACCCTGGAAGAAACTGAGGCTCAGAGAGGTTTGTCCCATTACAAGGACATTCAGCCAGTTAACAGATGAACTAGAGGTAGAAGCCAGTGGCCTAAACTCCTATATAAGCATAATTTCCCTGCTTCATTTCACTCATATACCTCATAGTCACTCATATTCACTCCCTCGTATTCACTCATACCCACTCATATTCACTCATATTATGTTTGGAATATGTTTTACAGGTGGGACTTTGGGGTTGGATTGGTCTAGGTTCAATTCTGGATCTGCCCATTTTGTCACTTAAATAGCTTAAAGTCTCTGCACCTTATCTTGCAGTTAAGATTTTCTTTCTCTGAAGTAGGAATGATACTAATGGCATATATCTCCCTGGGTTTTTGTAACGTTATCACATCAATAAATGTTATCTTATTATTAGTATTGATGTGGTCAATGTTCATATTATTATATTCAGTTAGCTAATTAGCAAATCAGAAATTATGTTGGAAAATTAAAATTAAGCTTAATTAAATTGAATGAAAATCCTCTTCAAACTGTTACTTAAAACTTACACTCATGGAAGGTTGTCATCTTCATATGTATATCTATAACTCTATCTGTATCTATATTTGTATCCTATCTGTATCTGTATCTCTATAAATTCTGATATCACTGCCTTTCCTGGTGCATTAGAATAAGTGTGTGTATAAATATAACAATGTTGTTTTTCAGCTCTTGATAAAAATGTAGACTGTTGGAGCTGTATATAACTGTGGAAATCACTTAGTGTTTCATTTTACTGTTGCAAAAAATAAGCCCACTAAAATTTGGATTTTTTCCCTTAGCACATCGGGTTTGCAAAATCTTGTACATCCAAGCACTGCCTTCTCCCTCCTACCACAGGCTAAATAAACACTCTGCCCACTACCCATCCATGTATTACTCATAGCAATGTAACTGGGCCTATGGGACATTTTTCACATAACACCTCTCATCACCCCACCGCCCCCTGCAAAAAAAAAAAATTAAAAAAATAATAATAATAATAAATAACACCCAACAAAGAAAAGTTAAGTTTCTTTAATCCCAAAAAACCACTGTCAGGGCCCAGGATCTACCCTTAACATCTCAGTCATGCTCTCACTTGGGCCTGATGGCTCTCCTCCTTTACCAAGGAGGCAGACATGGTGGAGGGCAGTCTGAGCCGGAACATGGGTGTATGTGGATTATCACAGATCTGGGAATGCTGATTTTAAGTGCAGGTAAGGATGCCCCAGCACAAAGAAATCGAACGTGTAGCTGGCTATGTATCGAAGTGGTTTTCTTCATCCGACCGGTGATGATAAAGCAGTGCTGTGATTTCATAAACCTTTTTTTTTTTAAGATTTTGTTTATTTATTAGAGAGAGAGAGAGAGAGAGATCACAAGTAGGCAGAGAGGCAGGCAGAGAGAGGGGAAAGCAGGCTCCCCGCTGAGCAGAGAGCCCGATGCGGGGCTCGATCCCAGGACCCTGAGATCATGACCTGAGCTGAAGGAAGGGGCTTTAACCCACTGAGCCACCCAGGTGCCCCTTCACAAACCTTTTTTATAGGCTCGTTATGAAATGGTCTAAAAGGACGCCATGGTTTTTACAAAGAAGGAGAACTTAGAGACATGTGTTTAATATGTCTTATGGGAATGAGACAGTAAATGAATTCCTGGTGTAAGTTAGAGTCTGTCCTGGTTTAGAGATTAAGTCCAGTCCCCTTTGCATTAGTGAACTAGGTGATTTCATGGAAGTAGGTCTAAGCCTCCTAAGATTCACTGTGGAAGGGGTCATGCGGCTCAGAAAGAATCTGAAATGGGGAAGGAGACAACCCCTCTAGAGATTTTAAAGGGAAGGGGAAGTGGGAATAACACTGTAGGGACATTTAGTCACAGGGGAGCTGTGATGAGCAGTGCGTTAGTCACAATGCTAGGCACTCACATACATGTTTTCATATTTAAGGCCTTTAATGGCACTGCAATTTAACAGTAAATTTACTGCCAACTCCAGAGCAAGCACCATTCTAAATGTTTGGAATCTGTGCCTAAAAGGCAAGATCAGCATAGACCTCTCTTTACAAATAAGAGAGCCGGAACTCAAGGATCTTAAGCATCTCGCCTAAAGCCGTAGATAGGAGTGTCAGAAATGGGATTTGAACACATGTCTCTGAGTCCACGGTTCCAGTTTGGGAAATACAGTGTGAGTTACCAGGCACATTCTTGTTGCAGTTATCAGCTGCAAAATACGGCTGATAAAACCTCTGCTGTCTAGCTCCTGGACTTCTTGTGCGAGTCAAGTGGTCTTCTGGATGTGGTGGGTTTTCTTCTCTCCCTTCCTGTCTCCACTGCTCTCTGTTGATACTTGGGCAGAGCATTATTCTCTAATTAATGGGCTAAGTCTGTGTGCGAGTATGACTCCTCCAGTGAAAAATGCACATCTGTCATTCTTTCACGCAGTAGGTCAGTCGATCAACAGATATTGATGGAGTGCCGCCGTGCATCAGGCACTGGGCTAAAGGTGGGGGTCCCATGGTAAACGAGAGACATGTTTATTTTCATGGGATCCTTACATCCTAGCAGAGACGGGTATTACAGAAATTATGCAGTTGTTTATATCTGTGCTAAAGTTACGGAGGGAAAATAGAGACGTGTCTGTCTCTCTTAAGCCTGCACCTAATTCATTTACTGAATGAATTAGTAAATGGATGAATAGTTAGAATAAATTCCTCTACAGAGTGGCAACTGAGCACAGGCACTTTGGGTCCTCATGCCAGGGCTCGGAACCCAGTGCTGCTGCCTGCGGAGCTCTGGGACCTTACCCAGGTTATTCAGCCTCCCCATGTTCCCATTTCCTGCAGAACAGAGGTAATCGTGGTTGTTGTGAGAGCCGAATGAAGGGCTGTCAGGAAAATAATTTCGAAGTGTGCAAGACGAACAGTGGTGGAAAGCATTACCAATATTATTCTTATTACTACTATTACCATGTCGTAGAACTTTTCAGGAAATTCTTTTATCCATCGCGTTCACCTCTGCTGTTAACCTAAGAGTCTGTTGAAAGGATTGTTCTATAATTGGCATCGGAACCAACTGTAAGGCTTTAAGGAAGACGCGTATCCAGCCCTGTTGTAGGATATTCTTATTTAGTAAGTCTGGATAGAGCTCTGCACTTCAAAAGCTTCACAGAGGACCCTGCTTCATGCCCCGCGGTAAAAACTGATCATTTAAAATGACTCAGAAAGGAGTTTACACACATAGCACAGCAGGAGCATTCACTCTGGACAGCCACCCAAGGACTTCGCTTTGTGTACCTGTCCTTGAGTGAGTGTCGAGAAATGTGCTAGGTAAACGAAAGAGGTAACTATTTAAGAATTCCCGTAGATACTAGTTGATTCTTTGTTCCAAATGGCCTTATATTTTGATACTTTTTCAAAATACCAAAATAATTTATCAATTGCCCAAATAAGTTTGATGAGCCTAGAATGTGAGCTCCTGGGAAACAGGAATTGTCGTCGGTGTCACAAATGTGTTGATATATAGTAGATGCTCAGTAAGTAAGAATTGAAATGAATTGAGTACATTTGAAAGCCTTAAAGATATTTTGAAAGAGATAGGAAGGATAAATTATAGGCTGGCCCAGGATTTTCTATTTTCTTCCTTTTTTTTTTTTTTTTTAAGATTCCTTCCTTCCTTTCTCCCTCCCAACATCCTTCTCTCTCTCTTTTCTTTTTTCTCTTTTCTTTTCTTTCAATCCTTGCTGCTCTCTCCCTTCCTCCCTGTCTGCCTCCTTCCTTCCTCCCTTCCTCCCTCCCAACCTCCTCTTTCCTTTCCTTTCCTTTTCCTTTTCCTTCTCTTTTTCCTTTTCCTTTCTTTTCTTTTTTTCCCTCCTGCCCTCCCTCTTTTCTTCTGAACATGGAGCCCAATGCAAGGATTCAGTCCCGCGACCTGAGATTCCAACCTAAGCCTAAACCAAGAGTCAGATGCTTAACTGACTGGGCCACCCAGGTGCCCTCAGCCAGGATTTGCTAGTGAGTATAAATGAAATATAGATTGATTATTATATAATTTCTGAACAAAGTCGTAGTATAGAGATTTCTGAGAAAGGTGCAGAGACAGAGGTGTTAGGTATGAGGTTGACTAGAGCATGGTGAACATTTTCAGCAAATATAAAATTCTCATTCTTCTCATACCTCTTACCTCCCCGTCTGGTGCTATTTCTTGGATCTTAGCTCCTTTCCAATTAGCTAGCTCCTATATAATTACTTGAATTAACAAACAAAATACTTCTTACTTTTGTTTTTAAATTCTGGCTACTTTTCTGTGTTTGTTGTGTGGTTAACCATGGCTTGACAACTATTGGGAAGAATTACAGTGCTGAGGGTCAGCGAGATTACTTTGCAGTGGGTTCTGATTTTTGATCTCCATGGGTGATTTTCAATAAGAAGTAGGAGAATATTTTTTTCTACTTTTCTGTGTAGCTTATATAATCAAGGGGAAAAATAATATCTTGAAGCTTTTAAATAACTGAGATTTTGTGTGATTTGTTTTAAGGTCACTGTTTTGTGATTTCAATCGGTAATCCAGAGATCTTAAATTTTTGTCTGTGGCTAATTGAAAGTATCTTGTGGTATCCTGTGTTCTGGCTCTTAATTGGGCTGTGATGAAGACATTGCAGGTAAGAAAATGATAGAAAATAAATTCTGGATTTTACAAGGAAAATTACAGAAATGTGGGAAACGAGCCAAACAGTTTGGGCCTGCCTTCCAATACACTGCCTCAATTTAAAACATGCTGCATACTCTCACTGTAATGTGAACAGTCTTTTTCTCTTCAGAATCAACAATGACTCCCCAAATTTAAGAGGATAAAAATCACCAGCGTGACTCGTAAACATGGTGTTTAAATGGTTTCTGAGTCAGCATTTCTCAAAGGTGCTTTTTATGGATTGCTTTAGTGTTGCAAAGTCATCACGTATGAGAGTCAGCATTGAAAACGGTGTTTCCTGCTTCTGCTGTATAGCATTTGCGTGATCAGTCCCTGCTTTCTAGCAGTTTATAATCAAACGCTGAAAACAGCTGATATTCACGGATAGCAAGGTACAAATCATCAGATCCGTATGTAGGCATTTGGTAACTATCTCTTTCTACATGACACATCTTTGTAAGCCTGTTTTCAGTTTATACTCATCTCAAAGGCTGTTTAGGTTATGCATGCCGTCACCGTGATTGCTTTTCAACTTTCGTATGAAAGTCCAAAGCTGAGGGATGCTCCCTAGGGCTGTCGCATGTGGTTGGGCTGCTGTGCCCGTCCTGACTTGGTGGCTACTGTAGGGCACGACCTGCATGGTCCCGTGTAGTAGCTCCAGGCATGAACTCCATTTATTCTCCTCTTCACCGCCTATTGAGCACCTTCTCTGGGTGCTGCGCTAAATTGTGTAGAAAGTACGAATGATAAATTTCACCCACCAGCTCTATTAGGATCTAGGTAAAGTATTCAGTTTCCTACGTTGCCTATACATGACCATATCATACCAGACGCTCAGTTTCATCTTCCGTGAACAGGCAAGTCTGGTTGTTGACCCTCGCATCTAGCTATAATTACTTAGCTGCTTATCTGTGGTTCCTTATTGTAATTAGTCATCCTTGTGGAAGAGTCAGTATCACAATTTCCTGTTTGCAGTTCTTAAAGTCTACAGGGTAGATTTATCATGTTTCATTTGATGCTTATTATCAATCACCAGCAAATAAGTGTAAAAGGGGAAGATAGAATTATCAAGAATTGGTTCCCAGGGTTAGTTCCCATCACTGCCTTATCAGGCTAAGGTGGTAGCTTTGGCAGATGGGTCATTGTATCTGTATAAGCAGAATAGCACATACAAAAGATTTGTAAATATCTAATAGAGTGTCAAACAATTTTACTTGTTAGACATGCAGATAGGATGACATAGCTCCTAAAAATCAATTTCCAAAGAGTGGTATATGTGCTCTTATAGATAAGACTCAGTTTTTCAGTACTCGAACAAATTTTTAGTCCCATTTTAGTCCTCCTCTCATTGGACTTCTTGGCAAGTGGACACTCTCTCCTTTCCAATACTTTCTTCACTTGGTTTTCAGGATTACACACGGCCCTGTTTCTCCCTTAGCTCCTAGCCGCTTCTCTTTATCTCCTTGGTGCTTCTTCCTCCTCTCAGAATATCCCAAGGTTTAGTTCTCGGACTGCTTCTCTTTGAGTGTACTGTCTTTGGACATCTTGTCTGCTCTCTTGCTTTCAAAACCATCCTCAGTCTCATGCTTCCTAAATATCTGCATCTCTGGCCCTCCCTTCCTCGGAGTCCAGCTCCCATTTCTCAGTACCTGCCTAGCTCCATTCATCTGAGCAAGAGATACCTTGAATCTAAACATGTCTGGAGCCATACTCCTGAACATCCCTCTTAAATCTGCTCTTTTTTTTAAGATTTTACTTATTTATTTGGGAGAGTGAGAGAGAAGGTGAGAGAGGGCATGAGAGGAGAGAAGGTCAGAGGGAGAAGCAGACTCCCTACGGAGCTGGGAGCCCCTATGTGGGACTCTATCCCTGAACTCTAGGATCATGACCTGAGCAGAAGGCAGTTGCTTAACCAACTGAGCCACCCAGGCGCCCATTAAATCTGCTCTTTCTACTGTCCTTTCGCACGGTACACAGCAACTACGCTCTGACATCTCTCTTACACATCCCATGTGGATTCTCTCTGAAAATCCTTATGGCTCTGGTCTTAAAGTGTGCCCCAAATTTCTGCACATCTTCTCTCCACTGCCTCTGCCTAGGCCTGGGCTTCCTCGCCTTGCTTGTTGCAGTGGCCTATGTGTAAGTGCTCCCTGGCTCCTCTCTTATCTCTCTTGTCCTCACGTTCTCACCCACCCAGCTATAGGTAGGATCCTGGTGAAACATTGGTAGGATTATACTGCTCTTCTACTCAATCCCTCAAGTGGCTTTCCTTCCTACTGCAGAAGAGGAAAAGTGCTTGCCTTCATCATTAAGTCCTTATAGGCTCTGAGTTTCCCCCCCGCTTTTGTTCGTATTTCTCTGTAATTACATCTCCTGCTCCCTCCACCCTCCTCCATTGACCTTAACCACACTGGCCCATAGGTCTGTACCGTCTTCACCTCCTCCGTGTCTTGGCTTGAAAGTCACCTTCACCTCAGTGAGGACTTCCCTCACCGCATTATAGAAAGCAGTGGTCCTCTCCCCCGTACCCTCCAACTACTTCTCAGGTACTTAATGTCATGCATTCCTATTTTATTTTCTTCTATTGCACCCATCTTCCAATGACACACTTTGAAGCTCAGTCTTTTTATTTATTCTCTGTCTTTATTACTAGATGTGAGCCCACAAAATGCAGTAATACTTATTTTTCCCATTACTCTATTCTCAGTGTCTAGAACAGTATCTGGAATCTATTTGGCACTTGGTAAATACTTGTTCAGTCAGTGAATAATGATTTACATACTTGCTAAGCCCTCTTTAGATGTTTTATACTACAGCTGTCTAGCTGAACAAAGCTGTTTGTCTTGGAACCATGTGGCTGAGATTTACCCCCCAAAACATGCTGCTCTGTGTGCATCCAGAAGCAATTTGATCTGGCTACCTTAACCAAGAGCCACTACGGTGATGGCAGGAATCATTATCCCTATCGTTCAGTAAAGACTGTGGCCTCTCAGGCTATCATAATAACTGGCCACTCAAAAAAAAAAAAAAGAAAAAGCTGGCCACTCATAGAGCCTAACCAGTTATTTCTCCCACATAAACGTCCTTCAATATTTGTCCCACTTCTTTCAATTGATGCAACTCTAAATAACATATTCAGTTGAAAGCATAGGATTTTGGAGTTTGGCTTAAGGCAAATCATTCCTTGCCTAATTTTCTCCTGAATTCAGGTTAAAATGTTCAGCTGCAGGTTAATTAAAAAGGAGAGGCAGGAAAAAGTGAGAGACTAGTCATGGGTTATTATTTCAGGTTTTTAAATTGTCTTATTGTTCTCTAATAATCTAGGTCTCATTAACATTAATAGTATAGGGCCAGTAAGTCATAGTGCTTTGGTTCAGACACATTGTCGCAGGCTCTCAGATGTTTTAATGTACCCTAAGGAAATGCAAATAGCCATCAAATGTAAATAGCCATCAAGAAATGTGTTCGTATTATTAATGTTGCTTGGGAATCCTTAGAGATAAGATCTTTTTCATCTGTCTTTTTTTTTTAATCCATCTTTTAAATGAAGGGCTAGGTACTTCCATATGATTGGCTGAATAGAAAGGAACAGCCCATATGAAAATCCAATGTAACAGGAGATGGTCTCCACAGAAATAAAATGCCCAGTGGACTCACAGTGGCAGGGTGTGAAAGATGGCATGCCATTAGCATACCACTTGCAAATATGACTTAGGCACTGAGAAACCAAATTCTGAGAATGTTCTTTTCTTTTCTTTTTTAGCTCTTCTCTGGAGGAGGGAGAGTGTTCAGGGGAAAATAGTCTTAGGAAGCCATAGGAATTGGCTGACATAATAAACATGGAATGTCTGTATCAAGACTGAATTTCACATGCTGGGTGTCTGCTTTGTTGGGTTGGGGCAAATGGTGCACTGTACTGCTCTCGCAGACCAACTGTCCACTGTTTTGGCATGAAAATGGGTTATGAGACACCATTGGATGGCGTAGTTCAGAAGAGCTCAGGTAACAATTGGTTAAGGTGAAAGGAAAAGCTAACCGATGAAACTTGACTAAGCTGGAAGAAAATACGTTGATGTTTGATTGCCTGTAGGGAGAAGAATTTCTTTGCCTGGGAGTACTTTATGGAGTCATTGCAGGGTTGTTGCATATGCCTCATCTTAAAACACTTTGAAGTCAGAATGTGCGTGTAAATTCAAGTTCATTTTTTTTAATCAACTAAACAGACTGTGTCTTCCAGCTTCTACCCATTTGTATCCTTAACGCTCCCTTAAGTCTTGAAATTTTACTTGACAGATTTATCAAGTGTGCAGTCTTCTACCATTGCTCATTCCATCATTATACCAACCACCAGCCTTTGTCTTAATTGACCAGGTGAGCTGAGTCTTATTTAACATAAAAATCATTTTGTTGTTATTGCCATGTAGAAATCTTGACGTGTATATGGTCTGGTTGTCACTACCAACAAAGCTAATGGCAATTTGAGTATATCTCAATAATGTACCTTGATAAATTCCTTTTATTTTAATTTTAAAATGCCCAGTGTCTCATAAAGGACTGCTATGTGCTTGCTTATGTCTGGTAATCCCAAGATTAAGTAAATTTTGTTGATGTACACAAGTTGCATACGATTTGGATAGCCGAGAATAGATAGCAAAAATGGAAGCAGTGTCAGATGTTTGAGCAGTAAGTAAGAAGAATAAAATTCTTCTTATTTTGGGGTAAAACGAAAAGAGTAAAGGGTTTAATATCAGACTTTAAAAAGTTAAGAATGATATCTGGATGAAAGGATAAGGACCTTCATGAAGCACATTAAAGCTTTTTATTGGGTTCATGTTTCTGCATGTTCAGAAGATTGTATAAATAACAAACTGACATCTAAATATTTTTCTTTGTATAGAGAAGAATTACGTATTCTGTAGTAACAAATGGCATTATTTCATGTTGTTGAATCCAAAATCTGAGGTGTTTATGAGAAAGATTTTGTCCTGATGCAGAGAGAAGTGTGGACTAAGGAACAGGATGTATATAACCCTTGCTGTCTTATCAGTAGGGGACAAAATGTAAACAGTAAATGCAACAAAGTATCGATGAGTAAATTACAAAGTGATAAGCACCACAGACATAGGAGAAGTGGAGTGGAATAAGGGAGTGCTAGGGTGTGTAGGTGGCATTGTTAAGCAGCGTGGTTAGAATAGGCTTCAGTGAGAAGTTGGGATTTGAGCAGACTTGACATTGGTGAAGAAGTGGCCCAGGAGACCTATGGAAGAGGGGCTCCTTCTGGAGGGAATGGCTAGACCACGACTCTAAGGCAGAACTCTGGCCTAGTGCTCATGCAATAGCGAGGAGGCAAGTCTGCCTTACCCAGAGAGAGCAAACTGAGGAATAGTACACGTGATTAACGTTTCTTCTAATACATCCTGAGGCTATTTGTCGCCAGTAATAACTCCTAAGTTACTTCCCTTGTCTTTGATTTGCTTGTTTTGGTAAATCTGAAACTGGAATATTTATTAACCCTGGATTGAAATTAAATCATATAACACGCTACATATAAAAAGAACAACTTTTTAATCAAGAGTGTGTCCCAACTGTGTCAACATGAGTTTCAGTGGACATTTACTCGGTAGAGAGAATGATGGCCTAGGTGGGGAATTACAGACGCCAATTACAAATGCTATCCCCTACCAGCTTTTACCTGAGAACCTGAGAGAAGCCTATGTATTAAGATAAGTAGCTCCTAGCTAAGCCTTTAGCTCTGATCCTCAGTACAGCCCCTGAAGTGCTAGGCTGAGCCAGTTGGAGAATTCTTTCCTGGTCCCCTCAAGGAGACTTGAAAACAGTGTGAGATCTGCTTTACCTATAGCCAGGATCATTAAGTGATAGTATCTGACCCGGAGACAGACCAGAAGGAGGAAGAGGAGAGGATGGAGAACAGAGGGGGGGATCCCAATGCCTGGTTCTGTGCTTCCTCAACCTAGCCCGGGCCTCTCACAAGCGCAGGGTGCAGCAGAAGAATAGACATCCCTTTCCAGAAGGTCTTTTAAGTCTTGTCTGAAGGGTGGGGATAAGAAAGGATGAGAGAATAACGATGTGTCTTCTTTAAAGCCTTTACCCAGCAGCTTCATGGTCCACACATGCTTCTGTTCCATGCTTTTGTGAGGTCTCCCCGAAACCCGCACAAGCTTAATGTGTGGACTAAAAAACACCCCCTCAAGTTTGATAGATCAAAATACTAGTTTTTCTTGGGAGACAGATTCAGAGCAGATATTTCAAACCAAAAAAGAATTTAAAATGAAGACTGAAGTGCCAAACTGTGGGAAGGGGGAGAGTGTCAGAGGGTTTTTGCAGTTGTTGTTCCTTGAGCTGCAAACTAGGAACAAGTGTCCAGGAAACTATGGCTGCCATCCCCACTTGAAGGAAGATCCCTACAAAACTCCGACAGCCCCACCACCCCTAGGCTGGCGACCGGTACTAGAACATGGAATTGTCAATGGCTGAAAAGCATTTGCCAAAGCCCACAGTCAGTCACTGTCCGGTGCTGGGCTGAGGAATACTTCTACTTCCTCCCTTCACTCTTGCCCGTCACATGAGTACATCTCAATGGCAGAGTGCCAGCCTTATCCAGAACCTGAATGCAGGGGGTTGGGGGAGTGGTAGGAGAACCCTAGCTCTTGGGTTTCCAGCCCCTGGTGTGGGGGGCGGGGGGGTGCAGGAGCGCGCGGTGTGAATACTAATGGGCCAGTTTGTCAGAGTGTGCCCCTTTGCAAAACAAGGAAGTGAAAGCTAAGTGGAGATTTTCAGAGGGAGAGGGAAGAGTCACATTTGCTAGTGAGGAATTTTAATCTCAGGTACAAGGTATTATAAACTGAATATATAGTCGTGTGTGTGCCACTCCTTTGAGTGAATTGACTTAACATCGATTTTCAGGAGTTGAGGACGGGGTCCCATTTATTTTCTACAAACCACGAAAGGAATAGAAATCAGTCGTTTAGCTAACTGCCCTATTTCAGGGCTTGTTTGTTTGTTTTTGTTTTTGCTGTTTTTAAGGAGTATGGACTGGACAGGTAGAATTTTCCTACAGAATACGTGTATAGCCGAGTCATTGACACTCTGCCTGGGGAAAAAAAGCTATCAGCTTGCCTGCCTCAGAGCAGCTCTTACTGTGGTGCGCAGGGGGAAGACACTGGCTTCCCTGTTCTTTTAGGAGCAATTGAGTTTTCTCTTACTAACCAACTCCATCTGTCCCTTTTCCTAGATTCTTCAGAAATCTGCGACTGTAGTTGAATGCGTTCCGAATCCTTTTATCAACCCTTGCAGGATATGCACAGCTCTCACCTTTATGTGTTAAAAGAGATTTTAGGGTTGTGTAACCAAATTGTCAACTGAACATTTTTCCTTAACGTCTATATTTAAATGATTCTTGGGACTGCCAGTCTTCTAGAGCTAATGAATTCTTTCCCATTTGGCAGCAGATCGCTTGCTGCCAGCCCCTTTCCCTCTGATAAACGTTCCCATAGCAACACTAAGGCAATCTGTTTGGTTTCATTAAATACCAAATTACAGCCTGAGAAAATGTATAATGTATTATACCATATTATAGCACCTCGTGAAAGGACTCATGGGTGATTGAATTCATTGTGATTGTGGGGTGGGGGTGGGAGGGTGTGTTCAAATAATCAATAAAAAGATTACATTTCTTTTTGGAAGAGAGAAAAAGAAACTCTTGAAACCCGAGAGTCATTATTTTGAACTTCAGCAAGGATTCACATTTGCTCTTGATGGTGGCATACCTGAATTTCCTGAGCTCATTTTTCTCTGGATTCTTAAAACCTGTCCCCTTGTTATCTATTTGGATACTTTCACTCACGCACATATCCTAAAAAAATACCTTCATTTTTCTGCTTCGAAACATATTCTGAAAGGACAGATAACCTCTGGGTATATGGAGAGCAGAAATGTCTATTGATTTATGAAAATCAAAAGTGCGACACCCTCTTTTTCTGCAGCAGGGTAGTTTAAAGGTTTTTGCAGCCTGACAGGGTTGATGTGCCAATTATAAACAACCCAAAAGGAAAACTTGGCTTTTCAGAAACCAACAGGAAAGGTATAATCATCTTGCAAGGCATATTTTGCTTCTAAAAAAATTCACCGTAGTCATAGTGAGATTTTGGTTTGCATTTAACATAATTGGACTCCTTATTTATATATAAGTTGGGGGATACTATTCTTTGACCAGGCGATGGTATTTAACTTTGAAGAGACTAGAGAAATCATGTTGGCCATTCTCCTGTTTCTGGAGATGAAAAATTTGGGTTAGCATCATGGCGTACCACTTAAAAAATTACAATGTTCATTTGGCAGTTATACCTCAATAAATGTGTGTTTGTATGCGTTGGGGTGGGGGACTTTAAAAACAAAAAACTTGGGGCAGAAAGAATAAGTTCTTTTCTAAAATGAACCAAACTTTATTGGTAAGAATTAGAAGTATTTACTACTCGTGGTCTTTGCCAGTGGGTTTTCCACGAAGAAATAAATACACGTACTTCTGAATTTTGCTGCCTGCTTCATCATTGTAGTTGTGTATAGGTTTATACTTACCACACCATTAAATTATATGGCACATAGCAGTTCAAAATAGAGTGTGGAATGCAGCCGGCACGCACCAGCAATACTTTTCTATTCTATGTCCTAGATTGGTTTTTTTCTTTTTTCTTTTTTTTTTTTAAACCACTTTCTGAAGGTGGTTGTCACTTTATCCTGTCATGATTTTTGTAATGATTCATACATGAATATTTATATTTCTATTAGGTTATTTTCAATAAGAACGAGACAGAATATTTTGTAGATAGCTCCAATTTTCGTAACTCTGAGAATAATACTGCTCCTAGCTGTGGCCCCATTACTGTGTATAGATGGTTTTGATGTATGTATTTCAGGTATCTGGAGCAATGCAGAAAAAGGCAGTCCTGGTTGATAGCTATTTTAGAATTAGCCCTACATCCATAAACGTATAAAAAATTTATTTCTGGAATTATGTGGTCCTCCAATAAGTTGAAGTTTTGTTCTGTGGATTTTTAAACTGGTGACAAGAGAGCACATAGCGTAGGAATAATTTTAAGGCTAGGGGCTTTGTGAGGTTCTTTGAATTCATTTTACTTAACAAAAATATAGATGTTTATTTAAACCATTATTGACCACTAATAAAGAAAAATCTGTCTTTCTGTTGACATTAGAAAGAAGGCCAGTCCCATTCACTGACTCTAAAAAACAAACAAACAAACAAAAACAGCTTCTGGTAAAAAGCCTGTCATAAGCTCACCTGTCTCTTTTGAGTGGAAGGGTTGAATTACTGTAAAGTCCTTGATCTCTTCTGATCTAAAGTAGATCTGGATAAAATCTGGGGCAGGCCCTTGTGCTTATCCTGGGTGGGAGGGGTAGGTCAGTGTGTGATGTGGGCTAGGAGAGAGGGAGGAAACCACTGAGTACTTACTTAGGTCAGTGTGGTGAGTGGGAAGAACACTGACTCCTGAATCAGGATGCCTAGCTCCTCTCCTCATGTGCTAATCCATGGGTCCCCGGGGGCCAAACTGGCCGGACGAGTCCACATCTCAGTCCGCTGTATGACTTGCTAGCCTTAGGAATCTGTGCCTTGATTTCCTCACTGACATGGCGGAGTTAATACCTTCTTTAGGGAACTGTGAGGGTTAAATGAGCCAAACGCCAGAGTAAGCCAAACCAGCTCTTATTGTCATGGTTTAAATATTTCAACCAGATTGAGCCTTAATTTTTTTTTCATAAAATGGAGTCTTTATGAGTAGCGTGAAGATTAAATAAAATGGATGATACTGATTAAAACTACTTAGCAAATATTGCTAGATGTGAAACAACTTTTAGCTGACAAAAAATGCTTTAACGAACTTGCATTCTCCATTACAGCTAATATTTGAGTAACAAAACTTTTACTATGTTTAGTAAATTGCAATTTATTTAGAGAGCAACAGGTTTTGCTATTTATTTTTATTTTATTAGGTATAATTGATGCCCAGTATTATATTAGTTTCATGTGTACAACACAATGATTTGATATTTATATACATTACAAAATGATCGCCACCATAAAGTCCAATAATATTGATTACCATGTCACCATACAAAGTTTATACAGTATTATTAATTACATTCCCCATGCAGTATATTACATTTCTATGACTAATTTATCTTATAACCAGAAGTTTATATTTCTTGATCCCCTTCACCTGTTTTGTCCAATCCCCTGTCTTCTCTGACAACCATCAGTTTCTTCTCTGTAGCTATGAAACGGGGTCTTGTTTTGTTATTGTGGGGGTTTTTTTTGGATTTTATATGTAAGTGAAGTCTTACAGTCTCTGTCTGACTTATGTCACTTAGCATAATATGCTCAAGGTCCATCCATATTGCTCAGATGGCAAAATTTCATTCTTTTACATGGCTGACTAGTATTCCATTATGTATATATGAAACACGTCTTCTTTATTCATTTATTAAGAAACACTTAGGTTATTTCCATATATTCCATATGTTGGCTATTATAAATAATACTACAATGAACATAAGGATGCCCATATCTTTTTGAACTAGGGTTTTTTGTATTGTTTTTCCAGTAGATACCCGAGAGTGGATTGATGGATCATATGAAGGTAGTTCTATTTTTAATTTTTTTGTGAAACCTCCATACCATTTTCCATAGTGGCTGCACCAATTTACATTTGCACCAGCAGTGCACGAGGGTTCTCTTTTTCTCCACGTCCTCACCGACACTTGTTATTTTTTTCTCATTTTGGTAATAGCCATTCTGATAGGTGTGAGGTGATACCTCATTATAGTTTTGATTTGTATGTTCTTGATGATTGAGCATCTTTTCATGGGCCTGTTGGCCATCTGTATGTCTTCTTTGGAAATATGTTTATTCAGGTTCTCTGCCCATGTTTTAACTGAATTATTTTGGTTTGTTTGTTTTGATATGTATGAGTTCCTTATATATTTTGAGTACTAGTCCCTTATTAAAAATATGATTTGCAAAATCTCCCATTCAATAGTTTGCCTTTTTGTTTTGTCAATGGTTTCCTTCACTGGGCAGAAACTTTTTAGTTTGATGTAGTCTCATTTATTTTTGCTCTGTTTCTCTTGCCTTTGGAGTCAAATGCAAAAGTACATCACTAAGACCAATGTCAAGGAGCTTGTTTCCTATGTTTTCTTCTGGGAGTTTTATGCTTTTGGGTTTTACATTCGAGTTTTTAATCCATTTTGAGTTAATTTTTATATATGGTATAAGATAGTGGTCCATATTCATTCTTTGGCATGTAGCTGTCTGGTTTCCTGAGCACCATTTATTGAAGAGACTGTTTTGTTGCCTCCCTTGTTATAAATTAATTGGATATATATGTGCGGGTTTATTTGTGGTCTCTCTATTCTGTTTTACTGACCTATATGCCTATTTTTATGTCAGTACCATATTACTTTTATTGCTATAGCTTTGTAGTATAGTTTGAAACCAGGGAGTGCGGTAACTCTGGTTTTGTTCTTTCTCAAGATTGTTTTGACTATTCAAACTTCAGAATTATTTGTTATAGGTCTGTGAAAAATGTCATCAGACTCTTCATAGCAATTGCATAAATTCTGTAGATTGCTTTGGGTAGTATGACATTTTAACAATATTAATTCATTTGATCCATGAAAACGGAGTATCTTTTCATTTATTTGTATCTTCAGTTTCTTTCATCAATGTCTTAATAGTTTTCGCTGTACTGAGTTTTTACTTCCTTTACTTTACTGAGTATTTTATTCTTTTTGATGCAGTTATTAATGGGATTATTCTCTTGATTTCTCTTTCTTATAGTTTAGTTTTAGTGTACATAAATGCAACAGAATTTTGTATATTATTTTTGTATCCTGAAACTTTACTGAATTCATTTATTTGTTCTAATAGTTTTTTGGTGGAATCTTTAGGATTTTCTGCATATAGTTTTTTTTTTTTCCACATGTAGTTTTGTGTCATTTGCAAATAGTGACAATTTTGCTTCTTCCTTTCCAATTTTGATGTCTTTTTATTTCTTTTCCTTGCCTAATTGCAGTGGCTAGCACTTCCAATACTATGTTGAAAAAAAGTGGGGAGAGTGAGCATTCTTATCTTATTCCTGATATTAATGAAAATGTTTGAGCTTTTCACCATTGAATGTGATATTAGCTGTGGCTTTGTTTTATGTATCCTTTATTATGTTGAGGTACATTCCTTCTATACCCATTTAATTGAGAGTTTTTATCATAAATGGGTATTGAATTTTGTCAAGTGCTTTTTAAGCATCTATTGAGATGATCATATGATTTTTATCTTTCATTTTGTCAATGTGGCCTATCACATTGATTGATTTGTGGATGTTGAGCCATCCTTACCTTCTTGGAATAGATCCCACTTGATCATGATGTATGATCATTTTAATGTATTGTTGAATTCAATTTGTAAATGTTTTCTTGAAGATTTTTGCATCTGTGTTTGTCAGGAATATTGGCTTGTAATCTTTCTTTTCCACCCTCCCTCTTTTCCTCCCTTCCTCCCTCCCTTCCTTCCTTCCTTCCTTCATTCCCTCCTTCCCTCTTTCCCTCTATCCCTCCCTCCCTTCCACTATTTCTTTTGGTTTCCCTTTCTGGTTTTGGTATCAGGGTAATGCTAGTTGCATAGAATAAGTTTAGAAGTATTCCTCTCTCTTCAAATTTTTGGAAGAGTTTGAGAAGTATACATACTATATCTTCTTTGAATGTTTGGTAGGATTTGCTGTAATTGTCTGGTCCTGGACTTTTTTGAGGGGGGAATTTTTCATTACTGATTCAGTCTCCTCACTAGTACTTAGTTTATTCAGATTTTCTATTCTTTTTTGATTCAGTGTTGGAAGATTTATAAGTTTCTAGGAATTTATCCATTTCTTCTAGATTGTCCAATTTGTTGGTACATAGTTGTTCAAAGTAGTCTTTTATGAGCCTTTGTATTCCTATGGTATTGGTTGTAACTTCTCTTTTATTTCTGATTTTATTTGTTTGAGCTTCTTTTTCTCTTGGTGAGCCTAGCTAAAGGTTTGTCAGTTTTTTAAAAATCTTTTCAAAGAATCAGCTCTTCATTTCATTGATCTTTTTTATTGTCTTTCTTAGTCTTTATTTCATGTATTTCCACTCTGATCTTTACCATTTACTTCTATTAACTTCAGGCTTTGTTTGTTCTTCTCTAGGTGTAATGTTAAAATCTTTATTTGAGATTTTTTTCTTTACTATGGTGGTAGGAACTTCTCTCTTGGAACCATATTTGCTGCATCTGATAGATTTTGGTATGTTGTATTTATGTTTTCGTTTATCTCTTGGTATTTTTTGATTTCTTCTTTGAGTTTTTTTCTATGATGCAGTAGTTGTTCAGTAACTTTTTTTTTTCATCTCTATGTGTTGTTTCTCTAGTTTTCTTTTTGTAATTGATTTCTAGTGTCATACCATTGTAGTTAGAAAAGATGTTTGATATGATCTTAGTCTTCTTCAATTTATTGAGCCTTGTTTTATGGCTTAACATGTGATCCTTTGTGGAAAATATTCAATGTGCACTTGAGAAGAATGTGTATTCTTTTCTTTTGGATGGAATGTTCTGTATGCATCTATTATGTTCATTTGGTCCAATGTGACATTTAAGGCTGATGTTATCTTATTGATTTTTTCTGTCTTTGTGATCTATCCTTGATGTAAGTGGCATGTTAAAGCTCTTAGTATTATTGCATTGCTGTCAGTTTCTTCTTTGGGTCTGTTAATGTTTGCTTTAGGTTGTTTCTACAGTGAATGCACAAATCTTTCTTTAGTGATAAGATTAGATTCCTTTCATTTTCTTTTGTGTTTCTACTCTAAGTTTTAGTTTTATGGTTACTGTGAGGTTCACAAATATCATCCTATGTATATATAATGGTATATTTTAAGTAGATAGCAACTTAAATGTGAAAGCATTTCAAAACTCTGCATGCCTCCACACAGTTTATGTTTCAGATGTCACATTTTACATCTGATTTTATGTCTCTCTTAAGTAATTATTGTAAATTTAGTTAATTTTACTACTTTTGTCCTTTAACCTTTTAATAGCTTTATAAATGGTTAATCCACTACCTTTACTATACATTTATCTTTCCCAGTGAGATTTTTACTTTTGTATATTTTGTATATTTTCTTGTTATTAATTAGTACCTTTTCTTTTTGGCCTAAAGAAGTGTTTTTAACAATTCTTGTCAGTCTAGTTTAATAGTGATGAACTTTTGTAGCTTTTGCTTGTTTGGAAAACAATTTCTTCTGGAGGTCCCTTAAATTATCTTCATTTTATAAATTCTTTCTTTCTTTCTTTCTCTCTTTCTTTCTTTCTTTCTTTCTTTCTTTCTTTCTTTCTTTCTTTCTTTCTTTCTTTCTTTCTTTCTGATTTTATTTATTTGACAGAGAGAAACACAGCTAGAGAGGGAACACAAGCAGAGGGAATGGTAGCAGAAGAAGCAGACTTCCTGCCGAGCAAGGAGCCCGATGCGGGGCTCGATCCCAGGACTCTGGGATCATGACCTGAGCCGAAGGCAGACCCTTAACGACTGAGCCACCCAGGCGCCCCTCTTTCTTTCTTTTGACTGCTTTGTCTGGGCAAGTTCTGTTGCCTTGAGTTCCTACATCACTGATCCATTCTTCTACTTCGTGCCATTGCTGTTGAACACCTCTAGTGTATTTTTTCAGGTCAGTCATTGCATTGTTCAGCTCTGTGACTTCTGTTTGGTTCTTTCTTGTATTTTCTATATCTTTGTTGAAGTTCTCACTATATTCATCATTCTTCTCCTGAGTTCCGTGAGCATCTTTATGACCCTTACTTTGAACTCTTTTATCAGGTGGGTTACTTATGTCCATTTCATTGAGATCTTTTGCTGAAGTTATGTCTTGTTTTTCCATTTGGGACATACTTCTCTATTTCCTCATGTTGTTTGACTCTCTGTGTTTGTTTCTGTGTATTAAACAAAATATTCCTTTCTCAGTCTTGAAGGAATGGCTTTGTGTAGGTGATGAATCTTTTCTTTTAACCTTGCCCTAGTTCTTGGTTGGTCTCTTGAACCTTTGTGATTGCCTAAGCAGTCTGATTTATTCTTGATACATTGCCATTGTTGAGGGTGTGCTGAGAACTATCAGTGTGCAAATGGAGAAGTCTCATTCAGCACCAGACTGATTGGAAGCAGCTTTTAAAGTATGCAAATATATACAGTCCTGTGGGGCTGCATTTGTAATTCTTGCTGGTTTCCAAACCAGGTCTGGAGGTGTCACTTGGGCAAAGATTGCAAGAACTGGGATTCCAGCTGAGGGTATAAGCTCCTTTTTAGGGAGATCTTGTACATGAGTCCAAAGGATTGTGCAAGGGTGGTGTCTCGCTGCTTACATTCCCTGGAAATACCTCCTTAGCCTCTAGATCTATGGGAAACCTAAAGCCTGTCCCTAAGATTGAAACTCCAAGCAAAGTAAATAGGTCTTTTTCACAGGAAATCTGGGGTTCTGTTCTAGTCTGCTTTCTGGAGTGCCGGCAGGGGTGTGGGGCTGGAGGCATATGGGGTCGGCCTGCCAAGAAGCATCTTTCAGATTGTTACATTCCTAGGTGGCTCTCATGATCACTAGCCCTTTGGCCAGGAAGACCAGCCATCAAGGAGCATGCCCTGTGTGGATTGCTGGCTTTAGCTAGGGAATGGAGTATATAGAGGGAACGACATGCTTACCGGCTTTAGGAAGGTGATGGGAAAGTGTATCCAGAGGCTTCAAGAATACATCCTGAGAGTGCATGCACACCTTTAGTCAGGGAGTAGGAGAATATTGTGACCATTCAGTCAACTGCCCCCAGTCAGGGAGCAGGGGAGTGCTGTAAGTGCTGGTACTCTCCAGCTTTAGCAAGACAGTGAGATAGTGCTATGGCCACTTGCCCCTGCCTATCTCAGCAAGGCCGGGTAGGGTGCTGCCTCTCAGCTCTCCCATCTGAGCTACCTGGGAAGGTAGAGCATGCATAAATGGCGTCCGCCAATATTTCTGACTCCAAGGAGAGTTTCAGCTGCCCCCTACCCTTCCAGCGGATGCTTCCACATTAGCAAATGTACCTCTTTCATATATAGTCTCTTACCTTTCAAACTGTGCCTCTGGGTGAGTGAGACTACATATGAGACTACCAAAAGGAATATCTCCGTGTCTTATATCACCAAGGGTTCCTTGGACTTTAGTCTGGTTGGTTTTTTTAATCCAGACATTTCAGGGGCTCTTCTCTCCCACGCATATCGCAGGAGTGGAGGTGGGGCACCAACCCTTTGCTCCTCCATGAGCAGTGCTGGACCGGTAGCTTCCTCCCTACTGTGTGTCACTGTGCCAGGGGTGGGATTTGGAGCCTGACCGTGTCTCTATCTCTCTTACCCATCTCAATGTGGTCTTTTTCTCCTTTGTTAAGGAGAGCAGTTCCTTTAGTTTTTCAGATGTATTTCAGAGGGAGTGATCCATCAGAAGCTGTAGATTTGATGTGTCTGTGGGAGGACATGAATTCGAGATCTTCCCTCACCGCCGTCTTGTGGAAGTCCCCTGAAATCTTTAGCTTTCATTGTTTCTGCTGATGTCTAGAGCAGAGGGTACAAAAAAAACCCTAGCCAATAGGAAGCTCTAGAATGGTGTCTTTTCAAGCATTACTATCTTTATTTCCACCTGCCGGTGTTAACACAAACATTTCCCATTCCCTATTTCCTTTGCTTTTTCTCTTGTTTTCATTTTCCTTCATTACTCCCTCCTTCCTTCCCACCCTCCCTCCCTCCTTTTCTTTCTTCCTTCCCCCCTTCCTCCAGTATTTAGCTATTGATTCTTACAGTTGACTGCTTCATTCCAAGATTACTTATTGAGCACTGACTAAAGGAAATCACAGTAGAGGTGGCAGGTGAAGTCATTGGAGCCCAGAGAATCTTGACCTGTCATGTGACTGCTTGTTTTAACTACTGTCATGATCTCTCCCCAGACATTTTATGTAATTATGGTATGGTGCAGAAGCCCAAAACCCCAAATATTGAAAAGGAGAGGAGAGCCCCTTTAATGCACTGTAGCTTTCAACACCTATTTTTCATTTGAACCCCCAAACTTTTCAAAAATGAAAAAAAAATCCCTCTCGTCTTAAGTAGGGCTTCTTAAGTGTTTTTAAATTATTCTTTTCTCTTCTCACCAGGCTCCCATTTGTGATCCATCTGAAGTAACTATTTCCACATAACACATTCTCTGTTCACTGCTGATCTTCCCTAGAGCTGCCGCTGCTTCCCGTGGGGAATATAGATGAGGCTGGTGAGGCACCCGGGAGCCAGCCAGGGGACACTGAGATAATGACTCTTTGTCATCGTGAATAATTCTCTCAGTTGGAATTCTCAGCAATTAACCAGGTTTCTGGTGGTGCTTTTTTTTCCCCCTTCCCCTTCTTGGTATATATCTAGCTTTAATTGTTTCACAGAATGTTTGTCACCCTGAAGCTTTTCCTGCAAAACAAAGACGAAAATTTTACACAGTGATGTTATTTCACTAGTGCCCGCTCTCTCTCCGTGATAATGTGTATCAGTGTCATTATTTAAATGTCCTGAAGTTTAAGTTTAGGCACTTGTAGCTCCTAGATACCGATTGAAAATAGAACTGTCTGGAAATGAGTCATGAAAACTTGGGAGTTTGGGGGCCTGTGAAGGAACTATTCAAGATTCATAAATGTTTTCTGAACTCAGAGGTAGAACTGTGTACAATTTTGATTTGAAAAATCAAGTAATTAGAGTGCCCCAAATCGATCACATTAAAAGAGCAGGAGAAGAGAATGTGGAATGAATTTCATGTCCCCCAGGATGGGTTTCAGAGAACCTTGTAATTATCCAAGTTGCTTCCCTTCTTCCAGACAAGAGATTGCTTAAATCAGCCTTTAGGATCTTTATTCAGTGTGCACAGACACCTGTCATGTTTCCCTGGAGGCTGGCTTCCCTCTAGCATTTATTTCTACTCAAGGCACTAACAAGCTCGCTGTTTCCTAGGCTTGAAACTGGGGAGCCTGTCTTGCTGTCTTCTTAGCCTCCTGCCCCTCTGTAGGCTGCCACTAAGTCCTACCATTTCTTTCTAACGTCTTCTTGCTACCCTTTCTCCTTGACTACTTCTGTTGCCTTCTTCCTGACACTGTATCTGGACTGTGACAAGTACAAAATGCCTTGACCTTCCCACGGGATGAAATGTCTAGAACCTCACAGTTCAATCCCCAAGATCATTGCTGGAGCTGACTGCCTTTTTCTCCACCTGTCACAGTTTCCTGGAGGCACGTTTGCATAAAGAATGGTATTTCATTAGTGAGATCACTGAATACGGGACTCTGGTTTGGGGGGGGAACCCCAAAATCTCACAGAGAGAGAAGCAGAAGTATAATGCCAGCTAACTACCTGCTTTTACAAGTCGACCTCATAACTCTGTGCCCTAGAAAAATGAGAAATGAGAACATCTGCAAATCGCTTGGGAAAAGTTGAAATCGTGCATGTTAAATTCGTGATTGCCAAGGGGCGATGGCACTTCCTGCCTGTTTTGCTGGTGCTTTGCCTCTTTCTCTTCGAATTCATTTTTTAAAAGTCTGTTAGATTAAATTTGCTAAAATACCATTTTGCATTCCTCGTCTCCTGTTTAAAAACCTGCAGTGACTCACCCTTAGTTATAGAAATCAAGTCAAAGGCCTTAATAAGGAAGCTGGTTCCAGGCCTCCCACAGTTTGGCCCCTACCCACCTATCTCCTATTCTCCTTCATAAACCTTTCAGATCTTGCCAAATTGATTTGTTCTTTGTATCTGGGAGTCTATATGTTCCTGTCTCTGCCTTTTTTTGAATTTTCTTTAGACTAGCTCTGAAATCTGATTCTCGTTCTTTGATCTGTGCTATGTTCTGGGCGTGGCCTGGGGGGCCCTGAGTGGTTGGAAAGCCCACCCTAGTTGAAATGTGGGAGGATTCCATGACATAAGCGAATGCCATTACTTCCATTATTAATGTGTATTGATACAACAAGTAAATTGAATTAGAACTGAGGAGTGACCACACACTGAAAAGAACCACTCAGAATGGTTGGAACAATTCCATAATTGTTTATCGTTGGTAATCCTTCTTGCTGTCGTCAAGCAGACTTCATACTTTCATACGAAAAGCCACGGTTGGAGCCTAGAGCATTTGATTGTCTGGGTGTGAAACATCACTCTGACTCCTAGATGTTTAATCTTGGGCATTAGATTGAGTATAATAATGGTACTTACCTACCTAAATGGGTATGATAATGGGGAATAATGTGGGTATAATAATGGTACTCTAAATGATACGGTAATGGTACTTACCTACCTCGTAGAGTTGTTGCGAGGGTGAGAACGGTGTCCGGCACACAGTAAGAGCTCAGTGAATATTAGCTGCTGCCAGTAGTATTAGTAGTAGTATTATATAATTAGCTATGATTAATCTGAGCTGTTTTCTGTTGAATTTGATATTTTTTCTTCCAGCATATACTTGACCACATTTAATTTTGAGTTAACAGGTATTTCCTGCTTTGAGAATGAAATCTATTTCAAGTCAACATAAAAATTTATCTAATATTCCCTTAAGTAATAATGAGGCATTTAGTGCACTGAAGTATTTATGTGCTTTCCAAAGTGAGAACTTACAACAAAGAAATCATTTAAACTTAACAATTCCTTCTATTAGTCATGTAATTATCCCTTCTCTTAGAGGCCTAGGGCCAAATGGATCTGTTCCCAGGAGAAAGAAAGTATCTCTCCTGGCTGAACAAAGATTTGAGTATAAAAACCATCCACCCTCTGATCCATTGCTACCTCCCTGAATCTTGGAATGCCTGCCCCTCCCATGAGAAAGAAGAGTCTATGGGGCAGCAGAAGCAGAAGGAACCTTGTGTCTTAGAGTCAAGCTGAAGCCTAAGGTGCAGAAAAAAAATGCCCACCTAGCTCTTCAAGGATAAAAGGACCCAATCCAGGTATTCTACATGGTGAACTTGCTCATCTATTCATTCATTCAGACATGTATCCACTCTTCTCTTATCCATTCAGTTCATCAACCATTTATTGAGCGTATACCTGGTGACAAGCACTGAGCTAGGTATTAGACATTCAGAGGAAAAAAATGAGATTTATTTCTCTGCTTGAGATTAGGGAGGTGCGTATGTGTGTGTGCATGTGTCAGTTTTAACAAACCAAGTCAAATTAAATCTTAAAATATTTCTTCCGGGAATGAATACTTTCTGAAATGGATTTACATTTGTTAAACTCAGTGCCGAGTGGAACAAATGCAAGGCATATTTTAAAAATCATAAAGCGGAAGCATTCGAGCAGTTGAAGAATCTCTTTTTGAGGCAAAGAAACCCAGCCAGAGTTGGATCCATTGAGGACCAGGTAACTGTGGGGTAGGGCCCCACTAGCAACTTCTAAAATCCGGTCGCTCTATGTAGCTCTGTGATAAGATGTTGGAATTTAAATGTTATTACTGGGCCCTATGATTATTAGATATATAGGAAATATTTTTATTGTCCGTAGCATAGCTTTAGAATAGTTCTCTCACCCATTCTCCCAGCCTGGGAAAAGAACCCTTTCTAAATTCCTGTCCATTATAAACCACATTCTGCTTGATCTGGGTGACTAAGTGAAGCTTTGATCCTGTCTATAATAGTTTTCTAGTTGGGATTATGTTCCTGGGTATGTGACTTTGGGTTTGAAAATTTTCTTTTGTTTACCCACTATTAATGTCTCTGAGGTTTGTACAGAATAGCAAACACTATTTCTACATCATAAACTTTTCCTTACTAACTCATCGGACCATTGACAGTTCTTAAAGTACTCTGACCATGAAATAATTTGGAGAGAAGGAAAGAACTATTTCTTCTTCAAAACTGGGAGATAGGCAAGCAGCATTCATGTTACAGATGAAATACACAAGTAAATACGGTACTTCATAAAAAAAACTTAGTCCCATTGTTAGGAAGAAGATTTCCTTTTTGTGACTTGCAATTTTTTTTTTTCTCTTAAAGGTGGCCGTGAGTTTTATATAATAATTTCTACCAAAGAGCAGCAGACAAGGCCATGCATGGCCCAGACTGTTCTCATATTAAAAAATGAACTGTTGGGTTACTTGGACACACGGTGGCCAGGATGCCCGAGCCCACAGTGGCTCTCTTCAGAGAGACTGAAATGGTTTTGAGACGATGATTCTGAGAATATGCTTGTTTTTGTTGACTTAAGCCAGTCCGGAGGAGGTCGTCATAAAGGTGAAACATTCCCTTTTGTTAGCTAGGTGAGGTGTGGGTATTGTGTGGAGAATGCCTAGTTGAGAGCTAATAGGATCCTTAGTTTGGTTTTCTAATTGGAAGCCCTAATTAAGCTTTGACAAGATCTCTCTCTGTTGATGTTTTGACACTCTCTCTGTTGACCTGACTCTTTGTTCAGAGATCCTTTAACAGCTAAACAAACAAATGTGGGATGATGACTAGAATTTTATAGCCCGTGTGCTCAAGACATAATTGTTATGCCACTAATGGACCGTATCTGCAGATCTTTTGTGTATGTGTGATGTTGAAATGAATGTTTTTTTTTAAAATAAAGAAACATAATGTCTTATTTCTCACTAATAGTTGAACTTAATAGGGGATGCTCTTTTTAATTGGTACAATAACATGCTTTGTTTAGGTTCCATATTGAGGAGAAGCCTGAATTCTTTCTTTCACATAATGCTTGCCTCCCTCAGACCCACGCACAGAATTCTGCGCATACATGTTAGTCCCCTGCTCCTGCACAAAACCCTTCAATAGCTTCTCTTCCACTTTGAATAGAATCCAGACTCCCTGTAGCCCCAAATACCCAGAGGGCTGCTTTCTTCTCCAGCCTCCTCAGAGCTTTTCCCCTTACTCTCCTTGCCCTCGCCTTACTTGATACTTCATATTACACAGAATTTGTTAAGCTCCCTTTAAACCCAGATAAGACTTAAATGTCACTCCTGCGGAACTCTTTCCTTATCCACAGAAGCATGCGCTCTCCTGACGTCATACTCTTCCCCTTGGTGAGACTGGAGCGCTTAAATGTACTTTTAATAAAGCGTTTGGTGCCTATTATCTGTGTTCCTTTCTAGACTTTCTGTTTATTCATTGCAAGGAATGGACTATATCCATCTTTCTTTGTATCTCTCCCCAGCGTGTAATACTGTGCCTGCCACATGGCCCGTTATCTTAAATATTTGCCAATTGATTGATAAAGAGAAAAAGTGGTTTAAGTACTTACTACATGATGGAGAAAACTGTTTCTGGTAGAAGTTAACTCTTGAGCTACATTTATGCAATATATTTTCTGTTATATAATGTGGATTCCCAATTCCTACTTTCTTTAAATTATATGTAGTATTTATAACAGTACTGTAATATCCTCTGATTTATGAAGGAAAATAACTTCACTTAGCAGTGACAACATTAGAATGTGATCATTAGACAGTCTGAACTAACAATTTTTAAAGAGCTCTTATGAAAGGAAAAATCCTTTTTAAGCATCCAATAATATTATAAATGCATTATTATACTTTTCAACAACTGTGCTGGTAATTCTCAATTATTCCCATCTATTCCTTATACAGCTTCCTAACAACCTCTACTAGTATAGCTCATCCTCAAAGTGTCATATGTATTTTCTAATTATTTAATTGCATTTTTAAGTGTCTAATTGATCACTGATCTGTCCAGTCAGTGCTTATTGAATGGAATAATAAATGAATTTTAAAAACTTTAATACTAAGTTTAGGTTATGCATATTTATGAATAATATAAAATATTACCTCTAACTTCTAGAAATATTAGAAAAAATATTTTTAAGGTTTGGATTTTCAACAATTCAAATGTCCTGCATTCTTCTAGTTATGCTGGATAAGGTTTTCTATATTGTATTTCCTGAATACTAGAATATTTAAATATATGTAGAAAAGTATAAAACTTGGGCTTAGCCAAAGTTTGGGAATAATCTAGATCTCCTTCCTTGGTGTAGAAAATTGAGAGTGAACATTTCTGTGTAGAAATGCATCTGTTGAGGGGCACCTGGGTGGCTCAGTGGGTTAAAGCCTCTGCCTTCGGCTCAGGTCATGATCTCAGGGGCCTGGGATCGAGCCCCACATCGGGCTCTCTGCTCAGCAGGGAGCCTGCTTCCCCCTCTCTTTTTGCCTGCCTCTCTGCCTACTTGTGATCTCTCTCTCTGTCAAATAAATAAATAAAATCTTTTTTAAAAAGCCACTAGAAATGCATCTGTTGAACCTCATCAAGATAAATGAGATAGAAGAGTATTTGGTCAGAGCAGTATTATTCAGCCTTTATATTCGAATCCTAGCTAAAGGTCCACTGTCATGGTGCAGGGGTCTATAGTGAAGCAGCACTCTACAGAAAGCTACTAATGTTAAAAATAAAGTCACATCATTCCAAAGTCTTCTTGTGAATTTAATTTTGTGATATTATAGTTAGGTATAAGCATGTCAGATTTTAATTGTAGATCTCTTTCACTCTCTCTCTCTTTCTCTCTCTCTTTTTAAACAAACCTTTGTTGACTACTCATGACATATAGCATAGGTTAGGCCTGGAAGATAGGCAAGTGAAAAAGGAAATAATAACTCTTCCCAAGGACTGGGATTCTAGGGAACCTAAATGTTTCCCCAAATAATATGTTGTGTGCCATGATAAACTCCGAAAACTTAATGAAAAAGAAGATATGAGGACGGCAAAGTGACATGATTAAGGCGAATTTGTAGAATCAGACGATGCTCTATAGAGAAGATTGTAGTTGAGGGTTGAATACTGTTGAACAAACAGATCAAGGGGGAGGCAGAATATTCCAGGTAGAATACAACTACTGGAACAAATTACAGTGCTGTGTTTAGGGAATGGGACCATCCAGTAATAACAAATTACAGGAGGTTGGCAAGTGTGAGAAGAGAGTTGAAATTTACCTCCAGCAAAAATTCTTACCATTTAACTTCTGCAACTTTCCCCACTGAAGAGTTTATACTCATATTTCCTTTATGTTTCTGTGTTTTTCTCTTTAAACAAACTACTTTTAATTTTTTTTTCCCAGAGCTTTGGTGAAATTAACTGATGCATTGTCTTTACTTATCTACATTTACTCAGTTTGTGGTAACTACTTAGACTTTCTATATTTTGCTTCTCTACTGCTTTATTAATTATATAATAGCATACATAGTGCTTTATTTAGCAGTATCTTAACTTTAGTAAAAAGTACTTTGGTTCTAGTGCGTTAATGAAAAAAATGATAGATCTCAATCACTCTATCAATCTCTAGCATTATATACTAATAGTGATAATAATAGTTAACAAAGAGCTGTATTTTCAAAGTAATTTAATATGTGTTCTCTAAATAACAAAATGAGAAAAAGCAGGGTAGGAGTTCGCTTCACTTAGTGAACGAGAAACATGGAAGTTAGAGGTATTAAGTTGGTAAAGAGTAAAATCAGCCTTAAACCTTGTCTTCTGTCTCCCCGTTGAGCTCTTTTCCCATTATACAAAGCTACCTAGATCTTCCAAACTTTTGAAGCACATAGAAGACTCAACAGCTATCAGGGGTGTAAACACAGAACTTGGGCGTATCCTCAGAGAGTTAGATCTAAAGAGGAACTCATTAACTTCAAGTTCTAGAAGTTATTCAGAAGTTATTTAGTTATTCAGACCTTGGGATCTGAATAACTATGGGCCTATTCTGAATCTTTCTATTCTTTGTAAAGTTCTGATGATCTTATTCTATTTCAGTCTTTGTATGGTATAGTTTTGGTGAAAGTGTATACATCACAACTCTACTCAAAATAAGAATGTGGATAGTATAAGCTAAAAGTCAAGAGCACAGACTCTGGAATCAGACGGCCTGCTTTCAAGTCCTGGCTCCACTATAAGAATTGTGACTTTGAGATCACTTACCCTTATCTCTCCTACCCTTAGCTTACTTACCTTTAAACTGAAGAAAGAGTTGTATGTGGCTAATAGGGTTATTGTGGAGTTGAAATGTGGTAATCTACAGAAAGATGTTACTACAGGGTTTTGCACGTTGGAAACTCAGTAACCTAGCCATTGTTAGAAAATGGTCTAATGAGATCGCTGAAGTCTTAGGAGTACTGCTGATGGTGCCATCACAATCTACTGGAGGTCTAAATTATACTTTCGTAGCTGTGCCTGATAATTTGTCAGTGTTTGATAGGCTTGAAGAATGCTTGAGGAATAAAAATGTTTGTGGAATAAAAATACTAGGATTCAGTTTTCTCTGCTCAATTCTTAACTATTGATTAGAGAAAATCACGTCGGTTGAGGCACAGAGGGACACACGATTACTTGGATTTTTAATGCCTACCACTTAAAGGGTGGGAAAGACACAAGAGAAGACAAAGCAAACATTGCTATTGTGTTGGTCCTCATATTGAACTTGTAACTTCTAGCAAAAATCTTTCATTTTGGTTAATGCTTGACTTTCTTCTTTCCCGGAGGTTGAATTAACACAGGATTTCCAATGCTAATCTTTTAGTTACACAAGCTGAAGAATGAAACCAATTCCTTTTTCTTTTTTTTTTAGATTTCTGTTTAATACATGCTTGGTTGGTTTATAACCTGGGTACGTGGGTGTGATATATCGGAAAGCAGTGTTTCCTAGAACAGGTAAATAATGTCAGCAAGTGTGTGAAGCCAAAGTCACTTGTTCAGCCTGCATTGTAGTTTCATCCAGTTCCCAGTGCTGCTTTAAACATAGCGCCTTACACGTACTGTGTTCAAAAATTGTTACAGATGGGCGCCTGGGTGGCTCCGTCTTAAAATGTCTGCCTTCCGCTTAGGTCATGATCCCAGGATGCTGGGATCTGTCTGCATCAGTTTCCAGGCTCAGCAGGGAGTCTGCTTCTCCCCTCTACCCACTGCTCCCCTCCCCCAACTCGTGCGTGCACAGTTGCACAGGCTCTCTTTCTCGCTCACAAAAATAAATAAAATCTTAAAAAAATTGTTACAGATATTCCTAATTCAATTTTATCTGTTTTTGTCTTAAATAACTTTTAGAACTTGTAACAATTTATAGGTGGCTGTGGTCTCAAAGATACAAAATTGTAGTCATTTCAATAGCAATAGTGTCAAAAGTACCAATTTCTGAAAATCAACTTTTTCTTCACTTATTAAACTATAATAAAATACTCAAAAAGAGACACATTAAAAATTTAATCATCATTCAGTGAGGCAATGTATTAGTGAAGACAAAAGAGCCATTACTATGATAGGTTGCTATCAAAAAATCTGAATATATTATGCTTAATTTTTTTTTTTTCTAATTTCAAATTTGGTAACAAGATCTGAAAGAGTCACCAACTTTACTTCTTTTAACAAATATACACTATTTATTTAATTTATTTATTTAAAGATTTTATTTATTTATTTGACAGAGAGAGACAGCAGAGAGCAAGAACACAAGCAGTAGGAGTGGGAGAGGGAGAAGTAGGCTTCCCAATGAGCAGGGAGCCTGATGCCAGGCTTGATCCCAGGACCGTTGGTTGCATCATGACCTGAGCTGAAAACAGATGCTTAACAACTGAGCCACCTAGGCACCCCAAATTTACAAAATTTAAAGAGTAATATGACACCTTCATAAGAACCTTCCATCATGGGGCGCCTGGGTGGCTCAGAGGGTTAAAGCCTCTGCCTTCAGCTCAGGTCATGATCTCAGGGTCCTGGGATCGAGCCCCACATCGGGCTCTCTGCTCAGCGGGGAGCCTGCTTCTCCCTCTCTCTCTGCCTGCCTCTCTGCCTACTGTCAAATAAATGAATAAAATCTTTAAAAAAAAAAAAAAAGAACCTTCCATCTTTACCTGTCAGAGAGACTTACCCTCTTTGTTTTCTCGTGGATCTGATGATGCACTTACCATTGAGATGGAAGACATCCCCAGGCTCCAGGCTCCCTA
Source organism: Procyon lotor (assembly GCA_028646535.1). Lineage (NCBI taxonomy): Eukaryota > Metazoa > Chordata > Mammalia > Carnivora > Procyonidae > Procyon > Procyon lotor. The sequence goes on along the minus strand of CM053604.1, from coordinate 69,958,970 downwards.
GAACCATAGAAAGTGCTATTAGAATCCAAACAGGTGGCAGTCCAACTGCTTACTTGTTACTTTTAAAACATGTATGCTAAATTTGATCGGAATTCAATCAACAGAACCAAATTACTGATTCTGCCTTATGAATAGGATATCAAGAGATTAATAGCTCTAAGAAAGCCATTATTTGTAAATAGAAAAAAATAAATTATGTTTCTTTCTATGTTGTCTGAAATTCCTGTTTGGAAAGATAAATTAGCTATCACAATCAAGACATTTAATAAATTAACAAACAGAGTAGCTAGGGTAACTGAGTTAAATTTTTAGAAATAATTCCACATGAAAAAAAGAACTATGTAATGTGACAGACTGTGTTATGGAATGCATTTTTGTATTCCATTTTTGTATTTTGTATTCCAATTTTGTATCCCAAATCTGTATGCTGAATCCCTAAGACCCAATACGATGGTATTTGGAGATGACACCCTTTCAGAGGTAAGCCCAATGCTATGAGGTCATGAAGATGGGGCCCTTTTAATGAGATTAGTCACCTTCTAAGAACTAATGAGAGGTACTAAGTTAGCTGGTACCTTGATCTTGGACTTTCAGCCTCCAGAGTTGTGAAAAAATAAATCTCTGTTGTTTGAGGCACCCAATCTATAGGATTTTATTATGGAAATCCATGCTGAGTAAGACAAATTGAAAATGGGGATATATACCATGATAAAGTTATTAAAAACTTTGCATTTAATTTAAGGAGTCCGATAATTCATAAATCATATAAATCTTTCTCAGCTGTTATTTCTATTTCATATCTAGCCTCAAAGGGAACGTTTTTTCCCAGCTGTGTTTTAAAAATTTTGTATGACCTTTATTTTCAGTATCATGATAAGGTTTAACTCCATGTATTTCAATAGTAATGCAGCTTTTCATGTTTCCTAGGGGAAAATATTGTTTTTTGTTTATATCTTGGATGATGGAGTTGAGGTAAAAATCGTGAGAAGGGGGTTTTATTGCCTTCAATATACCCAGAATCACCAAAATTACCTGATTGTGTCTATTTTGGGCAGAAACATGGAACTTAGTAGAAGATACCAAATTACTTAACGGACTAGATTTTGAAAATGTCCATCTGCCCTCATAAGAACTAAAGACCTGTGACTACTTGGAAAGATAATTCAGTTACTTTTAATCTTGTAGCTTTAAAAATGAGAAATACTAGCTACTTGATGGTACATGCTGTTATTAGCCACAGTGGAAAAATAGTACAATATATGAATTGTGATTTGAATCTGTAAATATGTGTGGTGTGTGTGTGTGTGTGTGTGTGTGTGTGTGCGCGCGCATGTATGTGCTTATTTAGTGTGTGGATGAAGGGTAGGAGGGTATTAAGAGGAAAAAGGGGGCAGTTGTAACAAATGAATTGAGTATATTACAGTTTTAAAAGAATAGCTCTTGGAAAGAATCCAGATTGGTCCAGTTTCAAGTAGCCAAGGTAATAATATCTGTGAATTACCTGTATGCCAACATTCTTGTATTATATTTCAATGGACTCAGCTTTTTCTCCTCAGTGTAATAGGAACTCTGTGTCTTTTTTTAGTTAGTGGCCTTTGATATTCTGAGATAAAAGGCATCCTTCTGAATTCTTTGATCATACATAATAGCATGCCAGTAAACTCTTACTCATGGCAACTTTGAATAATGCTCTTATTTTTCAAATTCATTTTAAATTATTTAATAATACAGCAATATTTTTACAGTGTAAAGGAAATTATGCCAGGGTTTAATTGCATGCTCTCGAGAAGAATTGAGGAACTGAGAAATTGTTGGCTAGAAAAGAAAAACTGAATTCTAAAATCTAGCACCTTATCAGTTTTTGACTATTCACTGTATTTATTTAATTGCAGAGAGTCCAATGGGAATAGCCTGACTTTGGGAGAAATCTGGGTTCAAGGTTTAGCCCTACTACCTACCAGCTGTATGCTCTGCACCAATTATTTAGCCTTTTGATGGGTTATTTATTTACCTGAGAGAGAGAGAGAGAGTGCATGCACTCACTGGGGGAGGGGCATAGCCAGAGGGAGAGAGAGGCAGACTCCCCACTGAGTGCAGGGCCCCTTGCTTGATCTCAGGACCCCGGATAACGACCTGAATCGAGATAACAACTGAGCCACCCAGGTGCATCTAATTACTATACTTTCTAACTATGTTCTTAATCGCATTTCTTAGTTCATCCTTTGTAAACAGAGAATAGCACTGACCTTTGAATTGTTGTGAGGATTAGGAATGACATGAATTACCTGGCATACCGCCTGACATGCAGAGACCCTTGGTACATGGTGGTTCTACTGAAGAGCTCTTACCCAATCTCAACTTCTCTTTGAGTATTTTTGGATGAGTCAGAGATGGATTTCATGCTCTTAGGAACTTTGAAGAGAAGCAGAGATGAAAACACAGAAAATACATATATGTAGGTGAGAATATCCCAGTTTTAAATGTGAAAGAAAAATTTCCTAAATTTGAACTCTCCTAAATTTGGATTTGTGATACTTAGATCTGGATGCGGTAAAATGGTAAACACGGTACAAAGGGATATGATTAGCATTAACATAATATTCTTTTATGAATTTAAGTTCAGAGCTTGTAAGCAAAATGCTTTTATATAGATTCATTACAACCAGGATCTTCACATATTTTTTATAGTTTGTAGCAATGTGTGAACTTCAAAGAAGTAGCATGATATTGCTTTTTAAATAATTCTTATTTTTTCCACTCATTTACATGGCTATTCCTATCATTTGGACAAATGATAAATGTTTTCCAGTAACATTTATAATGTTAAGAGAAATTCTTAACTAATTCAGTAATTTAATTTCCTTAAGGTAAGATTTTTTTTTCTATAATACTGTTTATACAGCAATATTTTTCACAGTATGTGTGTGTCACAATCTATGAGGCATGAAAGCAATTTTTGTTTATCAATCCAGTCTTTTTGTAATTTAATGCAAAAGACTGGAATAAGAAAGAAAAAACCAGGGTTTATCATACAAAATAAGGGGAAGTATCTATAAAGTTTTTGTTTACTTATACATATGTATATTTGTTATGGTTTATGATGTCAAATATATTTCTAATCTTGGTTTGTGATCAAAGGATTTTAGAAAACACCGCCTACAGCACAAGACCTTGCCCAGAATTCCCATTGTTCAGAGAGATATGGCATAGGAAACACTATGAAAAACTTTCCTTAAGCATGGATAGTCAACCTCAGGGACTATCTAGAGGTTGATTAAAGTCTGCTAAATAGAATATTCATTCTTGTTGAGAAATAGTTATTGAGCACTTACATTTCTAGGATAGGGATAGAGTTGGTAAACATGTAGTGTATGCCGTTAATAATGTCAAAATCTACTAGAAGAGCCATATGTTATGTTAAATAACTCTGTTATAAAACATGGTAAGGGTAAAATAAAAACTATTTGTAAAGGATAGAGGATACACAGTGAGTTGCTTTATGGATACAGGTCGTGAAGCAGTAACTTCTGACCCAGGTATTAAAGGACAAATAGGAGCTTACTGGGGACAAAAGGGGTCGATGGAGAGAGCATTCCAAGCAAAGTAATAATAAAGTTGAAGGAGGAGAGAGATGTTGAGCTTGGAATGTCTAGAAAACTATTGAGGCTGTGGGCAGGAATGGGGTTGGAGAGTTTGGCAGGGGGAAGTCTTATTCACTAAGGATAAATAGTTTAAACTTCATTATGTACAGATACTCCAAAGTGAAATACTTGCTTATATATGGTATGTGTTATTATTATGTATATTCACTTGGGCATTGTTCGGAAGATAATACTGGAGAGAGTGATACTGAAGGCAGAAATCCAACTAAACTGACATGATAATGGCCCGGATGAAGACCTAAATCAAGACACAGACAGTGACACAGGTAGTGGGGGAGAGGAGGATGGGATTTAAGGGAATATTTAAAAGTTGGTGCCTGAAGAAAGAAGCGATGGGTAGAGAGAGAAATTTAGGATGGTTTTCAGTGTTCTAGTTTATGTGACTAGATAAACAGTGATGTCCCTTCTGAGATAGAATGTATGTATGGAAGACAACGGATTCATTTTAGAGAACATTTTATGTGATACCCAAGTAGAGTTAGCTGTTGTGTGTATATTTCTCCGGAGGTCAGCCAAGAGATCTGGTTTAAAGATGCTTGTCAGGAATTATCAGTGGTTAGGTCATGAAATTGGGTAGATTTACTAAGAGAAAGCTAGTAGAGGGGTATTGAGAAAGCTGCGGATAATGCCTGCATTTAAGGAATCATCAAAAGAAAAGGCATAGAGAAGTTTGAGAAGTATAGCTAGAAAAGTAGAAAAACTACTATAAACTGAATGTTTGTGTCCCACCAACCCCAAATTCATAAGTTGAAACTTTCTCCATTGTGATGATGTTTGGAGATGGAGCCTTGGGTGGAATTAGGCTGTGAGGGTAGAGCCCTTGTGAGTGGGATTAGTGCTCTTGAAAGAGACATCACAAGGTACTCTTGCCCCTTCTCCTATGTAAAGAAACAGATTACTGTCTTTATGAGCCAGGAAATGGGCCCTCACCAGACACCAAATCTGCTGGTGCCTTAAATCTGAAAGTGTCTTGATCATAGATTTCTCAGCCTTCAGAACTGTGAGAAGTCAGTTTGTGTTATTTGCAAGTCACCTAGTCTTGGTGTTCTGTCAAAGCAGCCAGAACAGACTCAGACAAAACCCAAGAAGGAGGCCATTACTGGCATCTGAGGAGAGAAGAAAAGGAGTGTCCACTGGCTTCAACAGTTGGGAAATAACTGGTGCTATCTGTCCATAGAAATGAGAGTAGAAAAAAAAAAAAAAAAAAAAAAAAGAAATGAGAGTAGAGTGGCTGGAGACAAGGACATTCCTGGGACAGTGAATTGAGAGGAATTAGGGGTGGAGGATGGGAACACATTCATATAGACCAGGTCAGTTAGCTTGATTGAAGAGAAAAATGTACAGCAGTGGGATGTGAGGATCACAGGGACAAGGAGAGGCTTTTCCACCATCAAAGTGACTCAAGTGGTTTATAGCTAAAATGAAAGAAACCAGTGGCAAAGGAGAAGCCAGGAATAAAAAAAGGCAGAGTAAATGATGGAGCACGATCTCTGTGAAATTAGACATAGAAACATGGTAGACTAATCAGCTGCACATAGAAGGAAACACCAAAGGCCAGAGGGAGAGGAAACGGTATGGGTGAGGAAGGAACGAGCCAGGAGACAGGGAATGTGGTTGCCTGCTGGCTTTCTCTCTTCACTTGTGAGGTAGAAATTGAATTATGTGCTGAGTTAAGACTTCTAGGAGGTCAAGAAAGCAGGAGATGTCTGGACGGGGTGGCTGGAAAAGAGAAGTGAATAGAAGCAAGGTAAAAAGTATAATGAGATTGGTATTGGGGCCAATGCATGTTGTCAAAGACATCTTGCACAGCCCAGCTCCAAGAGATGCCCTGACTCCCCAGCTGTGTCCTGTGGCCATTGCGATCATTAAGTATTAGCAAGGTACTCATCAGCCCAGACACCTTTCTGTACAAAAATGGTTTTTACAGGCTGATTTCTAAGTTTATTTCTAATGTACATTTGCTTACCTGAATGCATTATGAAAGTTTCTCTGAAAGGTGTTGCCCTGATTTTTAAAAGGTGGGAGTGCTTAACGGTTGTGGGGTTTGCAGTTTATGGACGTTATGAGTGTTGACTGATTTGTACAATGCCGGCCTCGGAATGGACACTCAGTGACTGATGGGTATTATTATCACTGTCGTTATTCATTCTGAAAGTATGTCGTGTGTGTTTGGACCATGCTTTACTTTCTCCTTTCTCACTGTCTTGGGTGGTTAGATGACATCACAGCTTTCCTCCCTTTCAATTCACCAACCCAGGTCCTCCTTGTATGCCAAAATCCAGTATGGAGTGATGGTCATCCTAACTTTTTCCTCCCTTTCAATTCACCAACCCAGGTCCTCCTTGTATGCCAAAATCCAGTATGGAGTGATGGTCATCCTAACTTTTTCCTCAAGCTCTCTGGGATGAAATTTACAGCATGTCAAATTTAGCATTTTCTAATGCTTTGTTTCTAGGCCAATTAATGCTTGCAAATGTATTCTAGTAGTTAAAACCTCTCATTTTAGTGTATTTGCTTCTGTGCTGATTTTTTGATCAGTGCCTTCTTTACTTGGCCAGATAATTGATAGTCAACTACAATAAATTCTGGCTTTTTTGTATGTGGGTTTTTTTTTCCTTTGGTTACCCTCAAATGATCTGAAAAAAATGACACTTCATGCTTTCTCATATGAAATTCCATTGGCATGTTAATGTTAAGTATCATTGTACTACAGTTAGGTGACATCAATGAGATAATTTTACTACTCTGTGTTATAATTGCATATTCAACTTCTGTATCACCCATCCTCTAAATTCATTCATTCATTCAATAAATATTCTTAGCTAGTCACTAAGCAATCTGTTGGGATACAGCAGTGTCTCTCTTCTTAGGAAGCTGCATTCTAGTGGAGGAGAAAACACTGAAACATAAGTTTAAAAAAAAACATAATATAGGAGGTTGTAACTAGTGCTCTGAAGAAGACTGAAGAAGGATAAAAGATGAAGCATGTCCCCAGAAGAGAATGTGAGATGGAAGATCAGGAAAGGTCTTTCCAAGGAGATAACATGTCAGCAGGTACAGAATGAAGTGAGGGAAGAGCACATATTAAGCAATTCTCCGTGGAGAGGAATAGCAAGTTCAAAGGCCCTGACTTGAGGGTTGGCTTGATGTCCTTAGGAAAGCAAGGCAATATGGTTGAAGCCAAATAAATACTCAGCAAGAAGGGAAACTGAGGTTAAAGAAGGAGCTGGGGACCAGAACAGTTAGGGCCTTGGCTTTTATGCAATGAAGATAGGATACCACAGGGTTTTGAGCAGAGCAGTAAAATACTGGTCTTATGTTATGGTCTTATGAGATCCTGTTGTTTCTGTCCCCATTATGTTGTAGCCTCTTTTCTGGATCGTGAGAACTAATCAAAATTGCTGAGTATTCCATGAAAATGTTTTACTACAGAGTGATGCTTTATAGGTAATTTAAGCTCAAATCTCTAAATCTACCCACCTTTATTTACTTCATGGGAATAGAATGCCAGAAATGGATAACATTGTTTCCTTTAAATGTAATCATGTGTTTTAAAGAAACATGTGTCTCCAGGTAGAGACATAACCAGACCTATAACCCCAGTGCTGTGTACACTTAACTGAAATACTTCAGGAACTGCGAGCTATCTGTGTGATAACGTTGGCATCATTTCTCTTTGTCCATAATGCAGTGTTGATGCTGCTTACAGATTCCTTTGATTTTTACTGAAAGTGACTTTAAAGAAAAAGGCAACTTGAATTTTTTCCTTCCCAAATTAAATTGTAAGTTATAGCACATTTTTTTCATTATTTAATGGAATAATGGACTTACATTATTTGGAATCTCATAGTTAATGCATCCTATCCAGAGAAGATTACACTGGACAGGGTAAGAAGAGGGAAAAGGAAAGTGTCCTCAGTGTCCAGTAGTGCGTGGTTAACGTTCCAAGTATCACTGAGGACAGCTGTTCCAGTCACCTAGCACATCCCTGTCCTTAATGTGACCAGGGGTCTGCGTGGGGCATGTATTTGTCTGTTGAGATCGACATCTTGAAAGGGTAATATTTTGCAAAATGAGAATATCATTAAGTCATTAGTGCCTAATTCTGCCTTCAGAACTCGGTGTGGGTATACGCTAAGATCAAAGTTAATTTGAAAAGTAAACTGCAAAGAGAAATATAGCATGAGTTCTACTTTGCTGAAGATGAACATTTTTGTAAGTCAGCAAACTGAGATAGAATGAGGTTTGGATAATTATCAATTACCTTTTTAAAAACTGCTATGTAGATAAAATAGGTTAAGATGGGGAATTCTGGTGAAAAATATGTTAGTAAAATAAGAACGTACTATGCAAAATTCATTGGAAAACTAATGCAAGAGACATAATCTGTGGCAAATTATATAATAATCTCCCATTGCTAGAAGGCTTAAAATATCATAAAAAGAAATGAAATTTTAAAGACTTTAAAGAATTAATTGTATTGTCTTATATACATTAGTTACCTTTCCCAGTAGTAGGAGTTGTTGAAACAAACTTAACATCAAAATAGCAGAGAACAGAATGAAGTGTCTCAAATTTTTATTTTTTTTATTATTTTATTTGCTCAGTAATCATAAGATCGAAACAAACAAGCAAGCAAGCAAAAAACAAAAAATCTGCTTTGGGTAGGGAATCCATTCCATTTCTGTGCAAAAACATCAGGACTTTATTGAGATTCAACTCTTTCTTGGTTTATACCTAAAGCACTATTTATACATTTGCCATATTCTTTTTAGGATTAAGCAAAATATGACGGAGCTCCCCGGATGAACAGACTCTGTAGATACTGAATACTCTATCTGGATACTGTAGAGAACACAGAAAGGATGTCTTTGTCCTCTAATTGCTTAATCAAATTTGGGATGTGTGAACACTGCTATATTAGGAATTAGGAGTCTTGGGCCTGACCCTCTCTCTAACTTGTTAAATCTCCTTTAACAGGTCATCTAAATCTAAGACTGACTTTCCACTTAGGGCACCTGGGTGGCTCAGTGGGTTAAAGCCTCTGCCTTTGGCTCAGGTTATGATCTCAGGGTCCTGGGATCGAGCCCCACATTGGGCTCTGTGCTCAGCGAGGAGCCTGCTTCCTCTCTCTGCCTGCCTCTGCCTGCCTGTTCGTGATCTCTTTCTCTGTCAAATAAATAAATAAAATCTTAAAAAAAAAAAAAAGACTGACTTTCCACCTTCACAAAATACTTTGACCGTGAAAAGGTTTGTTTAAAAATGTTTTTCGTATGTCAGATATTCATGTCATTTCATATCATTGATACCACTTCATTTCAATTTTCATGTCAATTATTTATAATACATGGTTATGTATTTAGCCTTATATATATGTAAACTTTTACACAGGTAACCTTATCACTGTGTATGAAGTTGAATATGTAACATGTGTAACTATATAAAAATATATATGTCTTTATTGCAAATATAGAAAGAGCAAGCTTAATAAGATTTCAAACAAAGTGATATGCTTTTGCTGTAGCAATAGCTACACTTACTATATGTCGGATCGTGTGAGTGGTGACTAAAAATGTCACACGAGGGGTGCCTGGGTGGCTCAGTCGTTAAGGGGCTGCCTTCGGCTCAGGTCATGATCCCAGGGTCCTGGGATCGAGCCCTGCATCGGGCTTCCTGCTCCGCGGGGAGCCTGCTTCTCCCGCTACCATTCCTGCTACTTGTGTTCTCTCTCTCACTGTGTTTCTCGCTGTCGAATGAATAAAATCTTTAAAAAAAAAAAAAATCTTAAAAAAAAAAATGTCACACAATAAGCCGGTGAATAGATGTCTTCTCTCCATTTAGTTTGTTGAAGTGCAGTTGGTTGTCCAAGAATGACGCATTGGATGGCGGTAAAGCCAAGATTTGAATCAAGTCCGATAACCACGGGCACTCACACCCAACCACCACACCAAACTCTCCTCAAAGGGATCGACTAGAGAGGAGCCCGGAGAGGTGGGCTGGAACCAGACTGTCATGAGAAGAAATTTAGATTTTTTTTTTATCCAAAAGACAGCCTTTGATTATTTCTGCCCACAGAAGTGTCATGGTAAAAGCAATGTTTTAAGATTACTCTGATCTCAAAATAACAGAAGTGGAAATACAATTGCTCGTTTATTAATGACCTATTTTACCTAACACAGAATTATGAAGACAGATTCCCTGCTGCTTTGAGTTTGTTTGTTTGTTTAGTTTTGTGGGAAGTTATTTATTTATTTATTTATTTATTTATTTGCCGACTGACAGCTGTGAATTGTAAGGAGCTTCCCAAATTTATACATGCTGACTCCCAGCCCATGGAGAGTAGTAAATTGCTCTTGTTCTCATGACTCGTTTAGATTAGAAGAAATAGAAAGAGGGGGGCAGGTCTGCATCGACTAATTAAAACCAACGTGGGCTGATGAGCCTCCGAAAAGAATAAGATTGGCAACAAGGAAAAGAAAAACTAGCACAGAGGCTGGGACCTAACCCGGGGACAGTGGTGACTCAGCTCTTCCGGAGGGTTTCAGCCTTCCCCTGCTCCGAAGGCCTAGTCTTGGGTTCTGTTGGGTGGGGAAGGGTGTGTGGCCGTGAGGTGGTCCGATGAGAGCCGTGGAAATGACAGGACTCCCAGAGGCATACCTGGGAGAGCAAAGACATGTTCCTGTGCCTTCTCGCACTGGCTGGCTCCGGGCCTGCCAACTGCTCGCCCTTCCTCAGCCCCTGAGACAACCAGCTTGGTGACTCCTTACTGAATGTGTTCTTAGAGTTGGATTTCAAGGCATGATTTCAATCAGATCACCCGTCCCTCCCTCCATCTTGCCTTTTTAATTGCTTTGAGATGAAATAATCTGAGGATCAAAAAGTAATTTAGCAGTCCTCTGTTCTAGACAATGGCAGAAAATCCCCCTACCAAAAATCCGCCCCCCCTCCAGGGGGATTTTCTGCAAACTTTACACCATTAAGCGAGTATTTATTGAGCCTCTCTTTTATGTGAATACAGGGGCACCTATTCAGATAGATGTTTCCTTACAGTTGATGGAAAACAGTGTCTTACTTCACCAGTTCTATAATACACTCTTTTCTTATTGTACTTTCTCTGAAATTTGCATGGCTGTCAGAATCACTGTTGGTCAAGCAGTAGGCATGATACAGCTGTCATTGCTCGGGCACGAGCTCAATGATAGCGATTTATTTTGTTTCTGAGTTATGTACAGTGCCAAACTGTGTGAGTTAAGTTTAATTGCTATTTACAGTGTCTTCCAAAATATTATTTCACATTGAAACTAAATGTTATTGTGTAGAGAGGCAGAGAAATGTGGCGGTGAAGTACACACACATATAATATAGAGAAGAAAATATTCATTAATTGGACAACTTAATCCTATTAAAGATTCTATAATTATCTATTTATATAGGTCTGTAATTACCTATTTTCACACAAAGCAAAAACCATATGCTTTATGTCACCTGAGAAATGATGATTTCCATAAGCCGATGAAGCCCCCATCACATTTTCTTGCCGGCATAAAAGTGAAGGATTGCCTATCATACCACAGACAAGGAAGTTCAGCACCAAAATCCTGGCTATAATACTGCAACATACCTTTATTTTTTTAAAGATTTTATGTATTTATTTGAGATAGAGAGAAAGAGAGAAAAAGGGCACAGAAGAATCGGGGAGCTGCAGGCAGAGGGAGGGGGAGAAGCAGGACATGGGGCTCCGTCTCAGGACCCTGGGATCATGACCTGAGCCGAAGGCAGGTGCTTAACCGACTGAGCCACCCAGGCGCCCCAGGGGGAATACCTTTAAAATACACTGCATCTTGGACACTTAGGATAACATAGATGATGATATGTCATGAAAAAACAAATGATTCTGATATGAGAAAGGATTCTAATGAGTCAAATTCAATGAGGAAGATTTAGAAATTATTATTCAATATTTCTCTAAAGTATGAAATAATCATTTTAAGTGGTAAGAAAACATTTCATTATTTGCTTAATTTAGTGATACATGAAATACCAGTGTATCTTATTACCGGTAGGGTCTTAAGGTCATTGAAATACAGGAGTGACAATCACAATGCTTTTTAATCTTTAGCCATGCAAGGTAAAATACTATTATTTCAGTTTTATTGAGAGAACAGAGATGTGACAGAGAACAGAGAACAGAGGTCAAGATCTTAGGAAACTAATAGCTGGTTAGTGGTAGCTGCTTCTTCAAACTATTTGCCCAAAATAACTTTCCCCAAGTGAAGAGAATCTTTTTATTTTTTTAATTTTTTTTTTTTACATTACAATTTAAAAATTTTTAATTCTTAATATACAGCGTTACATTAATTTCAGGTGTACAATATAGTGATTCAATTCTATACATGAGTCAGTGCTCATCAAGTTAACTGTACTCTTCATTCTCTTCACCTCTTCACCTATTTCACAACCCCCCGTAACCACCAATGTGTTCTCTGTATTTAGGAGTCTATTCTTTAGTTTGTGTCTTTTTTTCTTTGTTTTGTTTTGTTTCTTAAATTCTATATATGAACAAAATCCTATGGTTTTTGTCTACCTGTGACAAAATCATATGGTTTTTGTCTCTCCTTTCACTTAACATTGCACCTTAATCAAAAAGAACAAAATGAAGGGAGGGCATAGGGATATAATGGAATTACAACAGTGACTTGGTGCCTCACACTGGACATAAATATTTCTTGTGTAAGTGAGCTCATCATGCTGCCATACTAGCCATTCCATGCTGCTTATTTTCTTGTTAGCTATGAATCTTTTTTTTTTATATCCTGGATAAATAGGCTCCCTTTTAACTTTCTCTCATTTACCTTTATTCTATCTTCCCAAAAAAAACAGAGAAAATAAGCCTAATGTTTCATCCATAAAAGCCTCTCAAATACTTGAGAACAGTTAGTTATTATGTCGCCATCTGTTTTTTTTTTTTTTTTTTTCCTGGACTGAGTAGCCCCTGTTTTTCTTCTAAACCATGTTTTCAAGGTCCAAAATAATGTTTGTTGTATTTATTTAGGGCATTCTAATTTGTTGCTGTGTGCTTAACAATAAAGAGTTCAGAATGAGCTATTGCCTTAGGAGTTTCAGCACAGACGGGACACACGGCGAATCCTCAGTCAACTAAAACTTCCAGGACCCTTTCAAGGTCATGGTCATGGACCCAGGCTCCTCACATTTGCTTTTTTATTTTTATTTTTTATTATTTTATCAATTTTATAAAAATATTTTATTTATCTATTTAAGAAAAGCACAAGCAGGGAGAGTAGCAGGCAGAGGGAGAAGCAGGCTCACCGCTGAGCAAGGAGCCCAATGCGGGACTCGATCCCAGGACTCTGGGATGGTGACCTGAATGGAAGGCAGCCACCTAACCGACTGAGCCACCCAGGTGCCCTGCGTTTGTTTCTTTAAGAAAGATTTTCATGTCATCTCTCAGGGCATATATCTTAACTTTTACTGGGAAAGGACAACTTGGAAGAGTTTGTAGCCCAGACATCTGCATGTGGAGGGTGGTTCACTATGAAAACATGTGCTGTGGGGGCAGGGAGGCCTGTTCACGTGGCAGAGATAAGGTGACCGACACGAATCGTCCTCCTGAGTAGCATGGGCCCCAGAGCGAGATGTCCTGCATTTGAATTTCAGCTTTGCCATTTACTAGCTTGGATGAGTTGCTTAAGCTTTCTCAAATCCCTGTCTGGAAAATGATGATATAGAGTGGTACCTACCTCCTATGGTTATTTCAGGATTATTTGATCTCAAGTATTTAAAATGCTTAGAAACACTACTTGGCTATTTTAAGAACTTAAAATGTTAATGTGTGTGTATGTGAGTCAAATTCAAATAATTGAGCAATAAATCTAGTATATTAGTTTCCTAGGGCTGCCATAACAAGTTCCACTAAAGGAGCTGCTTAAAACAACAGAATTTTATTGTCTCACAGTTCTGGAGGCTAGAATTCTGAAATCAGGATGTTGGCAAGGCCATGTTTGTTCTGAGACCTCTAGGGGATATCCTTCCCCGCCTCTTCCAGCTTGTGGTAGCCCCAGGCCTGCCTTTGCTTGTAGCAGCACGACTCTAGTCTCTGCCTCTGTCTTTACATGGCCTTCTGTCTCTAGGTCTAAATTTTTCTCTTACAAGGACACCAGTCAGACTGGATCGGGGCCCATCCTCATGGAGTATGATCTCATGTTAGCCTGATTACATCTGCAGAGAGACCTTATTTCCAAATAAAGTTACATTCATAGGTACCAGGGATTAGGACTTCAACTTATCTTTTTGGGGGGACACAATTCAATTCATACTATCTGTTAACAGAGAAATTCAAAATGGAGGAACAGGATATCCAGAAGCAAGCAGATGTCAACATTAGGGACCTGGGGGAGATCTAAGAACAGGTGATGATTTGAGATTGAACCAATTAATAGGCTTTAAGGGTTTCTGTGCATAAGTAATATAGCCCAACCAAACCCCTGGGCTACAAAGTAAGGGAGAACAAGATTTCAGGTCCCTGTGGGGACAAATCTGGACCCAAATCCTAGAAGACCTACAGTACTGAACAGGTTACTAAGATCTAGGTTATAAACCCAAAATTCGTGCTGCGGATCCTGTTTGCTTTCGGAAGTGCATCTCCTCAAACATGGAATCGATAGCATCTTGACAAGCCTGAAGTATTCATATAGTTTTAATAGCCTTCATGGAAGCAGCATTGTAGATTTTGATTCCATAGCCAATTTCCAACACAGATAGATTTTGCTTATGTAAAAGGTGTTTGAAGTCTCCTAGGGAAGTGAATGTGTTTATTTTCTGAGTGGAACACTTAACTAAGAATTCACTCTGTACAGCCATTAGACACTGTCTGCCCTTGAGAGCTTTAGCCGTGGGTAAGCAGGAGTTTGTTAGATCTACAAAGTTTTTTAAGATACTGTGAAGAAAAGGTGCATCATACATAGAGGCTTATTATGATAATCCACGTGTTTGTACCGTCAATATTTCCAGAGTAACCAGTCTCGATTTCCCACCTAGAAGATTCTGACAGCAAGTAGGAAGCAATATGGCTGAAATACGAAGAAACTCATCTCTTTTGTGTTTTAGTCAAAAAGTCTTTTGTAAATACCATATTAATGACAACTGTGGAAAGAGAAATATGGAAAGTGTGCTTAACGTAGAATTTTCTAATCCTTACAGGAATTGGAATCAACGAAGATTAGATCATCCCCTAAGTGGGTTTTTATATAGTTGTTTCGTTTCCAGTTTTCCATGCCTTTCCAACACTTGATCTTTGTATGAAAACTGCTGCCATCTTCAGAGACATGAGTCATGGTACTTAAAATGTTTTCACCATATTTTAGACATCACAGGATACAGTAGGAGAAGAGTTGAGTCTTGGCATCCATAGTTTTCTACATTCTAAGACCTGACCTTTCACAGTGGTTCATTACATGTTTAATTTAGCTCATGCACTAGGCTAGTGGATCCTTCAGTGTCTGAATTACATTTCGCCTTTTTTTTTTTTCAGTACTGTATGTCTTTCACCTGTATATCTGTGTGTGTGTGTGTGTGTGTGTGTGTGTGTATTTTTCTGTGAAAAATAAAAAAAGAAGTCCATAAAAAGAGCCAATTCCATTGGCAGTGAGAAGGGATGAGGCGATGACTATAACTAGAAAGAAAGACGTTAGATAAACTGAAGAGTGGAATGTCGTCTTCTTCAGGGATCTGAGTCTGTAATATAAATGATGCCATCATGCATTCTGTGCAGTTACTAGATAAAGTGAATATTAAACTATTTCTGTGAGTTGTCCGGTTCTTGCCAACATTGCTCAAATAAGGACTTAAAACTCTAGCAAAGGCTACTGGATGATCTTTAAGGTAAACAGAAGTACAAGAATTCCAACCTTTTTTTTCAAACCCCTTTCTGTGTTTGTCTAAAATACTTTCCCATCCCCATTCCTTCTGTATGACAGACTTCACCTATTCCCACCGGGTAGTCGAGGTGGGCACACGACTCAGGACTGGCCCGTTGGCATGCACTATTCCCTGGACACAGGGACTGAGTCTTGAGTGAGCAGGGGAAATGCAGGGGGGACGTTATTCCGTGGCTAAGTTGGGCCAGAATTGGTGAATCTACCCCTTAACTCAGCATGCTGGTAGAATGTGATTTGGAGGATACTTGGAGTAAGTCTAACTGGTAGGAGAAAACAAGACCAATGTGCAGAGAAGCTGATGTGAGAGGGAAAGTTAGGGAGGTTTTGTATAAGCCCGGATCCATTTGTGCCTGAAACCACTGCTCATGCTTAACTGCATTTCATGGAATAATATGCCTAATAACATTCTCAGGTTATAGGATTTTCAGAGATCTTGGGAACTGATCTTTTATGTGGCTTAAGGTTCTATGTTATCTTATTTTTTTCTCACCTGAATGCAAACAACCATTTACACTTCATTGTTATCTTTGAGGCTTTGATTCTGAGTCTCTGCTTTAGGACACATTGGAACTCTTTGCTTCATTTTAAATACATTGTATCCACAAGCAGTGAAAAGCATTGTGTGTATCAGTTAATAATTCAGAAACCCATCCATGTTAAGTTACTTCAATGATGAATATATCAGTTATGGGACTTTATAAGTAATGGGACTTAAAAGTGTTGTAATAAAAATGTGCTACTCAACATAAAAATTTTAATTTCTGTATCATCTATTCATGTGTAATTTCTGTTTTAAATATTCTGCGGTTATTTTGTTCTGATTCAGTCACATTGTGTGAAAAGAGGTGAATAAGAAAGCAATGTCACCTTTCTTGTACTTTGCATCTATAGGTTTAACATTGGGACTATCACCCTTTCCCTAGCATTAAATAAAAGAAGGCAAAATATTAGTGTAAGATATACAAAACTCTTTATCCAGACTAAAGCTAGTGATATTTTAACTTTGAAATATTATTGTAATCACTTATTAAGGAGAGGTGGGGGCAGCTCCAATCAAGTGGAGCTGACAAGAGCTGTGGTGTTGTGGAGATAGGGAACTTACCTAATGCTGAGTTACTGAGCTGTGCCAGTTACTACATTATCAGATTTAGTCTGCACAACTGCTGTGTATGATAGCTGCTACTGTCCTTATTCTACACATTAGGCACTTGAGGCTTAGGAAGTAGAGTGACTTACTAGGGCTAAGATAGTCTTTCTCTTGCCCAGATTCTTTTCATGGCTCCTCTTTGGATGAAGTTCCTACTTCCTAACTTGAATGAAAACATCCTTGTTCTCTGGCCCGTGGTAATCTTACAGCTTCATCTCTTTTTCATGGCCTACCTAGACCCCCAATTCACAGACCTGCTTTCACTTCCTAAATTAATGCCACATATTGTTCTTCTGCTGTGAGCAATATTCCCTGCCCTTGGCCAGACCATTCTGTAACTCACTGCTCCTAATTATTCAGATTTCAGCTTAAGTACCACATCATCCGGGAAACTTTTTACCAAGTTTACCATGCCCTTTGCATTGTTCATTCATTCATTCGTTAGGTGACTATTTATTGGGGATTCCCTAAGAACCAGGTGCTATCCTAGGCACTAGGAATAAAACAGTGAACAAAGAAGGAAAAAAAATGTCTGCCTTTAGAGCTTGTACCCTAATATTATTTAGTTCATTGTCCTTCATACATGCTACCTTTATGAGAGCATTAGTTATGTCTGAGTTCTGTTATGTTCCTAAGGTCTAACACCCTAACATTCTTAGGGTCCAACCCAACACTCTTAGGAATGTTGTAGGCATTTACTATTTACTGAATCAGGGCATACGTAAATGACTTCATTTATTATATAATTTTGAATGGTCATATAGAGGTATAAAAATATCCTAGTAGGCCCCTTTGGTCTTTTCACATTGCCACCATTGTAGTATCAGACCTTGTCGTCTTGTGACTTAGTTATTGTAATGAACCTCTAATTGAAAACAACCTACCTTTCAGTTCTTCCACACCATTGCATTTTCCTGAGAGCTTCCAGATTTATCTTCTTACATTACCGGGATTGTTCTCCTTCTCCTTAAAACATCACATGTGAGAATCCAAGGCCCTTCATAATCTAATCTCACTTTTCTAACTTAACTAATTTAACTAATTAAATTAGTTAACTTAGTTAACTAATCTAACTTACCTCCTCTGTTTCACATATGCCCTCTGATCAATACATTTTTTTTTCTTTTTGCAGTCTATTTATTCTGATTCATTTGCCCATTCTTACCTAAAGATCCCTTCCTCTTGTTCTCAATTGATTACAAATTTTTATAAACACTACAGGTCACTTCCCTTTGGTTAAGTCTTCTTTGATAATATCAAACAACCTTCATTTCCAAATTTCTGATTTTCTGTTAAAAATTCTGTCTATTTCAGTAATAATTGTAAATAAGTTTTAAGCAGCAAAATCTAGCACTTCGCCCTTACCCCCAATACAACGCCCACCCATACATACCAAGAAACCTTCCATGGAAAACTTCCAAGTATGAAAGATGATAAAAGTAGGTCTTATTGTTATAATGACCCCTAACACTCCTCATGCACCCTTTTGGCTCTGAAGAACACATTTGAAGCCAATAGATGACCTTAGTCACACTGGTCTTTGATTGCTCTTCCTGTTAGCCAGGGAAAGCTCAAAAACGGTCAGGATGAGTTAGCATTGCAGAGAGGAAAATTACTTATTCATGAAACAGAAGGAAAGGATCATACTTGCCATGCCAGCCATAGCACACATCGCAAACCCCATGTGTTTGGCTTCTTCCTACTTCCCAGGTAATATCTGTATGACACAGAGAGTACAGTTGATTTTATCTTGTCTCTAGTTCTGAGACATTTGAAATGTTAAGGAGCCTCTTGACTAGACCCCTCTGGACCGGTTTTAGCCATCCACATTTCACAAGTCTAGAAGCCACAGAGCAAAGATCATGGTCAAAGGTCAGTGTTTTCTTACTGATGCAAGGTCAGATCTGTAGTAGTTATGCACTTGGAAGCCCTATCTGGTCCCTATTCATATGTGTAAGTCTTATATTCCAAGTACGCTCTGTCTTAAGGGAATTGATTGTTTCTATATTCCTTTACTATAAAGTTACGTCTTATTCCTGAATTATTTCATATTTATATAAACTTGTCTTCCCATCATTGAAAGTGACTATTTTTTAATTTTCCATAACATCTATCACATGGGAGGTATTTCCTAACTACCTGCTAATAAAGACTAAAGAAAATATCCTAGTTTATAGTTAGCCATTATTTGGGATTTTAGATAATTTATGCCCTCTGACATGTGAACTCTCTTATAAAGTATCAAAATCTCACAGGAGAAATCCAGTGTGCTTTTGAAAAATGTAGTTCAATTTGTAACATGACTAATAACAAAGAGACTTCGTATTTTAAAATCAGCCTCATATGTACTAAGAACACTTAAAAATCTTGTTTAAAATACCTTAAATAAATATAGATGGTGGAAAAGTTCTGGAGATTTAATAAAGCAGGTTTATAAGGAAATGTAACTTAAAATTGTGTGATTTTATAAACTCTTCCTTAGTAAAAATCAGTTTAATAATTCACCAAACACATTATGAAAAATTTTTGCTTTTCAATTTTTTTATATTTTGTCAAGGGAAGGGAAAAGAGCTGATTGACAAACCTGATTGATCCTTTTAGCATTTCAAATACATAAGAAGCGTTCATCATTTTTAATTGATGAAAAATAAACTAAATTTGAAAATGATTACTAATGAATCACAATTTAAGATGAGTTATTGGCAGTGGTTTTGTTTTCCAAACACCTGCATTAGTTTGCCATGATTCCCTAGTTTATATGCCTTATACAACATGTTAGAAAAACATGATTTTTACATAATTTAATAGATATTTGTCAAATGGTGAAGAAACATAAGACATGATTCATGCTCAAATTGGTGACAAGCACATATATATAAGTACAAAATATACAGATACATGGATGCTTGACTTAAGTCAATTTAGGACTGTGGCTCCAATTTGTATTCATTGAGATAAACAAAACTGATTGATTTTATCACTGTGGAATATAATCAGCTCCACAAGAGAAATCTTCAATTGAATGGATATTAGTTCTGACATAGAAATACGAAATTAATTAGTTAAGTTTTAAAAATTTTAAATTGATACCTCCTTTGTATAAACAACACACTCTCATGCTTTCTAAATGTAATTGGAAATTTCAAAATAAAAACATAAAAAAGTATATGTAAAGTATTTTTAACTTGACATTTATTTTTAGAGAACCTATATATCCTTCTGCCTCTGTTAGGAAGTTTGACAGATGGCAGAGAGGCAACGAAATGATTCACTTATATAAATGTTTATGGGAGAACTAACTCTTAAACCCATATTTCTTGACCATAAGAGAGTGCTCAAAGTTTCAAAATGGAGAGGGAAATACTGGGATGCCAGGAAGCCAACACTTTTCAATTCCATTTTGTATGTATCCGTTTTCTCAAGTATACTCTAAAGTTCTTGAGAACAAATTCCAAGCCTTTCATTTCTTTATTGTCCCAATATAAGAAATCATCAATCTTTGGTGGTACTTATTCATCTTTACTACAGTTTATTTACTAAATATTACACATTTCAATGGCTTGTTTACTTTTTCAGATATATTTTAAAGATTTTTTTAAATTTTTTTTATTTGAGATAGAGAGAGAGTGAGAGAGAGAGAGAGCATGGTGGGGGCATCAGTTAGAGGAGAGGGAGAAGCAGGCTCTCTCTCAGCAGGGAGCCTGATGTGGTGCTTGATCCCAGGGCTTTGGGATCATGACCTGAGCCTGAGCTGAAGGCAGACACTTAAATAAATGACCTACTCATGCAGCCCATTGTTTCAGATATTTAACTAAATAAATTCTGGACTATCAGGATGAAAGACAGATGGGGGATAGATAGATTAAGGAAAACTAGGTAGAATTAAGAAATAGGCTCATTGCCTTTGTCAAAATTATTTTCCAGAGAATACTTTTTTCTTAACTAATTTTTAAGTGAATGTGTTCTAACATGTCTGAGTTGTTCATCTATTTTTAATAATTGGTCAACTAAAAATTTAAAATTCTGTGTCCAGGGGCGCCTGGTTGGTTCAGTGGGTTAAGCCTCTGCCTTCGGCTCAGGTCATGATCTCAGGGTCTTGGGATCGAGCCCCGCATCCGGCTCTCTGCTCAGCGGGGAGCCTGCTTATCCCCCTCTCTCTGCCTGCCTCTCTGCCTACTTGTGATCTCTCTCTCTGTCAAAATAAATAAATGGAATCTTAAAAAAAAAAAAAATTTAAAATTCTGTGTCCAAATATGCCTCATATGACAAGTAAGCTTACATATTTTTACTGAAGAAATTTAATCCTTCTTTCTATTAAGTCATTTACTATGGTCGTGGTAGCTTTGTTTCATAGATTTGAACAGTTTTAAGGTTGTTACTAAGTTTGGAGTATAGATCTGGGAAAGAGGTTTTATTTACATTTTAGTGTGAGATAGAAAGCCACCTTATTACAAATTTTTTTATTTTTCAAAATAATCTATATTAAATGAGGCTTTTCTGACCT
>CM053604.1:69899491-69937203 GCA_028646535.1 Procyon lotor | reverse complement strand
CCCCATGTCGAGCTCCCAGCTCAGCAAGGAGCCTGCTTCTCCCTCTCCCTCTGCCTCTTCCTTCTGCTTGCTCTCTCTCAAATAAATAAATAAAATCTTTAAAAAAATAAATAAAATTATTGATATTTCAAAAAATTAAAAATTATTGATATTATTATAAATAGAATTATTGATAATTCAGTATTTAGCAAATATTGAATTGGAGACTTTTCATTATTGTTTTATACTATGAAAACCAGAGTGCCCTGGTTAAGAATTCATATTTTGTGTTTTATAAAGTGCCTAAGGCATGTTAAACATTTGACAAATAATGTTTGCTATGTGGAAAATATTAATTATCTTAAAGTATACATAGTTAGTGGATTAGACCCCTTTATTTTTTCTTGGTTAGTTTATTTTACAGTTGCAGATTTCTAGAAATAAGTGAATGCCATAATAGAACTCACTTTTATCTCACTAATTGCCAGATTTCAGAAGTTTAACATCCTGCTGTAATAGACTACACGTATTCAGGCCAGCTGGTTTGTACTGGAACTTACCATTCAAGAAGGTTTACTTAAGCCTGGATTATCAATGGGGGGGGAGGCAAATATGTACTATTATGTACTAATATGTTATGTACTATTATGTGATATATACGCACTGTATTTAACCTAGAGCAAAATCTCTACATGTAAGACATTTCTCTACAAAACTGTAAATTTTGGAAAAGAATAAGTTGTAGCTAACAGAAGATTCAAAAATCAAGCCAATAAGTTTAATAGATTAATCCCCTCATGCTGAGAATTCAACATGTTAGCTCCCTGACATTAGAAATGTTATTGTCTTGGGGGAACGTGGCTATTACGGAAAAAATATTGGGTTGAAGTCAATGAAGCTGAAAGGATAGTGGCAATCTAATGGTGAAAATTGCTGAGCGATTCAGTAACATCTTCTCTAAAAGAAAAATTACAAACTGTTAATTCAGTATGAACTGGAAAAACTTGTATATTCTACTTCATGCAAGTCTTCCAAGATGATAAAAGCCAGCATTTCAGAGGAACTAAAAGGTCTTTATAGAAAAATAGTGACTCAGGAATCCAAAGTACTTGACTTCTAAATCATGGTATCAATGGAATTTTGAAATGCTGGTCCATTAAAAATCTATTTTCCCCTGTAATTTATCACTTGATGAGTTTTTTGTTTTGTTTTGCTTTGTTTTTTTATCTGTTTGTTCGTCTTTAACAACTCACTCCTCTGTCCCCAAGCATTCTAATTTGTTAAACTGTCTTTAACCTGGAATGCTATGACATTATAGAAGTTTTGCTTAGTGTCTGTAAGACGTTGACCCAATGATGTTCTTGATGTTTTGTTTTTGATTTTGTTTTTTTTGTATAAGCAAGGAAACAGGACCAAATGTGTGAGTGTGGGCATTAATTCGAAACGATTTTAAGTAGTTTTACATGAAAGTATGTATTCTATATTCTATTTGTTAATATGACTCCAATTCAGGATGACAGGTTTTTTCAGACTACCAACTGTATAGCAGTTGCACTGGGCCTTCATCCTCCTGTATTCAGTACTGTCTACTGTTTGCATTTTTTGTTGTAATTTAATGGCCAATGTGAACTTAGAACAATGGAATTCTTTGAAAAAATAATTAAATTATTATATGGACATACTTATTTGCTGATTCACTAACTTAATTATGACGTGTATACCAATTGTATGTATAATGTGCATGTGGTTCTTGTACCGAACACCTATCCGTTCTAAATAGAGTTACCAGCTTGTCTCGGGTCAGGAGATGCAAGGCAAGGGCTTGGTCATGGTCGTGATTATCGTTCCAGCTTGTCCTTTTTCCTCTGCCTGAGATTATTTTTCTTAAGAGCCTGTTTGTCCTCCATACGCTGGCCATTATCTTCTCTACTTAGCAGTGTGCTGATTTTAGGGACTCTTAGACTTGCGCTCTGACTGATTCATTGTCTAGTTTGTAGATTACAAGTACTTACTCAGCTGACTACAAAGAGTCCCTTGTTACTGTCCCAGCTGTTTATTCCTCTTTCGCTTTAGCACTACTTTGCTGTAATATACAGTGAGTAAAGTCTTGAACTTGTTTAATGACTCCCTAACTGCTACGTTGACCACTAATCTCCAAATAATTCCTCCTTTGTGGTGGGTGGTTTTACACACACACACACACACACGCACAGACATATTTATATTTATATGTACTTGAACCTCCCTCTCTGCCTGTAATTTCAAAGCTTAATAACCAACTATCCAGTAATGATATTAGAGATAAAAGCTATTCCCTTCCTTAAGAAATAAAGACATCCTTTCTGTGTATTTTTTTCCAGCTTCCCACTTCAAAATTCTCTGCTCTCCTTCAGAAAATTTAGATCAGAAGTTAGTACCACTCATGTGTGAGAATCATTTCCAATAAAGTTTTATGTGTGGTGGACTGAGATTCATTGTGGGCAAAGAAGCAATATTAAAAGGCAATTACTTAAAAGTAATTGTTCACTTAGGTATTACTTAGCACTAGGTTATTTCAGCATAATTTGTGTATTTCCTGGTAGCAGAAGAGAAAAAAGTAATAAATCTGATTGCAGGACAGGATGTTGGTCGTTCTTACACCATTTCGTTGTACTGAGAATATTAGAATAGCCACATTCAAAATCACTTAGTCACTCCACTTAGGGAAAGAACCAAGAAGATAATAACACCTTCTCACCAAACAGATTTAACTGCTTAGTATACTTGAGCAGTATAAAAACTAATGGAGTTCTTATTTCTCCAGTATAAAAACAAAAGTAGAACCACAGCTCATGAGGAAAATAACCTGTGGCACATATAATAATCAGGTTGTGACACATCAGGTTACTCGTGCATAAAGGTTATCAGTGATCCAGAAAAAAAAAAATCCTTATGTTTTATTTCATTATCTTTGATGGGTTCATTTTATTGATGCCATAACTCTTTACATTTCTGATGGAAATGTGTACAATTCTCCTAACAATCTATTGAAGACATAATATATATTTTGGGGAAATGTTTAGCCAAGTGTATGAATGTTTTCGTAGAGAGTAGGAGTGCTTTTATTACCTGTATTGTGTTTCTTTAGTTTTGGAGCCTTTTCAATCTGACAGACTTTTCAGTGCTGGCCCTTAGTTGAGTACTCCGTCCACCAGCAGTATTCCATTGGGAATGAGAAGCAAATAATGGGAAGCTAGGGAAATATGAGAAACAGGGCTATGTCAATGAAGAAAGAGCTGGCCTTGAAGGTAGAATAGAATTGTCAAAGCTTGGTTGTTTGGGAAGTGCTGTGAAAACCAAATGATGTTGAAGATGAAAGGACCTAGCCTGGTAGAGAATTGGAGACTGTGAGCAAAGAAGACAGCTTGCCTCACTTGCTGGCATTTTTATACTGCTCAGGTAAACCCAAGAGGATGGAAGGTGGGAGCCACAGCATCATAGAGAAGGAAAGCTACCTGGCTATACCTCTTACTTACCATCACAAAGAGGTAACCTTCCTTCTGTGTGGTACCATGGCCCCCACCTGCTATCCTTTTGGTTGTGGCAATTGCTTTCATCCTGAAGTTTGGTATCAAAATAGTGAATGTTCCCAGATATTTAGGATAAATCATTTGTCTTAAAACCGAAATGCACAAGGCATAAGCCATAGCCACCTTCAAAAGCCCAAAAAAGTTTTGTTCTTTGTTATCACTTTTCTTAGGTTCATCTCTTTCTCCTAGATTTGATCAAACTATCCCTTCAATATTATGCTTTCACAAATAGAAGCTCCTACTTTCACACCAACCTGGAATTAACATGGAAAGAAGTTGCCTTTCAGACATGTATCTCCCCCACATATAATTCTCCCCCTGTGGGGAGAATCACACAAGGATGCAGAATGGGGACTGAGGTGGGCCCACAAAGGCTCAAAAGTATAGGTCTATTTAGTCTTACTGACTAGATAAGACTTAATCTAAGAGCTGGTTATAAATCTACATCTCTGGAGATTGCAGTCCAAGGCCCAGGGATTTAGTTTCCAATCCTCCCCACGTGTCTCTGATGTAGAACCAGGTAAGAGAACCACCATCTGACGCTTGGAGGTCCCACATTCTACCCCAGTCTTGCTGCACAGTCTTTTGAAAGCTATGACTCAATGGCTTAAAACGAGCATCTCAGACAAGTTGAAGGCTTTTGACTTGCACCAGAGCAAACTCTGCAGACCTGTCATCCAACTCTGTCAATCCCAAGGGCATCTCAAAATCCCTGACTTCTTAGTTAATGGGTTTCCAAATTAAGCATAGCGCAGACCCAGTGGAAGAATCCTCAGGTCACACATGTTTCTCCTGCACCTATGGTTTGGGAGGTGGTGTTCTTGGCACTGGGGACACAGCAACCAAGGCTGACAAGTCATACAACCTCACAGAGGTTATATTTCAATGGGAAAGATCAGGAAAGAAACGACATGCAAAGTAATAAACTAGATAATTCCCACATTGTAAATATTGTGAAGAAAGTAATTTAATGGGGTGAGGAATGATTTTGGAGAGCGGCAACTTCTTTCTAGAGACTGCTCAAGAAAGAACCCTTTGCACCTGTCACTGGTGGATGAAAAGGCGTCAGCCTATGGAAATCCAAGGAAGGAGGAAACGTGGCTTATTTAAGACAAATAGCGAACAAGAGGAGGAGAGGGGGAATGAAATGGAGATGGACTAAAATGGTTTTATCTTAAATTGACTGCAGCATAGAATGGGTTAAGATAGCATGCTTTGGCCTCCTGAGATTTCCTATTTGATGATATATTCATTCCATGAGCCTCTTAGTGTTCGAGAAGCAATCATGTTCATCTAAGCATAAAATTATTTTAAAATATTAAATACATATACATAGGTAAAACATATAAAATATCAAAGATATTATAAATGATGGTTGGCAGCAAAAGCTTTGAATTAGGCAAATCTGAATATGAACCCTGGATCATCCATAGAGAAGAGTGACCTTGCTTAGCCCAGTTACCTGTCTTAGCTACAATATTTCCTCATTGGTAAATGAAATAAGTACTGAATAAGTGGTTTCTAAAAAGAGAGATTATGTCATTCTCTCAAAAATTTTGGTTTTAAAAAAGAAGGTGAGAAAGTTAAGAAATACTATTTCCCAGTGATTTTTGGTACTATTATAGGTTTTGTTGTGTTGTTGTTGTTTTTATTTCACAATTTTTTTGGTCATTTTAACTTCTGATGTTGGAGTACATCTTATAAAAAATATTCTTTTATAATTTCAATTTAAATTGGAGGGGTTTTTTTTCTTAGTGGTACATAAACTAATGATGTGTTTTATAATTGATGGCATTTTAGAGTCAATAAAATACAGTTTTTATGATACCTAATAACTTCTTTTTTTCTTCAGGAGGTAATAAAAGGTAGTATTTATTTATTCAGACCTCAGTTGTATAGAGATAATTCCAAATTTCTGAGCCTCTCTTTGCCTTATCTCTTCCCTGCAGAGGGAAAACTCACCCCATGACCTTGTTGGTATTAAATCAGAAAACATGCATAAATTTCTTAGCACGAGGTGTGGTGAAGCATTGTTGAATGCACAGCAATACTAGTCATTATTATTATTATCATCTTTATTTTCACAGTTAATCTGTGAATTGGTGGATTTAGATGCTAGAGCCAGGTCTGCTATTAATTAACTTTGAAATCTCTGTCTCCCTTATCCTATTTTGCAAAAGAATATTTCAGCTAAGATGAGCTCTCCATTCTGGCTCTAAGATTCTGTAATTTTTTCATCTAAGTCAGAATCATAATATGACCATAAAATGAATTTCCTTTGTTTTTTTTCAGTTTGTGGGGACATCCATGGACAATTCTTTGACTTGATGAAGCTTTTTGAAGTGGGGGGATCTCCTGCCAACACTCGCTACCTCTTCTTAGGGGACTATGTTGACAGAGGGTACTTCAGTATCGAAGTAAGTCTGCATCATTTCTTAGCTATTTGGGAATGGATCAACAATATCTTGGCAAACCAAAAGTGATAAATGTTCTTATCTTAAGGGAATTCCTAGTCTGTGATAGAACTTTAATACACTCAATTCTTGATACTATGTATTCTATATTCAGTTGATTCCCATATGGTTCTTAATGCATAGAGATGCCAAGGAAATGGGTTATTATTAAGACTTTGCCTTTTATGCCTTTTCTATATTTGCAACTTTGCAAAAATTGCATCATATTTTACATTAGATAATACTTTTTCCTATTGACAGAACTAATCAAAGTTTATTAAATAAACAGGAATGTGTTTGCATGGTTATGCCTAATAATTGTGAGGCAATAACTTATCTTTGTAATTTGACACACAGGTACATGTGTGTCTATGTCTGTGCCCATGTTTTTGTGTGTGAGTATGTGTGAGTACACTTACAGCTGTTGTATTTTGTCTTTTTTGGCATCTGTCATCTAACTAGGGTAATTTGTCAAACTCATTAATTAAAATAGAACAGATAACCTTTGAGTAGAGGTTCTTCCTCAACCTCTCACCTATGTCTGCTTCAGGTAAGTAGAAATTACATTCAAAATAAAGGCAAAGACCTCACTTTATTCACTTGTTTTTCCTGGTGCTTAACATGGTGTCTCAAACATAGAAAGGGTTCATCAGATACTGATTGAAAAAAATGATTTGATGGGATGCCTAGGTGGTTCAGTTGGTTGGGTGTCTGACTCTTGATTTCAGCTCAGGCCATGATATCAGGGTCCTGGGATGAAGGCCTGCATCAGGCTCTACACAGGGAGCCTGCTTGAGGATTCTCTCTCTCCCACTGCCCCACCCCCCGCTCCCTGCTTATGCACACACATGTGCTCTCCGTGTCTCTCTCTCTTTAATAAGTAAAAAAATCTTAAAAAAAAGAGAAATGATTTGAAATAAGAATGATCGTTAAAAAAGCAGAGCTCATGCTATAGAACCTGACATTATTATATGTGCTCTCAGAAAAAAAGCATTTAAAAGGAAAAAAATTATTAATTGAGAAATCAACTTTATAAAAGTCTCACACCAACATCATATATTCATAATAATCATATAAAAAAAGACTAGGTTTTTAAATTTTCATCATAATATTTTATATACTATAGGAATATTTAATGTTGAAGAACATACCGCTCTTAAACAGCTTTTGTTTTTAAAACTATCATGCCAATTTTATATTTTTGGTTATTCAATTTACCTTCATTCAGTCTTTGAGTCTATATATATAAAGAGAGAAACTGTAGTCACTGGCTCTATATATTAAAATACATATATTTTCACCAATATATTAAGCCTTTGTGTATTTGAAGACCATACATTTCTTAATTATTCATGATGATGAGGGAAAGAGGGATGCTTTGGTATATAAAAACAAAAGGAGAAAGTAAATTTTTGATATTTCTTCCACTTGGTAAACATGTACTGTATTACTGAACACATGAAATGTATATGTACTATGATGAGAACTATAGAGAATTTGAAGAAATGAGTAGCCTTGCTTTCTAGAAAACTAAATCCGTGTGGGAAAGTATGATTGTAAAAAGTTACATAGAATCAAAAGCCTAGACCAGGTGGTCATCTAGGATTCAATGATTTGAATTATTAAAACCTTGTGATAAAAGAAGTACAGAAAATGATTGCCATTGCAGTATAGGAGAATGGAACAATTTTGAGAGCCGACATGACTGAGGAAGACTGAATCAAAGAAGTGAGATTAGCTAGGAAAGAAATTGAAACAAGGAGAGTACAGGGGAAAAAGTTAGTAAACTCCATAAATCTCACTCACGGGCTAACTCGACCAACTTGATAGGCGATTGGATGTGAATTTTCTAAGACCTTTATATCACATTAGGGCTGGTATCTTCCAAGAGGAAATAACAATAGACCTGTGAAATGGTGGTTTGAACAAGATAGAAGTTTATTTTTGTCTCCAGTAGAAGCTCACAGATGGGACTGCCCAGCTGGTGTGACATGGGAGTGGGGCCCAGGTTCTTTCTGCCTTGTTGCTCTGGTAGGCATGGGATGCCCGGGCTCATTCCTAAGACCGCCTTGTGATCTGAGACTGCCATTATGTCCCATATTGCCTTCAGCTAGAAGGAAAAGGAAAAAGAGAAGGGCGTGACTTCTCATTTATGCATGTTTCCCAGAAGTGGTACCGTTACTTCAACTTGCATCCCATAGGCCAGAACTTGTTGCTGCGGGCGGCGGTAATTTTCAATATGTAGCCAGGTTTGTAAAAGACTGCAAGAAGCAGAAAACAAATGGGGCGTAAAATGTTTCTACTACTTCCTTTAAATTACGACTGTGTGGAATCTGAGTAAATACTTTTAAAAATTATTTGAGTGACTCTCAAATTCACCTTATTCATTTAACTTGCAAAGTGCTCCTGTGTAGGGTTCTGAGGATGAACGAAATAGGTGTTCTACTTTCCTTGAAGTTCACCTTCTTAGGGAAGGCCCAAGACTATGCTGTTGGGAGTGATTATCTTTGATGGCCAAACGATGGAGTGCTATGTTGGAAAATCTTTTTAATAGCATATTTGTGATTTTGAACAACTTAATTGCCATCTTCTAAATCTAATCCAAGAAATAACACCGTTCTCTATTAATTTACTAGTAAAGATGAAGCACGGAATCATGTGTTCCTTGACACATTTGGACTCTGTCTTTGTTTCACCAGCTCCATCTTCGGATAATATTATTTCTTAATCTGGTTGGTGTTTATTTACCTTTGAATTTTTACTCTGAGAGCTGAGGCTTCTGAAGCTGTGGCCTCAAATTACTTGAAATTTCCTAAACTCTCCCTAATTAGGAGCTTTTTAGAGCTCTGTTTCCTTAAATTAAAGAACTCGAGAAGCGATAATCACTAACTTACTCTTCAGCAGATTTCTTTTGAGTCTAAAATTAATTTAGATATTTGAACTATAGAAGTTGCAATACCGTGTGTCGGACGCACCTTTTGAAATTCAGGCAAAGGATCAAAGCTTGAATCCCGATGTTGGTGACATAGCAAGTGTATCAGGACATTTGAAAGTTCTGTGAGGCATCCATCAGAGTTCCCGTCTTCACAAACAGCTCTTTAATTAAACTCTCAGTGTCTGAGAGTACAGCTCCAGGGGCTTGCCACACGCATACAGAAATAACAGAAATGTGGAGGGCTCCTCTGAAAATGATCCATTTTGATTAGACTGTGACCTTTGAGGGGCTATGGGATGGCTCTGTGATATCATCATGTTTAAAATAGAACAGATGTTTCTATAAAATATATTTACTGAGAATGCTTTGGGGCTCTTAATGGTGGGTTAAGGAAGCTTAGATTGTTTGCATGCTGACATGCTGTTGTTGGCCTGGCACGCGTGATCTCCTTTATTCCTCACAGCTCTGCAAGGAACGTGCGAATGTCTTCGTTCTGTGCGGGTGAGAACCGGAGCTCAGAGAGAGAGTGTCGCACGCATAGTAAATGACAGTGCTGGGCTTCGAAGTCTGTGCTTTACCACCCCATGCCTTGGCCACATTCATGAAGCCAGCCATGAAAATTGCACACATCAGTGATGCCAAAACTGATCCACACTTTTATATCCACTCATGTATGTG
Source organism: Procyon lotor (assembly GCA_028646535.1). Lineage (NCBI taxonomy): Eukaryota > Metazoa > Chordata > Mammalia > Carnivora > Procyonidae > Procyon > Procyon lotor. Next base: position 69,927,589 of record CM053604.1, on the reverse strand, counting down.
CAAACATGCACACACGGCTCTCTCCCCACCTCTTCAATCTGAAGGTCCAGCATCGAATACAGAATATTCTCTTTGAATATTCTCTTTGAGTAAGATACTGTCAGTTTAAGAGAATTCCTAAAATCAGAGCTCCCTTTTCCAGTGTGGACTATCCTAACAGCTTTCAAAAGGTTCTTGATTCCTCTCAATAATTCAGGGCTCCCCTGCCGGTATTCTTCTTTGGCCCTCCTCTGGGCAAAGAGGAGCCACTAATGTTTAATTTTACCAAATCAGCTTTGAAGAGTAGGTTCTGATTTCATACGGTCTCTGCCGGATAGTATTTCCAGGCAGTAGGTAATATGCTGTGGGCAGGACGTGGAGTTCATTTTCTGCACCCCTCCCGGCCCCCTCCCAGCACCTTCTCTTTCTGCCAAGATTAGAGATCATTCCCCACAACGTCAGCCCAAATAAAACAAGCGGGCTTTTGAGTAGTGATGAAAGAGGTAATTTTGTTCGGAGTCATAATTTGTCTCATGCCAAATACCGTCCTCTTTCTGGTGATGGCATTATGCTCCCTAATCTCTTTGATCAAGCGTATGTGTCTGCAGAGGTCCATGTCTGAGTGCGTTCCTCGGAGAATGCAGAGAAAACCAGAATTGCAGACGGAGGCATGCCCAGCCCTTTCCTTCGATTCACTCGCTCGCATTCTTTTCCTAGCCAGTCTGCACTACCCCGTGCCTCATGGCCCTGAGCTTAGCGGCGAGCCAGCCCCTCCCGTGCTCCTTACATACAGGTCTCAGCCCAAGCCCTAAACTCGGTTAAGCAAGAAGAGTTGTTGTGTTTATTCACTGTGAACTCAGAAACGAAAATGAACCACGCAAGTCGGGCGACGTCCCCTGTTTCTGCATGAGAATAACAAGCACACGGCGCAGCAAGCCGTGTTCTGTGACGGAGTGATGCTGTGCCCCGGCCGCCTATGGTCTTTGTAGTGCAGGACTAGTGCTCTGCTGCTTGTCGGCGTGCTTGTCAGACTAGGCAGAGAATGTCTGAGAGGAGCCGCATTTGACATTTCAGGAGTTTGGATCTTTTCCCAGCCAGTGTACATCCTTCACTTAATTGTCCTGTGACTGAGACGCGTCCCTTTGGATTGGAACGTATTACAGCCTGGAGAGTTATTTTAGAAGGCTGGTTGATGTATATCTGAAGCTGTCTATTTGTTTTTAACTTCCTCTCTCTTTCACCTCTTTCTTTACTCCCCCATGCAAGTTTTCAAGAATACTCCTCATCCAAAGGCATAAATTACGAAAATAAATCATGGCACTACTCTTAGCAGTGAACCAATTAAACTAATGAAGAAAACGATATCCTTGGCAAAATGATATCCTTCGTGCTGCCTCATTGGGGAAGGTTGATAAATAGGAGAAAACCATGTCTATGACGGAAATTAATAAAAATATAGAGGGTGCTCTGTTGTTCATATTTTAAAACTAATTGTAAGTCGTAACTGTTTAATTATTTAGAGTAGCGCTGGAAAGACCGTCAAGGTCCGGTTGAAAGTCATTAGCACAAGGAATCTACATCTAGCCGCGCAAAAAGGCCAATGTAACTTGCCTCTGTTTCCACCTTAACCAATTAATTCAGTGAACATTTTGTTCACATTAGCCGTCTCCTACCACGTAGATGAAAAATAACCAATTATTTTAACTAATTTGCATTTCATTGCTTATTGATTATGATACTTTTTTTTAGAAGAGACTTTCCTTTTTCAAAATTAGTGTCCGGTTATGATTTCGCTTCAGATCGACAGGTCCCCAGAATGTTAGAACTTCGGATGGCAGAACGGTTGCCAGCAAGACAGTGTTGTACTTGGCGGCTCTCGCCCACCAGATGTTGAGGGTGAAGGCTGGCAGGGCTCCACTCTCCAATCCACTCTTGCCCTTTCATTTATCATGCCACTTCTTCCATATTGGCTGCATTTGTGGTTTTATTCAGCGTTTGGGAAGATATTTTGTTCTTGCCACAGGGGAGAAGGAAATAAAATGTGAAAACAGGACTCTTTTTTTGAGGGTATGCTGAGCCAAGAATTTGGAAATTAAGTTATGTTTTCTTTCTCCCTTTCTTTTTCTTTCTCCTTTTCTTTCCTCTTTTCTTGCTTTCTGTCCATCCTTCCCTCCTTTTGGTGTTCCTGTCTTCCTTCTCTTATATAGGAAAAAGAGCTCGTATTTCTTAAGCTCCCACTATATACTGGGTGCTTTATATCTGTTAAATAATAAGGACATTAAATGTGTCATGAATCATTAAAAAGGTAAATAAGTGTGGGGACACCTGGGTGGCTCAGTTGGTTGGGCAACTGCCGTCAGCTCAGGTAATGATGCTGGAGTCCCGGGATCAAGTCCCGCATCGGGCTTCCAGCTCCACGGGGAGTCTGCTTCTGCCTCTGACCTTCTGCCCTCTCACACTCTCTCTCACTCTTTCTCTCCCTCAGATAAATAAATAAAATCTTCAAAAAAAAGGTAAATAATTATGAAAAGCAAATCATAAACTATTTCTGTATCACTCTTTGGGGTTTCAGTTATGAAAAAGCTACAGAAATTAAAAGTAAAGGATAAAGCCATGTGCTAATGTCAAAACAGGATCTTTAACAGACGGCAAGAGAGAAAATATGGGTCCTAAAAAGTGACTCCTGTAGCATTTAACTGGGGTTAGAAAATTGTGTTTTAGATTTTAGTTGGAGGGGTGCCTGTGTGGCTCAGTGGGTTAAGCCTCTGCCTTCGGCTCAGGTCATGATCTTGGGGTTCTGGGATCAAGCTCCACATCGGGCTCTCTGCTCGGCAGGGAGCCTGCTTCCTCCTCTCTCTCTGCCTGCCTCTTTGCCTACTTGTGATCTCTCTCTCTCTGTTAAATAAATAAAAAATGAAATCTTTAGATTTTAGTTGGAGAGATAATAGCTTTGCTTAAGATTCTTACAGATGAAGCTAATCCAAAGAGTTCAGAATTGTGGTCACATTTCCGAAAGGATATTGATTGGGAAAGGGCACAAGGGAGCCTTCTGTGTGCTGAAGTATAAGTGGATTTGGTTAGTAGTTTCATGAGAATATACATATATACACTCATTGACTGGCATATGGAAAATAGGAGCACTTCATCCTATGTAAGTTAGACTTTAATAAAAACAACAAGAAAATCTTTTCTTTTTTTAAAGATTTTATTTCTTTATTTAACAGAGAGGGAGATCACAAGTAGGAAGAGAGGCAGGCAGAGAGAAAGAGGGAAGCAGGCTCCCTGCTGAGCAGAGAGTCCAATGTGGGGCTCGATCCCAGGACCCTGAGATCATGACCTGAGCCGAAGGCAGAGGCTTTAACCCACCCAGGTGCCCCAAGAAAATCTTTTAAAAAGCAGCTACAGTACGGCCAAAACATATATTCTTTCTCAATATAAAAATAGAATATATTAGATATAGCAATTTCAGTAAATAAATATAATTCTTCTCTCTTTTTTTTTAAGATTTTATTTATTTGACAGAGAGAAACACAGCGAGAGAGGGAACACAAGCAGAGGGAATGGTAGCAGGAGAAGCAGGCTTCCCGCCGAGCAGAGAGCCCAATGTGGGGCTCGATCCCAGGACCCTGGGATTATGACCTGGGCTGAAGGCAGATGCTTAACGACTGAGCCACCTAGGTGCCCCAATAAATATAATTCTTAAGAGACCTTACATTCTCATCTTATTCCAAACTAGACATCCAAAGTTAACAACCAGTATGGAAATGTGTGTGTGTGTGTGTGTGTGTGTATTTCTTTAGTATTAAGGTACAACCTTATAAAGTTTAAATTAGGAATAATTTTCTCATTGACCTTAATAATAGTTTATAAAAATCTTCTCCAAAATCTGAGACAAGTTGAGTAACACTCCTTTTGTGAGAGCATGTAAATGTACCCTGAAAAACAGATATGTAGCAATCAGAGACTCATTGAGCCTCCATACCACCCACTGGGATAACAGGGAATGTGTGCCATGGACGGATCATAATGCCTTAAGGATCACTTTTATAGACCATTTGATCAACCGTTCAGAAACAGTAATATCATTTGTCACGTGAATTTGAGCTAATAAGTATAATCAGAAAGTGATAATTAGAAAATTAATTAAAGTTGCTTTTTATATATATATATATATATAATTTGATGTCAACCCATTATTTCTATTTATTTCAATTATAATTACATAGTTGGAGACAATATCTTACTTAAAAAACCCAATAATACATACTTGCTTTGATAATTAGTATTTTCTCCAAGACTTGGGCTGTATATTTAAACATAATTATTTCTACTCACTTAATAAATTATTATATAAGCTGACAGAGGTGATTAGTCTTCAAAGGTATTACAGCAAATGAATTACCAGTACATTTTCCCAGTGGACATTATGTGGCATCTTTACTTTATGTTGGAAAGCTCTTTATAAAAATGTAAATGTTTTATGTTTTTTGGTTTCAGATTTTAGTAACCAGAATCAGATTTGTCTCAATATTTTTGTGGTTCTCTATCTTCTTAGCCTCACTTTTGGAAGATAAACTTAATGAGGAAAAAAGAGCATACTTGTTTTCAAAGAGTGGTTTTTCTCTTCCCTGTGGGTTCTTGATGAATGCCAGTGAAGGATAATGAAATTGATGGTAGTACTTGAGTATCCCGCTTATCTTAATTCACGCTCCAGGCTGACTGTGTCAATGGAGGCTTATTCCAAACCTGGTGAATTCAAAGGGGACCTTCATTTTTACACGAACTGCAATACCCAAGTAATTAATTTGAGAGTTTTAAGGTGTATGGAATGCTTCCCATAGTTATCTTTAGCATATGTAGTGAGATCCCCTTGCCTTCAGTTTAATTATATTTATATGTAAAATAAACCAAACCAAAACAAAACAAAACAAAAACCTTAAGGACTGATATACCTAAGGCACTGAAATAAAAGACAAGGTGATGAGGGAGAAGAAGGCTAGTGAAGGAGAGAACATAATAGAAAACAGAGACACAGGGCACCTGGCTGGCTCAGTTGTGCTACATATGACTCTAGATCTCAAGGTTGTAAGTTCGAGCCAAACAGTAGGTGTAGAGATTCCTTAAAAAATCTTAAAAAACAGAAAGAAAGAGAGAGAGAGAGAGAAAGAAAGAGAGAGAAAGAAAGAAAGAAAGAAAGAGAGAGAGAGAGAGAGAGAGAGAGAGAGGGAGGGAGGGAGGGAGGAAGGAAGGAAGGAATCAGTGTCAGCCTGAGCCTGATGGCATTGTTTGCTTCCAAATTTTGTCTTGCCTTTCCTTCCCAAGTCTCCTGTTTCTATTACTGTTTTGTTGTTGTTGTTGTTGTTGTTGTTGTTAATAATTTGTTTTATAAAGACAGGTGTCTTTATTTTTATTATTTATTTATTTATTTACTTATTTATTTATTAATGTCTAATCATGTTTCTTCTCATACTTATACACCAGTATATTTTGAGTATATCTTCAGACTTCTTCCAATATACTCTGTAAAGTCCGTTGTTTTCTTACAGTGCATAAAACCTCAGTGTATGCATATAAACTTTGGCTTTGTACTAATATTTTCTGTTTAATTTTTAATATCCTACTTAATAAGGTCTAGCCTTTTGGGGACTTTGGGTCATAGTCGCACATTAGCTCACGTCTTCCTCATGTGTGAGCAATGGGATCCTTAAGAATAATGGGAAAACATTTATTTTTATGTTATTTTTATTTTTTCAGTGTGTGCTGTATTTGTGGGCCTTGAAAATTCTTTACCCCAAAACACTGTTTTTACTTCGTGGAAATCATGAATGTAGACATCTAACAGAGTATTTCACATTTAAACAAGAATGTAAGTATACTTCAAGCCTCTTCCTTTAACGCCATATGTGCTAGTCATTTTAATTCATACCAAGAGCACATGATATCTGTTGCTTAAAAGTCAAAAATTTACAAATGACACCATTTTATTCTATGTCATTCCATATTCCTTCTAAGCATGGACAATGAAGAGAATGCAGAATTTCTTTTTAAATTATAAATTTTCTATAAAGTGATCTGAAAATTCAAATTAATTTTTTATTTAATTTTTCCTAAGAAACAATGATTAACTTAGTTTCTAAAAATAGCCAGAATACTACTATTCAGGGGGATAATTTTACCCTTTCATCTCAAATCACTCAAGAAAAGCAGATAGAGGGCAAATTCAACTGTGCCTCTTTTGGACTCAATAGATTTACTAGCCTCTAGTGGATTTTACAAAATTAGAGATGACGTATTCCTTCAGACATAATTACAAGAAGTGAGGAATACTTCATATAAATTTCATTTTCCTCCTCTCTTACTTTTCCCTATTATCCAGTGAAACAAATTTCTCTCTGTCCTTTAGCTCTGTATTCAGCAGAGTACAGAGACTTTTCTCAGGATATTAGCTATACATGAGTAAGGGAAAAGCAATGTGCAGTGATACAGAAACAACTTTAGAAAATTTCTTGCCATCTCCTTTTCTATAAGATCATTTAGGAAAATTAGCCAGCCTTACGGCCATGTTTCTGTTGGTCTCGTAGTTGTTGGTATATATAATTTTTGAGATACAGCTGCAGATCAATAGCATGGATATATGCAAAAGTTCTCACCTCTGTTATATAAAAAGTTACTAAAAACTGTAAAATAGGGATGAACAACAAAAATGCAAAACAGTAGATGTCAGGATTAATAATGTAGGTATTCCCTGCCTTTTGAAAGTACGTTTTATGTCACTTTGCTTTTAGGAAAACCTACATTAGTACCTGTTATTGCTAACCAAAAGAAATCCAAAGAAAATTTTTGCTTTTAGAAAGAAAAGTGAAAAACAAAAATAGTGGTCAGTGTTATGATACTTGCAGGAGCACTTCTAGAGACGTGCTCAGGCCTGAGCAGTGAGTCGCCGGCCACGCCCCTTCCCTGGGAACCACACCCAGCACCTCCACCACTGAGCCACTGGAGCCTTGAACTGGGTCCCTGAGCATCGGTGCTTTATGCCTATTTATTTTGTGCATCTGTTACAAGTAGTGTCTTAGGATATCTGAAAAGCCTAAAAGTTATTTTCTGGTTCTGGGAACGCCCCCTAGTCTCTCCATATCAATGAATAGTAATTGCTTCGGCTTACAAAAGGCTTCATAGGAACACCGCACTTCCTGATAGGGGCGGAAAGCAGTGCTCTAACTCTTCAAAACGTGTAACTTTTTTAATCCTGTCTTGGAACTTGGCAATGTGTAGTTCTGTGCTAGTGGTTTGATGCTGGGAAGGAAACGTTAAAAAAAAAAAAAAAAAAGCGTTTCAAGGAAATGATCCTAGCTATGAAATCATGAGTCAATTACTCGTTTTTTGAATCGTGTTTTAAAAGGTAAAATCAAGTATTCAGAACGCGTCTATGACGCCTGTATGGATGCCTTTGACTGCCTGCCCCTGGCTGCCCTGATGAACCAGCAGTTCCTGTGTGTCCACGGCGGTTTGTCTCCTGAGATTAACACTTTAGATGATATCAGAAAAGTAAGTTCTGTTGTTTCGAAGCCTCCCCGTTCTGGGTTCTTCATTAATAAGCCAAAGACAGGAATGTCCCTGTCTTTTGCACAAACTTTATCCTTTTGAGTTGAAATGATTTAAAGTTGTCCCGCATCTCTTCTTTGAATTCCCTTTTCTCCAGAAAGAAAAATATATTTATACTTGGAAGAGTTTTTATCTCGAAAACTGCAGGGTTCCTTTTTTACCAAGTGATATGTGTCACTGGAATGTATAATGTTTGATTTCTAAAAACTAGATGCCTTTTCATTTCCCTTTGGCTGGTGTTAAGCAACCCATTGTATATTCATAGTCTATTAGAGCTAGAAAATGTTGCTTCGCTCAGGGGAAAATATCACAAGTCGACCTTTAAAATGTGTCCGTATTATCATTTTTTAAAAATCTATTATTTTCACGCTTAACACTTTAAAGCAACAGTCTAACCAAAGCAATGATGATAGCCTTATTGACTGTGTTGAGTGGCTAAGTGAAAGCTGATTTTTTTTGAGGTATTTTTTACTTAATTTAACATTGGCTATTAACAGTTGGTTTAATCAGCAAAAAGATGAGTTAGCTTGAGTGTGGAATTATCTTTTTCTTAAGAATATGTGATAATCTGAGAGAGTTTTATGTAGTAGAAGAGACAGTCTTTTATTTATTATTATTATTATTATTATTATTATTTTATTGGTTTGCTCAATATTCTTTGAAAAGTTCCCCGACTTTTGAAGAAAAACTATATTTAAGGAAATAAAATGTTCAAATTCTACCTTAATACTCTCTCATTAAGGTCCACATTTTCCAGTGTAAAAATAATACGGTATTTAGTTTCCCATCAGAAAGGAAATGCATGATTTTTATTTTTAAAGTCAAACAGAAGCACATTAAATAAACCTTTGCTTCCTGCTCTGTTTGTGTCTTTTTTTTTTTATAAGACATCACTACCCATTTGCTTCTAGAGTTCTGTAGCACACAGAGCATTGGTAGTTGCTCTCTGTTGAAAGTACGAGAAAGACATGACACTTAACTGTAGTCATGGAGTCAAAGGAGAGAGAGTGGTTCACTTTCTGTGTGAGTTCTATAATCTGATGGACTTTTGTAATATTATCTAAACTCTTATCATAAATTCAGTAAATTTTAAAACTACCACCCACTATCCCCAGTACTTGCTTTCTGACATGTTTCAGATAGTCTGTTCGATTTTCACATATGTCGTTAAGCTCTACTTTTAGCCATAAAGTGATTTTTAGCTTTGCATTTTACCCTAAGTCAGAGTTTCTGCCACCCTTACTTTATTTAATTAATTTTGTAGTCGTTTATTCTTTCTGTTGGTGGTATTAATTTTAGGATGCACTTTGTAACATTTTGAGAATAGGTTCTGTATTCTGGTTGCCTTACCAAATGTTTAGCTGGGAATTCATAGTAATCAGAAAGACTCCCCTCCTTTGCTGTTCTACCCCTAATAATAAGTTCTTCTTTCTTAGAAAGAAATTCTGTATTTTTACGAACAAGCGTTATTTTTCTTGGATGAATTATTCCAAAAGCATAAATTATTTAAGTCTCTTAAACAAGTCTAAGTTTGCAATGAATATTTTATGGATAACATAATGGTTGAAATATAGAGGGTCTTGGCTTATTGAAGTTTTTCATTGAGTGTTGAAAATGTGAGATATTGCCTCATTCTTTTTAGATATTAGTAAAAAAATGGTGTGTATTAAAACCATTATTTATGTCACCTTTTATGTCTCAGGAAAAAGAATTTGACTGGCTGCCAGGCTTATATATTCACCTTTCCCTATGGATTTTTGAAAAATATTAAAATATTGAATATGAAGAATATCAGTTCTTAATAGGCTTTCATAGCCGTTTTATGCTTTTTTTTTAAGAGACTATAATGTCTGCTAACTTCACCCAAGATTCTTTAATTGCAGTTCAATCAGGATAAACTACAAGAAAGTGATAGTGTTATAAAATTATTGGTGAAATGTCATTTCCAGTTATTATATTGCTCTTGCTTTCTAAATACACCTTTTAAAATTGAAATATGACCTTGCTAAGCATTTATAGCTGGAAAATGGATTTCATATAAGGGTTCTGGTAAACCTATAAAGCTTAGAATTGTGAGCTGAAGAATGACCAGCAAAATTTGGGTTTATTTTATCGCTTATCATTCCTCTTGGTGTGTAACTACTAAGATAAACTACAACAGGCTTGTACTCTAATTCGAAACTTAGATAGCCCCCAATAGTGAATATCCAGAATGCCGTATAATGAGTGGCTGCTTTTAAAATGAAAGCCGGTTGTTCTCAAAGCTGTTTCAGTCAATATAAACACCATACGTTGTTCTGCATCCAGATTCCTAAGCCTCAGTTTAATGGAGGCAGTAAGAGAAATGTCCCCAAAGATAAAAGAATATAAAACCCCCTCCTCAGAAGTGAAACACAGAGTCACGTCAACTGGTAATGCCTAAAGTACTTAGATCAAATAAATAAGGAGGTGCAAGAGAAAAGATAAAAAGTCAACGAGGAGACAGGAAAAGAGAAGCAAGGAGTAAGAATTAAAGAAACATGAGGGAGGTAAAGAGTGAGATGAAGACAGATAATGAAGAGGCTCATGGAGAGGAAGGAGGGAAAGCTGGAGAGAGAGGAAGCGTGAATGAATGGGGAGGAAGGAAGGCAGGAGAGCAAACAGGAAGAGAGGAAGGGGGCTGCCCTCACTGGGCACGAGGTCAGGGACTGCAACAACAATTCTACTTTCTCAATTCCAAACTTGCAAAGATTAGTATTTTGCTCTCTGTCTTCTATTTTTCTTAGTTAGACCGATTCAAAGAACCACCTGCTTATGGACCTATGTGTGATATCCTGTGGTCAGACCCCCTGGAGGATTTTGGAAATGAGAAGACTCAGGAACATTTCACTCACAACACAGTCAGGGGGTGTTCGTACTTCTACAGGTGAGGATGAACGGCTTGCCTTCGAGAGCATACTTCATCAATGTTCCAAGTTACCAGTTCATGGGTTGTTCGGTGCGTCTATGATGTTTATCTAACTTCTCTAGGAAACAAGGCTATGAAAGGTTCACTTTGCAAGCCTGGTTCAGGTGGGTCCTTAGCACTTGCAAAAAGAAAAGATAAATAAAACATTTGTATAAATAGAATGTGAATAGAAAAGGCATAAAAGAGGCTTGTGTTCTGTTTCAAGAACTGAAGAAAAAAAATCCAATGTCAGCCTTGATTTTTCATTCAGTTATATAATCACTTAAAACATTTTTTACCCATTTTTGTGACCTCAATCAGGAAAACAATTTTAAATCTGTCAGTCAAACGATATTGAAGTTACTTTTAAATTTCCTTAGGTTTATTAGACTTCCTGAGTAAATTAAAATTAGCATTAACTCAGTATATAGGAACCAGAGTAAATTTATTTTTAGCCCTTTGACAAGCCACTTTGCAAAATTGTGACAGTGATTTTTATACTTGCCAGTGTAGGGGAATCTGCCCATTCTGTAACGTTTGAGAGCCCTTCAGAAAGAAGTCAGCGACACGGTTGGGTTTTTGCATCCTCATGGTTTTCCTGAAGTCTCAACTCAGTTGTTGCCTCTGCATTTTGATTAGACTCCATTCCACTGGGTGCTCTTGGCATCAGACACACAGTTGATGTGATGGTGGCCAGAGTGACAGGAGAAGGAAGTTGTGGAGAAATCAAGAATGTTGAACTCTTTAAGACACAGTCTTTAAAGAAAACAAAACAAAACTTACAAACCTAATGTGATGTGTACTGAAGTCGATGCTTAATTCCAGCCCCGGCAGGGGAGTAGCTGGGAAGGCTGGGGGGACCCCTGCATAGGTGCTTATCTTCTGTCTCAGGAGCGAGCAGCCATCAACCTCTACATAACATTGACCAGAGTTTGTTCAGCACTGGAACATTTTGTTCCGTATCTTAAGTTTTCCCTACAGGGGGAAGAAGTTGCCTTTTATATATCTGTTGGTGATTGAAAAATTAATTTGTGAACAGAAAGTCTTGCATACTGTCAAGCATCCTTCAAAGAACGCTTTTTGTTATAAATATTAATAAAGCGGTTTGCTCTGTGCTTCTTCATCAGAAAGGTTATGAACCACTTCTGTGTTTTGGAAATTTGGGCTCCAGGTCAAATGAGTCTATTTTGGGTAGAATGAAGAGGCATGGTAAAATCATTTCTACAAAGCCTGAGGTTTCTTTTCGGTAATTAATGTAGAAGTAATCTTTTATTAAATATGCTGAAAGTTTTAATGAAAAGATAAATATTGTGGACATATATAAAGTGAAGTTTTCAATTTTTAAAATCTAGTGTTAAATCCCTCATCGTACCGTGAGTCTTTAAATTACTTACTTGATACTACTGAGTTGTGCTTCAATACTGTGATAGCAAACAAAAGCCAAACCTCTTGACTTTGATGTTGAGGCACATTGCACTGATCTTTCCTTTCATTCATAGTATATATAACATTCTTCTGTTAGTTTTTTGAGTCAGCTGATCAAGGAAATCATATTCTAAATGAGGTTCCGTACTGAACTTACATAAAGTTATGGTATTTTTGTTTTGTCAGTATAGACACAGATGTGTTTACATCAGAGATAAAGTCCATCAACTAGATAATTAGGATTATTCATGTTTTCACACTTTTGTTCTCAACAAAGTGGTTATTTAACTCCTCTCATTAGAGGTTCTTTAGTATCTCTAGCCGTGACAAATGCTGAATATTTAAATCCACAGCCTATAGACTCTGACGCAGGGCAAGGCAATCTGGATTCTGTTTTATCTAGGAGAAGAAAAACAACTCTTTCCTTCTCTTAGAGCTTGTTGGTTCTTGTCTTTTGGTCCCTTGGAGGGGTCACTGCCCTTGATAAAGCTGACCTAGAGGAGCACAAGGGAGAGCAATAAAATTGGTCAAGAAACTCAGTGACAATGAACCTGTTTGAGTTGTTGGCAATTATTTTGATTGGCAACTCCCAGTTTTATTTGACATCTTTATATAGAGTCTGCATATTTAATTTGCTATGCTACCCTAGCCTCATCTAACATGGTGTCTCCCATGATTTAAATAAAATGTAGTTCTACAGAAAAAGGTATCGGTAAGAATGCGTGGACGCTGCCATGAGTTAGAGAAGAGAGACAGTGTGATGGGGGGTGGAATCCTCTGCTTTGGCCCAAGTGCTGCCATCTTCGTAACCTTCGATCACAATTTGCAAACTCATATGCCTATGACGTCCAGACAGATACTTGAGATACTTGAAACAGGCCAAGCCTTACACTGTAAAAATTTGCAAGGATCCTGACAAATTGAAGGTAAAAATTTAATTTTCGTGTAGACCAAACAAAACTGTTGGCTGGATTTGGTGCTTGGGTTGGCAGTTTCTGTGTCTGCCTTGGATGAATCGCGTAAGCTTTGTGTTCTAGGTTTAGCTTACTTCAAAAGGAGTGAGTTACATCAGACCTTCTGAAGTTCCTCTAAACTCTGAGCCTTAAAGAACATCTTGACAGTCATTTTAGAAGTGTTTCTGAAGCTGCAAATTGCGGCTCACTCAAATCACTGCCGGGCTCTTAATCACCCATCAGCCGCGTGTCGGCTCGTCACGGGCAGCCCACCTTCCCTTCTGCAGCTGAGGCTCCTGCCAACCCCTTCCACCTGGAAATCCTCTGGTTTCTCCTTCTCCCCCATCCCAGTTCCCCTCTGACTTACACAGCAGATCCCCTCTGCTGCCCTTTCTTGGTCGTCCTCCTGCTTTCAACATTTTTTTTCTTCACTTTTCTCAGGAGCCTCACCTGTTCCCATAGCTTCCCTTTAAACCTATAGACTCTGTGGTTTGATCACCAGACCTAACCCTTTCATCTGTTTATCTTTCCTGAGCTGTTCTTCTCTATTTCTAGGTGGCTCTGGAAGTTTTTATCGTAGATATCCCGTGGTCACCTTAATCTCAACTCACCTTGCCCAGAAAGGCTTATGGTTGACTTCCCCACTGGGGATTCCTCCTAATTTCGCTTTTAACAGTATCTGTTAAGAGTCATGGAGACTAGCAGATATCTCTGCTTGTTCTTTTTTCATGGAAATCACCACCAGTCAGTCATCACATCTTATTGACTCTTTCATAAGAATATCGCCAGTACCTAGACCACACTGCCTTCCCTTGGCAGTTGGGGAGCCTAACCCAAACAGGGGTGGATTAGAATTTAAACGACAAGGCATGGTGGAAGTGTTATTAAACCTGAGCTTTAAAGGATGGACAGGACATATCCAACCAGAGTCATTTGGGAGGGCTCTCTGCAGGCAGGGAAAGTGGTATTTATGAAAATATGGTGGAAGAGAACACATCTAGAAAAATGACCATGTGAATTGTCCCCTTTTACCTCTCATCCCAAATTACAGTCAGCTGCTTCATTATACACTAAAGCTGAACATATATCTAACCAAGCTATTCTACTTGTATTTTTATATTCACTAGAAATGTGCACATGTTGACACCCAAAAGATTGCTCATAGCAGCCGTATTCATAATAGCCAAGAAATGGAAACGACCCAGATACCTATCTGTTCAACAGAATGAATAATAAATTATAGTATATCTACACACCCAAGTACAGCGAATGAGAAGGGGTTCACCAAAGCTGCACATAATGACACGGGTGAACGTTGCAAGGAGAGCGATGAGTGGAGGAAGCCCGATACTAGAGCACATGTTGATGCTAGCCTTGAAATAAGAGTTTAACATGACAGAAAGCTAATCTCTAGTGTTCAAAGCCAGAGTGGCCTTGACCCTTAGCGAGGAGGCGATAGTACCTCGAAGGAGCTGTGGAGAGTGGCTGGGGTTCAGGTCATGAATGTTCTGTGTTCTGAAGTGTTGATCTGAGTGTTAGTTACAAGGGGAAGATAGATCCATCCATACGCCATCTTCTGATTTGGGCAGTTTTTTTTATAGATGGTACGCTTTAATAAAATGTTTGCCTTAAATAAAAATTGTTCATTGCTCCTGAGGCAGCCCGCAGCCAGGTGCAGGTGAGGACCTAAGCTCTGGCAGGAAGAGTTGGAGCCCTTCCAGACTTGATACCTAGTGGTTAAGATGAAATTAGTTGGAGAACCCTGGGGCAAAGAAAAAAAACAACAACAACACAGCAAGCCCTGGGAACAGGTATGCCTGACATCATCCAAGTGACACCAGGACACCCCAGGGCTTAGGACCCATTGCCCAGCCCCCAGGAGCAGAGGAGGAGCTTGGCGGTTGGGCAGAATCCTCCCTTACTGCTGGGCTGGGGGAAGGTAAGGACACCAAGGAGGCAGGGACAGGCTTCCTCCAGGCTCCTCAGCAGGGGGCTGTGGGCTGCCTGCCTCTGCTTTGCTGAACCCCATGAGGGGAAGAAACCTTTCCATCTCTCACCTGCTAGACTGCCCCGTTGAGACTACTCCCACAATGGAGTGTAAGCTCTGATAAGATGACAGATTGCTGCTAAACGTTTAGGATATGAAGACAAATACGATAATGTCCATCTCTTCAGGCATTCAGTACTGCTGGAGGGAAGATATATACACATAATTTACACTACAACATGATGAATGATATCTTAGACAAATATGTTATGGGAGCATGGTGGACGCAGACGTTCTCCAAAATTCAGATATATATTTCCATGAGGTAGGTTTGAGGGGAAGGATTTATAGGGAATAACTTAGCGAAGACTTGGTGGAAGAGTAGGCTTTTCCAGAAGAAAAAATACTCAGTAGAAATAAAGACATAAAAGCTTTAAAGAAACCATCTTATTAAAGCTGGTTGGCTATACCTTAAAGAGACAGAAACCTGGGAGGTTTAATTCAAGGTCTAAAACATAGTTTAATATAGGAAGAAACAAAAATAAGAGAATAAACAGAATGAGTCTAATAATAAGTATTTTCTCTAAAGCCAAAACAGTTTCTCTCCCATTTCTTACGTTTGTCTTTTCTACCTTCTTTCCCTTTGTTCATGCTCAGTCTGCATCCATCCCTCTCCCGCTCTCATTCTAACTCCTTTCCTATCTAGTATTCCCCATATGGCGTTGCCTTTATGATCTAACATGAGTCACAACTAATAAATGTAACAATGTTAAAAAAAAAAAATCCATGGATTAAATTTTAAGATCTAATAGGCTTTATTAAACAATTCATGATCTGGGCAGTGTGGCTGAGGGGCTCTGAAAGGCTGGACAAATTGGAAGGTTTTTATAGGAAGGAGGGTGGGGTGAGGGGTTATTAGCAAAAAAAAAAAAGAAAAAAAGAAAGTCTTGTTTCAGGCCAGTCATGTTGCCTTTGGGGGGAATGGGGTCTCACACAGATTACCTCATCAGCCTGTGGTGGAGGCTGAGGGTCCATGTGACAGATTACCTCACTGGTGTATGTCAGAACATTCCTGATTGACCAGTTAAGATTTACTTTTCTGGGGAAAGTTGAAACTTCCATTAGGTTAGGTATAAAGCCCCAGATGGTGACTTGGCCTAAGTGATGCCATTTTAGGCCTATAGGTTCCTTTTTCACAACAGCTACTAACTAGACTTTGGGGTTGGTGACTCACCTCTTGCTGTGTTCTTTCTTCCACAACATGGTGGTGGAGAGAAAATTAGGAGTCGTTAAATGTCTACCACTCTCAGTCGGGCCCTAGACTAGGGAATTTACATATAATTATAACTCATTTAATCTTTATCTCAAGTCTATGATATAAAAGCTACCGCCTGTATTTTTAACAGTGAGGTAACTCAAGCTTAAAGAGGTTAAGCAATTTTCCAGAGTTTACACAGGAAATTGGAATAAGAACCCAGATCCAAGGATTCCCACTATTCCATGGAAATTTCCACCTCCTTTTCTACTCAGAGGAAAGCATTCTTTAGTGCTTAAGGAATAATCATGTTCCAAGAGAAAAAAAAAAAAGCATTTTCAGAGAGTACAGCTTCTTCACCAAGCATAGGAGTGCATGCTGGTAAATGAGTATCACAAAACTGGAAGTATCACTAGCCTTCACAGATCTTTGCATTAAGTCTTCTTTCAAGACATGTCCAGGACACTGGGCTAAACAAAATCGTGCCAGGGTTGCCTGACAAGGGTGCCCACGGATGGGTTGTGAGTAGGACTGAGATCCAGCCAGCCCTGTGCTCAAAAGGAGGCCATGGGCCCTTGCTTGGGCGGGCCAACCTGGAGGAAAAAGGGTTCTTTCTCCTTGGTGGGCATAATACTTCAGAAGCTTCACCTCGTTAATGTGAAGAAAACGAAAAAAGAAAACAAGAGATCTAACATGTGATAGAAATTTTTCAGAAAATTCCCTCAGACCAATGTACTTTGTTTCATAATGTCTCAATAAATGCTTTACTTTTCTACCTAGATAATAAATATCCTCAAGACAGAAACTACATCTTACACTTACCACGCTACCCCTACCTGTGCCCAATACAGTCTTCTAACAAACAGAACAAATCACCAGTTAGTCTTTGACAAATTATTGGGGAATAAATGATTTTCCAGCTCTCTCTGTGGCATTAGGGGTTCTGAACCCTACTTTCTCTATCATTCTACGTATATCTTCTGCAGTGCTTTTTAGCCTGAACACTTTTTGGTATATCACCATTACCACTGAAAAGCATAAAAATATTGTGAAGTTTGTTTGTTTGTTGCTTTGTATTATCAAAGACTTTAATGTATCTCAGGCAGGCAGTTGACCAATAATGGGAATCTAGATGATATCCAAGTACTTTCTAAATTTATTTAGAAAAATGTTTGTAATTCTTAGAGAGTTTGAGTATTTGATTATGTATGCCTTTAAATTTCTAAAGATTTTCTTCAAAATGAGTTCCCTCCAAGTAATAATACAAGTGTTCCTCACTTAATGCTATTAACTTAGCAGATTGCTGCAAGGTTAATTTTATTTTCTCCAGATTACCGTTAAAAATCAGATATATATTTCCATGAGGGAAACTTTAAACACATAAGGGTATCAAACTCAGCATGAAGAAAATGTATTAAAATTATGCTTTCATAAATCTAGTGTAGGTTCTAACAAAAGGAAAAAATAAATTTAAAAAGTGCTGCCAAGCCATTTGCCCAAGGACAAAAAGTGACAAACCTAGACAAACAACCTCTGTCTTTCAGTGGTACAACAAGGCAATAAACTATCTTTTTAAAGAAGTATTTCAAGGGCACAAGAAATAAATGGCTGAAAGAGATAGGGAAGGAACATTTACTGGGTGCCACCCCACGCTGTCATCCCTTGGCTGGACACTTTATGGCTAAATATGTCCAAATGCATGTGCTATTTTTTAAAGACCAACCAGTGTCTTGGCAATTAAGCTTTCTTTTGTTGACACTCACCTTTTCCTAGGGTAGAACACAAGTCTTTGAAGACGCATGTTGGTCAGCTCTTAATCTAGGTACCGTATGGACATGTTTCCATGTGCATAGGGTGGGCCATCTTCTCAGTGAGTAGGTTACACTAATGTTCATCAGTCATATGGTCTATTTACTGGACTGACCTGGGACAACTAGGAAGTAAAGGCCTCATGAAGGTCTCCTCTTTTTCGCTCCTTAGCAGATTTCTAGAATATTCTAGAACACATATACATATGCATACAAATGCACATAAACGTGTGCATGGGCACAAAGACTATTTTTGATTTCAGATTCCAGTTTTACAAAGAACTGAATCCTTTTTATAATCAACATCTCTACTATGGCGTGCCATATTAATGGTATTCTTTTTTCCTTTTGATCAGGGAATTCTTACAAAATCTGTAACATAGAAACTATTTTCATCTTCTCTTTTATAATAAATTATTTAAGTGACATATACTATTTAGTATTTCTTCAAAGTGCTATTTTTATAGTTGCTAAATTATTTCTCATAGTGCATGTAGGTTAGATTCTAGTGAGCTTCCGCAGTTTGCTTATATTAAAATGAGCATTGGTTTGCTGTCCCTTTATTTGAAACACCTAAAATTTATTCATTTTTATGACATACGTTTATCTCATGAAAAATTCTTAGAGCAGAGACAAAGTGATTGCCCAGAGTTCTAAAACTTCAGTTTGTAATTTGAATTTCATTTTTAATAATGTTCTCCTCTTTGGTTTTGAGACTTCCTTAACAGACAAAATCGTCTTGATTATATATTTAATATTTTTATTAAGTCAAGGTAAAGAATCAGTCTTAAGATACAGTTGTGTTAATCATATTTAAAGTACACAGTTTAAAACCTGTGAATTCCATGAATCTGTTTAGATTTTGAATGATATATTGGTGCATGTACTACTAAGTAAGTTGGTAACTTGGTTTCTAGAAGACATATTCTCTCCCACCCCCTACTCAGTCCACTCTGTAGAGCATTCAGGCACGCACGGGCATCTGAATACAAATAGCGCTCTCTTGGAGAAAATCGAGGTTTATATTTTAAATTCCATTCTCATGTTATATTGATGCTTTTGTTCACTTGTGCTTAAAAGTACACTTGATAATATTGATGTTTCCTATGAGTGGACTTTTCTCTAGTGTTGTTATATAATGGCCTGCATTCTTTGTCCAATTCACGCATCTCTAGCCCTTTCTGATTATGTAAAAAGTAGAGCTGCAGGTACTTTTTGTGCCACAGGGGAAAAAAAACCTGTCCTGAGAGCCAAGAGCCTTGTTTCATGAATGATGTATGTTTGATTATGTCTGATCAAATCACATAGGTCGGGATGTTGCAGATAAATGTGTTACTCTTGACAATTTCATAACAGATGCTTCTTTCTCTTTTCTTTTTCTCCCTGGCAGTTACCCGGCTGTATGTGAATTCTTACAGCACAATAATTTGTTATCTATACTCCGAGCCCATGAAGCCCAAGATGCAGGGTGAGCAGTTTTGTGGGTTTATGGAAACCATGTATTGCCCCTGGGTCATAGCTTCCTCACTTTGTTCGGGCTGTGGAGGACCCCTTTCACTAGGCTCTCTCCCTGAAGAAATCAGATCTTAAATTTGTCTTCTGATGACACAGACATGGCAGGGTCCTGGGGAGTGAGTGGTCACAAATGTGTGGTAAAGTCCCCTTGAAAGTACCTCTATTTTTAACTTGAACAGGTAAGATTTTCAGCTGGATTTCTTAACTTGTATAAGTCCGTGTGATTTCTTTCCATTCCTGCTCTTCCCACTGTCCAGTAAGTGAGTAAATTACCAGCAACTTTTCAGTCTTGGTTGGCAATGTGAGTGAGAATTACACATAAATATTTAACAGATACTGCACAGTGTACTCTTGTTCAAAGAATAGCATTCCTGACCCCTATGAAGTTGTAAAAGACAAAAGCAGAGGCATTTAAATGAGGGAGAAAATTCTATATTCTAACAAATGCATAACAGGATTTTGTAATACATGGTAAAATTTTAAATTTAGGGTCCGGGGTTAGTATAATATTTAATATAATTGGTAGACCAATTGTAAGGGATTAGAAAACTATGAAACATTAGATATTCAGTTTGATAGTACATTAAATCTGCAGTAGGGAGAAAAGGCATAATGAGTTCTAGGATTTGAAGTCCACTACTGTTCTCAGTAGTCTCTACCGAAAGGTATTGTTTGCCTTCAGATGCTTAAAAGAGTTCCTTCATATTCTGAGTTTTCTGAAAGGGAGGAACACTTCATATTACATAACCTATGTGCTGAAATTAGGAATAGAGATGACCGCATTCTGAAGTAAGCCTGTATCTGATGATCCTAAGTCAAGGCAGAGCCTAAGTTCCTTTCAAAATTAGCTATTTTCAAGCAATGATCAACAGGTATAAACTGATCCAATTCTATGTACTCTATGTGTTGTACCTGAGCTTTGATATAACCTGTTGATATTCCCAACCGATCAGGTCCTCAAATAATTTTTTTTTGCCACTTTTCTTTTTTTTTTTTTTTTTAAAGATTTTATCTATTCATTTGACAGAGAGAGAGAGACCACAAGTAGGCACAGAGGCAGGCAGAGAGAGAGGGGGAAGCGGGCTTCCCGCTCAGCAGCGAGCTCAATGCAGGGCTCGATCCTGGGACCCCGAGATCATTACCCGAGCCGAAGGCAGAGGCTTTAACCCACTGAGACACCCAGGTGCCCTTTTGTGCCACTTTTCAAGGCAGTGGTGTCACCATGCTTTTTTGACTGACTCCCGCAAACATTTTTTTTAAGATTTTATTTATTTATTTGAGAGAGAGAAAGTGAGAGAGAGCGAGAGAGAGCATGAGAAGAGAGAAGGTCAGAGGGAGAAGCAGACTACCCGCAGAGCTGGGAGCCCGATGTGGGACTCGATCAGGGAACTTCAGGATCATGACGTGAACTGAAGGCAGTTGCTTAACAAACTGAGCCACCCAGGCACCCCACCCAACTAAACATTTTAAGCAGCTTTGTATTAATCCCACTGCAGACCTGAAATCATCTGCTTATTCGAAAATATTTTAAGTTCATTAGTTAAAATCAATTAGCATATTCGTTTGAAATGAACATTTGATTGATTAATTGTGGAAAACTGAGATTGTGTCATCTAGTTTCTTTGTTTTTATTTGTTGTTAAGGAGGCCTAGCCAATCATAGTTTATAATGCCAAGGTACTAAGATTGAGAGCGTTAATTATCTTTCACATTCTGATTTTTTTCCACCAGCAGAGTTTAGTCCGATATGCAAAATAAATACTTCTAGAATATTTCAAAAGATTCTTAAGAGTATATTTTCTCCTGGGGAAAGTAGTATCAAAATATTTATAAAATTATAAATCTCAGGGTGGCTTTAGCTACCTAAGGGCAGATATTTGAGGTACTTTAAAATCCAACTAAAGGAGGTATGGTTAGTCAGCCAGAAATAACATAACTTAGAATACCCAAAGAATGATAAAATTTTGTTGTGCACTTTATAGGAAATTCTCTAAACCGATATTCCTAAAATTTGTTACATAGATGTCATGAGATATGTTTTCACCTTAATGGAAAAGAGTCAGAATTTCCTGAATTTTTTGATTATTTGAGGACTAGAATCCTATTTTTATCTAAGTAGAAGAAAAGTAACTGGCTTATTGGTTTATTTCCAAAGATCTTGCAGATGTTCTGTTTCATTACTGATTGATTAAGTACTACCCTGCTCAGACAATAATCTTTGACCTGCAGGTACCAGAAGAGATTGGTAATAATTAAAGTTCTAAAATAGAAACACTTTCAACATGTAAAACCCATAGATTTAACCGCACATCCTTTGAAAAGCAAATTACTTAGTCAAGACCATAACAGAATATTGTAGATGTTGTAGATAAATCAAATAATCAGCCCAGTTATTAGTGTGAAAGATTTATGTATTGCTCTGCTTATTTAGTCTTATGTCAAAAATATTGGCAAACTTCTAAAAAACATGGTAGGTACAGGATATCTTTGTATAAAAAGGGACCTTCGTGTTCTCTATTGCACCCTTGGATCCGAATTATGATTTTGCCTTAAATTCTACCCTCACGCAGGCCTGTTAAACTTAGGAAAGGCCTCTTTGGATATTGTACACGTGATTGTGTGTTTTCATTGTCGACCTTGGGAGGAATTCATGTCTGTGTGTAGTAGACTTTAGAAAGAAAATTTTATTTAATGTTATGTAATTGAGTCATAAGACATAACTTGAATATTCTATTTTGAA
Source organism: Procyon lotor (assembly GCA_028646535.1). Classification (NCBI taxonomy): domain Eukaryota; kingdom Metazoa; phylum Chordata; class Mammalia; order Carnivora; family Procyonidae; genus Procyon; species Procyon lotor. The sequence continues at coordinate 69,905,400 of CM053604.1, read as the reverse complement.
TCTGTAATTTGATGTCATCTTCCCCCCCCATAATAGCCCTGTTGTAACTCATCTTTGTTGTTTTTAGGTATCGCATGTACAGGAAAAGCCAAACGACAGGCTTCCCTTCTCTAATTACAATTTTCTCAGCACCAAATTACTTAGATGTATACAATAACAAAGGTAAGTGGTTTTAGATCCCTCTTGCTGTCTTGCCTACCATGAGCAGTAATTCTGCAGCTGTTTCATTTGGGTTTGGTTTGAAAGAAGGATTTTTAGCCATTCTTTTTTTCCCTGGCTCTTTTACATATTGTTGGATGCAAATTTTGTGATTGTCTGCAGTTATCACTTGGTCAGACGTGGAGCCCAGGCATTGTTATGTTCTACAGGAGATTCTAATGTATAGGCAGGGTCTCTAGTGAAGTTCTCTGGTAGATAGAGGTTTTAAAAGAAATAGTAATTAAAAGTAATCCAAAATTGCACTTCTTAAAAAGGATGTGGATTTTAATGAGAACAGGATGATTGTGCATGTAAAGGCTTAGGAAAAAATGAGCAAAAGCTATTGCTTCAAATTCAAATTTAAATTGCATTTATTGAGTACCTACCATGAGCTGGAGCATGTTCATTTATTTAAAAAAAAAAATTGAATTAAATTTCAGAGTAAATATCCTTAGCTCCACCCCCTTTTAGTATGCAGAGTGAGTCTCTGTGGCTAATTGCTTTTCCCTGGGTCACTCAGTTAGGTAGTGAGGAACTAAAAATCAAACCTACATCTGGTTTAGCCTCCTGTACTTCCTTTATGAAACTCCATACTTGTTTGCCTAAAAAAGACCAGGAAACAAGAGGGCATTCTTTACTGACTCTAGGGAAGAGAAGAGAAGCAAAGGACACATTATCTTCTTTTATCAAGGTAATTTCTTTATTCGAATGAAATGGAGTGTTACAGGTGTGACAGAATGGGAGGTAAAATGTGAAAAAGCCATTAACTTTGGTTGGCCTTGGTCTAGACAATATTTATGCAATATAACTGGGTGGCTTGCTGAGATCCTGGCCTCCCTGTCCAACACACCCCCGACACATCTGTGTTGTCCTCTAGATACCTCACATGGCTGTCCTGGCCCCATAGCCCGGAGAGACTCGTCTGCTGTATGGAGTGGGGTAGTCATACCGCACAGTCTCTCTTTATTTTTTTTAAGATTTTATTTATTTATTTGACAGAGAGAGATCACAAGCAGGCAGAGAGGCAGGCAAAGAGAGAGGGAAGCAGGCTCCCTGCCGAGCAGAGAGCCCGATGTGGGGCTTAATCCCAGGACCCTGAGATCATGACCTGAGCCCAAGGCAGAGGCTTTAACCCACTGAACCACCCAGGTGCCCCACACTGCACAGTCTCTTTCACCGCCATTTTGACTGTGGTCGGCCCTCCTCTGTGGCCCTGGAGTGAAATTATCAGAAAGCACTATCAATGTCTCTGTCACAGCATTGGATGGCAGGGAGCAAGGGAGAGTTGTCCCCTGTTTCTTTGTTACCTAATTTCTAGAAGTGGAGTGTCTTTAGTACTAGTAAGAAGCATACAAAGTAAAACAAGCCATGTTCTTGGTGTGCCAATGGCTTATAAGCCAGTTGATGAAGTAAGACATTTGGGTGATTTAACACAAATATAAGACTCAGTGTCATTAAGTGAGACTAAGAGAGTTAAACACCGAGTATGTTGGACAAGGAGTGATTTTCTAGAATGGACAGAGAAGGCCTTGTTTAAGATAAAATGTGATCTGGACGTTGAAGAATGGTGAACATCTGATTAGAAAAAGAAAAATAGAATAAAATAAAGTCAAGACTAGTGTTTTGAAACTTTTTTTTTTTGTCCAAACAAAATCTAAATCTTGAAGCCTTTTGTATAAAACCAGTAAGATTGAATTCCCTTGGATTGGATGTGGATTCTCATACCAGAGAATTCCCCAGGGGTACCTGGAAGGAATGCAGGAACTCAGCGGGTCATCTTGCATGTCCCACCATGATCCTACTATTCTCCGAAAGTATATACAGTCTGAACACTTAGGTTCTTATTTATTTATGGTATTAAAACAATTTTTTTTCTATTTCACCTAGCGAAAGGACCACCCAAAAAAGTCATTTTCGTGACAGAGACCAATTACTAAGTAGCATGGACTATACATACAAGTTTTTTTAATGATTGAAAAAAAGTCAAAAGAGTAAAAAAAAAGAAGAAGAAAAAGAAAATTAGGATTTCACTCCATAAAAACAGACTTAGAGTTTTTCCTCTCATCATAAGGCTGGGTAGCGGTTTTGCTTGAGACCAATGGCTATTTCTCCCATAGGGTACGCATTGCTTCTTTGTCTATGGTTCTCATTTAACAAGGCACGAACTTTAAAAAAAACAATAGACATGAGTGGATTGCAATCTTGGAGGCTTTGTAGTTCTCTTGCCGTGTTCTCTTGTGTTTAGGGTAGATCACAATCTCTCGGGAAGGGGAGAGAAGCATTTCATTTTGGGAACCTTTTCATAAGAGAAAAAATACTCCTGAGAGAAAAAGATAAACTGATAGGAAGAAGAAAGATATATTCTTCATTTTGAGCATAATTTCAAAAGACTTTTGTGTAAAATCTCTGAAGCACTTTAAAGCTATTATGCTAACACTGTGTACAGTATGTGGGAGTGGGAGTCAGTTATTCACGGCTGAAGTGAGGATATTACTGTATTTGAATAAATGTTAACGAGAATTGTAAAAGGCAGTGCCAGAAAGCTGGGTTGCAGACTCCTTCAAAACATCATCAGTGGAAAGATAGCAGTGAAGAATCTCTGAGTTAACCATCTGAGTCTTAGAAACAGATGACCGTAAAGGCTCTGGAGTTGTAGATAAGCCAAGAGTTAAAATATGATTCAATTTTTAAGTGCCTGCAACTTAAGGCAGCGTCAAGAGCTCTTCGGCAAAATGAAGCAATGGGAAAAATCAGTGTATTTTACCATCTTAAAACCAATCCTAGGTGTGTGATCAGCTTCATATTTCAATGTCTGTAGGTTGTGATTAGTAGTTCATACTTGCCTGCAAAGAAAAGTGGCTTTCTAAAAGTTATAAAGACGGTACGTGACCCCTCCTTGGGGAAGCCCACACTGATTCACGTGGTTCTTAGCCTTGCCCTCCTGCAGGAGCACAGGCCCATCCCTCGCCCCTCCCCTGGCGTCTGTCTCCTCACTCTGATGACTCCTGCAACAGCCTGGCCAGAAGATGGACGAGCTTGCAACCACAGCTCGGCAAGGAAATAGCCCGCTCATTTACATGTATTGATGTGCAGTGACATCTCTGCAAAAGGAGAAAAAGAAAAAAAAAAACTTCTGTGAATAATAGATGAAATTACCTTGCAACAAAATGCCGTGCGGTATTAAGATATTATCATCATTGAATATTTCATGTTACTATCATTGTGCCACCTGTCAGTGGCTTCAGGGATACCGACAGAAAATACCCCGTTCTTCTCAACCTCTCACTTTATAGTTTCATATTGTGGCTCAGTCTATCTTTATAAGCCATCTCGCTGCTTCTCCCTGGGTGAGCCATTTACTTTTAGCTGCATTATTCTGCTCATGGCCCTGTACAAATTTTGGTGGTCCCTTTGCCACCTCTTTGCTCATCCTAAATACTTGTCTCCCTCTTCTCTGCCCATGAATTCTCTGCCCATGAATTCTCTGCCCAGAACGGCCTATTCTCAGACTCCAGTCTGTTTCTAAAGACTTCTTTTTTTTTGGTATTCTATTTATTTATTTACTTATATTAACATATGATGTATTATTTATTTTAGGGGTACAGGTCTGTAAATCGTCAGTCTGACACAATTTCTAAAGACTTCTGTTGTTAGGCCTTCTCTGAATGCCTGAAATACCAATCATTTGCCCTCGTACTTAACACTTATTTTTTTTTCTCATTAGCTCCTAGAGTTAGCATTGTTATACCTTCCCAATCAGATTATAATTAATTTGGAGTGGGGCTTGATAGGCACATGATAAAGCCACGTAGCATGCATTATACATGGTAGGCCATCAACACATTCATTGACTGAAGTATTTTCTTTCTGGAAATTGAATAGCAAGACAGTGCCCCAGAATGCCGGACCAGACCCACAGAGCTCTATCTGACTTTAAGTTACCATTGTAACCAATTCTGATACCCTGTCCAAGTTGGAGTTTAACATTTGCAGAGCACTTTGCACATTTGAATTGTTTTCCTTCTTTGAACTTGTAGCCCTAAGGGTAAAACAATTTTCATAATTACCCAAACCCACCAAACAGAAGAACACTGAAGGAATGACACATGCACACTGCTTCTGCTAATAATAGTAATAATAATAATTAGATACTGGAGCTCTTGGGTGGCTCAGTTGGCTAAGCATCTGCCTTCGGCTCAGGTCTTGATTCCAGGGTCCCGGGATCCACCCCATATCGGGCTCCCTGCTTAGCACGGAGTCTGCCTCTCCCTCTGCTGCTCCCCCTGCTTGTGCTCTCTCTGTGTCAAATAAATAAATAAATAACATCTTTAAAAAAAAATAATAATAATAGTATGCTACCTGTAAAAAGGACTTCAACCTCATCCACTCACCACTGCAACAAACCATTACTGAGAACTTATGTATACTCAGCACTGTGCTAGGTGCCGCAGGTATAAAATAAACAAGATGGACATTTTCTTCACCTGGCTGGGTTTATAACTTGGTAGTGGACTAGCCGTTAAATAAAGAATTCCATCAATAATGAATCAGACATGCTTGGAAAATACTACAAAGAAAAGAGTGGTATTAGAGTAGAAACTAGTCCATGGAGACCAAATGATAATAATAATAAGCTTAACCGATGAAGTGACCTGAAAGCAATCTTAGAGTAAAATCTCTCAGTATCAAGAAATAAGGGACAAATGTGAACTCTGCCTTACACAAGTCAGTTTGGCCAAAAATTTTAAGGAACTATGGAAAAAGGTGTTTTAAACCTCAATGTAAACAGTTAAGTCCCTTATCTCTCTAGCGATACACCCGTGTTTCAGAAAAATCTAAAGTAAATCACGTGAGGTTGCCATGTGGTGCCAATTCCCTGTAGTTTAGATGAGTTATCACATGGGTGGAGAAGTAATGGGTAGATGGATATACGATACGGATGTAGAGAAATACAAATAGACCTACCAGGGATATTTAGCTTAGTTCCAGGAAGAGCTGCTGACAGTAAAACTAAGTAATTAAATAAAATTTATTAAACGAAATGTATTTTGGATTTGAAAAGAAAAAACTAAATGGCAACCACACTAATTTAGTAATTAAGACCAAGGATTAAAAATGACAATGAGGAATAAACTTAATTCAGTATTAAAGTAGGTTAAGGAAGAAAGAGGTGCAAAATTGGGTTTCAAGGATCAGACAAGGAAAGCATCGTTTATTTGCTAAAATCCTAACATGCAAGAGTCTACTTTTTTTAATGGGGAAAAAATTGTGTTGTGATGGTTTGGACTTTTAAACTAGGAAAACTGATAGAATTATGTTTAAAAAGCAGCCCTACCAAAACATGACAGAGTCAACATCCTCAAATATTTTCCCTCAAATAGTAGTCATGGACTTCAGAAGTCCATTTATAAATAAAGAGATAATTTACGGCTTGGCATACTGTCGTAAAGAGGGGATTGAACTGCTCCTATAAGAAACCAAGGGAAGAATCTTATTGGCAGTCATGATGGGGACGTGAGGGGAGCAAATGCAATGGATCTGAAGCCAGTTCGCCTTGGTCCCCTGCTGTCTAGGGGGAGCCCTCAGCCCTCAGGGACACCATCAGTGCCACGGGCTGCCAGGCCTGAGAACCTCATTTCTTTTCTTTTCTTTTCTTTTCTTTTCTTTTCTTTTCTTTTCTTTTCTTTTCTTTTCTTTTCTTTTCTTTTCTT
>CM053604.1:69842159-69898991 GCA_028646535.1 Procyon lotor | reverse complement strand
ATTTTTTAAAAATACAGGGGCGCCTGGGTGGCTCAGTCGTTAAGCGTCTGCCTTCAGCTCAGGTCATGATCCCAGGGTCCTGGGATCGAGCCCTGCATCGGGCTCCCTGCTCAGCGAGAAGCCTGCTTCTCCCGCTACCATTCCCTCTGCTTGTGTTCTCTCTCTCGCTGTGTTTCTCTCTGTCAAATAAATTTAAAAAAATCTTTAAAAAAAAAAATACATTTAATTTAGGGGCACATGGGTGGCTCAGTCAGTTAAGTGTCTGCCTTCAGCTCTGGTCATAATCTCGGGTCCTGGGATTGAGTCCTGGGTTGGACTCCCTGCTCAGCGAGGAGCCTGTTTCTCCCTCTCCCTCTGCCTGCTACTCCCCACTGCTTGTGTGCTCGCTCTCTCTCAAAAATAAATAAATAAAATATTTTTTAAAAATACAGTTAACTTAGATTTTAAAACATACTTTTTATAATAAAGTACAATATCGTCATGAAACTATTTTAAAGTATAAATATTTAATTCCCCAGAGTAAAATCAGGGAGATGAAAATGGAAATACAATTTCAAAGAAAAATAGGACTCATGTAAGACTTCTAAGTGTCAATGATTATCTTGTTCATGGATTTTTTTCTTCTTTAAATGGATGATGTGGGATGAAATTGTTGTGGTATTTATATGCCATTAGTAAAAAAAAATGTAATATAGTCATTTTAAAAATGTCAATGTCTATGATATTATATTCTTTACAACTATCTAGATTTAGAGGTGGGAATGGTATACTTTGGAGGATAGTCTTTAGTAGATGCGTGAGTAAAAAATGTAAAAGCTACAGTTTTGTTTTGTTTTTAAAGCTACAGTTTTAAAGTCAGTCTATCAGAGTGAACACAGTTACACAGTTACTGTGTTGATGGTGCTGTGTCGATGGTGCTATCCCTAAATCCAAGGTCTCAAATGCCTGACGGTATTAGGCAGATGTAATAAAGCACTTGTCACACTCATAGCCAAGGGCGAAACCAGGTGGTTGTCTAAGTAACTTATAGGTAGCATCACTTTGTTGGCATATAGAAGCTCAAGATTTGTCATTGCTAAAGCAGGTCGGGAAAGAAAAGACAAGAAAGGGTAAGGTTTAGGGATTACAGCACATGATTTGGATTCCTAGCCTTATGGGGACATGGGTTCTCCTAAATAAGATAGCCTGTATACTTATAATGTCATCATTATCATCTGTAAAAAGTCCAATTACGCAAAGTTTTTAGAGGCATCTGAAGACTCTTCTTTGTATGATATCTTGTATTTCAAAGGTGCTAATTTTGAATGGAAACTTAACTAATTTTTGTCTTTAATATATGTAACACAACAAAAGATATTTTTTTATCTCAACATCTTATGCTTCATTCCATTAATAGCCTTTATTCAAATTCAGTAATTGCTCTATTTGATGAAAAATACAATCTGGAGGTACATCTAAATTCTGCTTACTAATAATGAACCATGAGAAATTTTCCTTTCAAGTAGAATAACTTTCCTACAGAGATAAATTTTGTTCATTTTAAACAAATTTGGAAAAGTGGTAAGTTTTCTCTATTAGTTTCTTAAATTCCGATTAAAAAAGTAGAGATTTGAAGCCTACCAGCAACATATAGTTCTTAAAATATCTTTCCTTTGAGAAAAAAGTGCAAATGTTAGTATGTATGCATACTTTTGTATAGAATATATTTTATTTAATAATATATGCTATGAATATACTTGTATTTAAAGGCCTTTAGGGGCACCTGGGTGGCTCAGTGGGTTAAAGCCTCTGCCTTCAGCTCGGGTCATGATCTCAGGGGCCTGGGATCCAGCCCTGCATCGGGCTCCCTGCTCAGCAGGGAGCCTGCTTCCCCCTCTCTCTTTGCCTGCCTCTCTGCCTACTTCTGTCAAATAATAATACTTCTCTCTCTTTGTCAAATAAATAAATAAATAAATAAATAAATAAATAAATAAATAAAATCTTTTTTTAAAAAAGCCCTTTAAAGCAAGAAGCCTAAGTAATAGCAAAAATTGAGGCCACTATAATAATGAAGTGGAGAATTTCTGCTACCCTTCACATTAAAAAGTAAATACCTCACTTTGCTTTTTTGGAAAAGGAGCTTTTTCACATTCTAATAATGTGAAAATGTTCCTATTTTACAAGACATCTGAGTATAAAATTTTTATGTAGATCATCATCCTCATTTCTTATAATTACCAAAAGTTATTGAAAGCAATTAGGATCCATTGAATTGGACAGATAAAACAAAACCTTACCGGGTCAATGTTCTCCTGGAGCTGAGGAGGGATGGGGTGTGTGTCGCTGCACTGAGAACTTTCATTTTGTTGGCAGCTCATGTATCTTCCCTGTAACACAAAGGGAGGGACAGAGACACCTCTCTTCTCAAAGCTGTTCTCTTTTCCCTCAAAACCAGGCTTCTTCCAAATATAGAGGGTTTTTTTTGACATTTTATTATTAAAATATTTTAAATATAGAAGAATATTGAAACAATTGGATGGTCTATATCCATGTTCCCATCACTTATGGTCTACAATTAACATCTGACTATATTTACTTTGTCATGTATCTACCTATCCATCAGTTCATCTCTTTCTTTCTTTGGTAGGTACGTGACACAGTACGTTCTGTTAATCTCCACTATGCTGGTACATAAGTCTGCTAGTGCTTACGTGCTATGCTAGTACATAAGTATGCTCGCCCGAGTATGCTAGTACCTAAGTACACCCGTCCGAGTATGCTAGTACCTAAGTATGCTCGCCCGAGTATGCTAGTACCTAAGTATGCTCATCCGAGTATGCTAGTACACAAACTTCTTACCTGCATGTACTGCCGTGCTCACACCTTTACAGCTTGGCCCAGGCAGCTCCTGCTTCTCTCACCTATCCTCACCCCAGCATGTGTCCATCCACACCAGACTTCTCACCCACCACCTAATATAACGTGGATTGTCGTGTCCTCCAAGGTTTGCAAATTTTCTTCATTCTACAGAGAATACCCATTCTCCTTGTTCTTTCACTCTTACTTATCCTTCAGGATCCTTTAACTACTACGATTTCAGTGAAGTTTTTTTCTCATGCCTTCAGGCAATTAATACCTGCTATCAGGGAGGGGCTGGTAAGCCTTTAATGACTCATCCTCCAGGGGAAAGTGGCTGTAATCTGTGGCATTTGCAGATTTCCATAGTATATATTCTCTGCCCCACCCCTGATATCAGGCTGCCAACGTGGAGTGGAGATGTGCTCAGGGTGTCCTGGTGCCTCAGTCAGTTAAGCATCTGACCCTTGATTTTGGCTCCGGTCATAATCTCAGGGTCCTGGGATGGAGCCCATGTTAGGCTCCATGCTCAGAAGGAGGTCTGCTTGAGACTCTGTCTCTGCCTCCCCCTCTAGACCTCCCCTTGCTTGTGCTGTCTCTCTCTCTCTCTCTTTCTCAAATAAATAAATCTTAAAAACAAAAAGAGAGATGCACTCAGTCTACTCTCACTCTCACTAGTGGACTCAAGCCAGCTTGGGCACACCGCTGCTACTGACACTCTATTCGTCCCACTCTCTTGTTGTCATTCACGTGATTTCCTGCAGCAGAGATCATGCATCCATCATATTTCTGTGGCTGGCAGTTAGCATGTGGCAGGAAATATGGGGTAAGATTCACAAGCACACTTAATGAAGAAATGATTTGGGTAATATCGTGTTCTATCTAGCACTTCCCACACACTCTAATTCAGTTAACACTGAGGGATTTGCAGTAGTAGCTCAGCGGGTTGGAGCTGTGAGCTGAATGACAGAGCACGTGTGATGTGTGGCAGATAGCCCATGTGCTGAGAATCTCTCTTCCCCCCAGCAGTTGGCCCCTCCGTGCAGTGAGGCTGTTGCACTTTCCCGGTCCCCTTAGAGGCTGAAATCCACCCTGCAGGGATACCGCACTCACTCAGCAAGCCGCTTGGCATGGATACCTTTCAAATGTCATGAGAAATCAGTCAGGGGCTAAGTTAAGGTCAGAAAGGACACATGTTAAAAGCAGAACTTTAAAGATTCCCCTGGTCTCTACATTAGCCTCTCCCACTTTGAGGAAAACAGTGTGTAGGATTGTCTAGATTCTGGATATAGTAGCATCAGATCCCAGGCATAAAAGATTAGAGCTTAAAAGTCAAAGAGAGAAAGGGGCTCAAAAAAGAAGTGATAATAACCCAAATGGAAACACAAAATGAAATTTTACTTAAAATGACTGTTTCTTTTTAACATATGAAATGTTGCCTTTCAGTTACGGACTTGCAGGTTAAAATGTTCTGTTCTTTTCAGTGAAAAATAGTTACTTTAGTTTTAATGTAAAAGGCATTTTATGTGCCTTCATTATTTAATTTGCTCAATTTTAATTTGAGCTACTGTGGTCGTTTCCAGGATGAGAGCAAGTATGTTGAATGTGACATTGTATTTGCTTGTTGCAACTAGTAAAATTCTGAAAAATATGCCTTTTCTTTGATCCCTCCATAGAATATGGACTGTGATGTCTTGCAATAGAATAAACATTACTTGAGTATTTCAAATTTTTGTGAGGTTATCCAAGTGTGGCATTGGTATCATTTTGATTTTGAATATTTGGAAAATATTGAAAATAATTTCTATCTTAAAAGGTATTCATTTTGAATGTCTGTTCACACTGTCTACAATTAGGTTATTTTTGATTTTTTGAGTAAATGTGTTCTAATTTTATAAAAGGAGTAGTAAACCTTTTTACCTATCTGTGTTATTGAGAAATTTAAAAAGAGACAATAGTTCTTCATTAAGAAAAATGTTGTCAGGACGCCTGAGTGGCTCAGATGGTTAAGCATCAGCCTTCAGCTGGGTTCATGATCAGAGGGTCCTGGGATCAAGTAGACATGGGGCTCCTTTCTCAGCGGGGAGCCTGCTTCTCCCTCTGCCTGCCACACCCTCTGCTTGTGCTCTCTCTCTCTCTGATTAAAAAAAACACAGCGTGTTACACCATTTTTGGGGAGTACACCTATGAGTACATAAAGTAGAATAATCTGTTACATGCTCTTCAGTAAGTCATTTGATCTGAAAAAAATAAGGAAGGACAGACTGGCTCTGACCGTCAGAGTGTTGATTTTACATTTCAAGTTCAGAATTTATTTGAGCATTTGAGCAAGCTGAAAAGAAAGGACAGCTCTATACAAATTCTTTCCCTCCCTTTCCAACTTAGTTTTTTACTTTTCTTTGCTCTGGTTGTGGTTTTTACAAGGCCTTTATTGAAAATTTTCTGGGGGATTATCCTTCTTATATATTTTTCACTTATTTTATTTATGTTTTCCCTTTCTCATTTCTCTTAAATATATACAGTTTTATTTCTAGCTATTCCTTCTTGCTACTTTTCTTACTGTGCTTCTAAATTTAGTCACCACTTCCAGAGCTCAGCCACATTTTACATTTTTTGTGTCTGTTGGATGGATTTATGATCTGGCCATACTGTGTGTTGGAGAGGGTCAGAATCTTTTCCCTCACTTAGCACCTCATAACCTCGGAGTGGACTGGGTCAAAAACACTGGAAATATTAACTATGGAGTAGGAATAACATGGTGTTAGACTGAAAGCAGAATTTAACAGAATAACGGAAAATACATAGATAAGAAAAAAGCCAACCTAAGGAGACTAATTGCCATCCCACTTTTTTTCTTTTTTTAACAAATGTTCCTCAGTAGGCTCTTGATCATAAATTACCTAAAATGAAAGCACAGGAACGTCAGCCTTTTAGGTGGTCTCTAGGACAGGATTTATTGTATACAGAATCGTAATTACAAATCATGGGTAATAAATATTAGAAATCCAGGATAAAGTTTGAGGCAGGGATCCAGCACTCACACTATTTTCTTCTCAAATGTTCTGGCCAACAGCATGTAATTCAAGAAACCTAGCAAATGAGAATCCATTGTTCCTTGTAATCATTAGAAAAACTAGATTGGAGAGTGGTTTTCTCTCATGCATTGAAACTTCCTCTACTCGTCTGCAGGCAGAATAGCTGCTAGTATAGTCCTGCCAGTCAGTATATTGGGAGATACCTGCCATGCTGGGATTGCCACAAAGGAGAAAGAAATGGTCAAAAATATGGGCTGTGTTCAGGTCAAAGAGACAAGGTGAAGAAGCCAGCTCGCTGGTGCGAACCTTCTGGGGAACACCCATGGGTGTGTGCGGTGGCCATGCCCTCATAGCACTTCTGGCCCCTTAACCCCCTTGGGAGAAGAATGTGGCCCATTTTGTTTTCTTTTTCCTTGGGGGAGAGAAAAGCAGAGGTTTGGTTTGGTTTGGTTTGGTTTTCCTCTAGACAGTGCAAAATTGAATGTTTTGGATGTGAGTTTTCTTTCTTACAGAAATGTTAGGGTGGTGATTAATCGTTTGACTCTCATCAAACAATGAAAAGGATTCCAAATCACATTCTTAAAAGCCTGCTAAGAGCCTGGGGTGCCTGGGTTGGCTCATTTGGTTGGGCAACTGCCTTTGGCTCAGGTCATGATCCTGGAGTCCCAGAATCCAGCCCTGCATGGGGCTTCCCGCTCAGCGGGGAGTCTGCTTTTCTCTCTGATCCACCTCCCTCTTGTGCTCTTTCTCTCTCTCTCTCAAATAAGTAAATAAAAAGTCTTTTAAAAACTTTTTCAGGGTGCCTGGGTGGCTCAGTGGGTTAAGACTCAGCTTTCAGCTCAGGTTATGATCTCAGGGTCCTGGGATCCAACCCCACATCGGGCTCTCTGCTCAGCAGGGAGCCTGCTTCCCCCTTCTCTCTGCCTACCGCTCTGCCTACTTGTGATCTCTCTCTCTCGCTCTGTCAAATAAATAAATAAAATATTTAAAAAAAAAAAAGAAAAAAAACTTTTTCAAAAAAAAGCTCGCTGAGAGAAAAAGCAGAACTCTTTCCCTCCAAAAAGGTCAGAAAGTTTGTCCTTATCACAGAATAAAAGACCAAAACTTAGACCAGTTAGCACTCAGGGGACTGCAGTCTCTAAACAAATTAACTGACTTAATAAATTGTTCATTTGGATTAAGAACATTTCTGATATTATCTGAAAAAAATATTTTGTATTTCTATTAGTGGCAGTGGAACTAGAAAAACAATCTTATGTTAACACTTCCTACAAAGTCCCGTATAATATATAACAAGGATATCTTAGCCCCTTGGATTATAAAAATCTTAAGAAGAGAGATGTTTTCCTGTGATTTGCACTTCTCCAGACATGCTTTGGGAATTTAATAAAAAAATAAAATAGATTCACTAAGGATAATATAGTACTATTTTTAAAACATGATAAAAAATGTTTACAGTAATAACCTGCATAGATTGATTTTTTTTCATTTTCTTTTTTTTTTTCATTTGGAAAATACAATAAGTAGTAGAAGTGACTCAGACCTGTGTGTAACTTTTTACCTAAGTACTGTGTGTAACTTTTTTATATAAGTACTAAATGCCGCCATCTCTCACTAAATTCGATGCAGTAGTTTTCCATTTTCCCCTCTACAACTTGTGAACCAGCAGAAGATGGAAGAGTATCAAGTCCTAAAAGAAATGTTTTATGGCCATTAAATAACATACATGAGGTTTCAGGGAACTTAGGGAGTTGAGACTCCCTAGTTCTATCACTTCAAGGGAGAACTTTCGAAAAAGCAGATTCCAAATAAAGTAGTCTTCTCAGTATGGAGGCCGGAAATGACTAGAAAATCCTGGTGACTCACTTGATTCTTTTTGCCAATACATACTCTCTTCATATAAACAGAATAGAAGGGTAGGAGCTAACCCAGTCAGCTCTGTGATTTTTCTCTTTAATTTTCCCACCTCCCCTTGGAAATCTCAAAAGTTGCACTTTGGCATTTTGGGGACCTCTCAAGAGCTACAATCAAGTATTACTGACCAGATGTATAGGTTTTTTTTTTTTGAAACTACTGATTCTTTTTTTTTCTGTATACATTTTTTAATTAATTTTTATTAACATATAATGTATTTTCTGCCCCAGGGTACATGTCTGTGAATCGTCAGGCTTACACATTTCACAGCACTTAACAGCACATACCCTCCCCAATGTCCACAACCCAGCCACCCCATCCCTACCCGCCCCCAGCCACCCTCAGTATAGGTTTTTAAAATTAATTCTGAGATAAATCCACGGGAGGGGGGGTCAGTTATATATCTGAACTTGTAAAATAATTACAGTTAGATAAAAGATCACTGACTACTTAACCCTCTGTTTTAAAATATAGGAGCAACAGCTGCAGCCCGAAAGGAGGTGATAAGAAACAAGATCCGAGCAATAGGCAAAATGGCCCGAGTGTTCTCAGTTCTCAGGTGGGATCATTATTCTGATATTTCTGTTTTGAATGTGATTATGTGTCTTTCAGTACACATTTTAATACTGTAATCTAGTAACTTAAGTATTTTACTAGAAAATATTTGCTTTTCCTTGGTTATTTTTTTCTTTTAAGTGGGATTGTTCGTTCCTCACTTTCTTAGTCAAATTAAAATATACTGAATTATTTCCTTAGAGAAAGCCTCTAAATGAGCTAGTTCATGTTTTAATCACTATTTGCTGCTGGACTTTAGAAAATTTATTTCATGGTAGGTTGAACTTAAGTGAAATAGGAAAGCTGTTATAATTCATTTTATTTTTCTTTCTGGTTCTGTGGTAAAAGATGAATTTATCAGGTGCATTTTACTAGATTCCTAGGATATGAACATTAACCATTGAGCTTGTTCATGTGACTGCGTTATTCTAGTAAGTCATTGGGTGATAGTTATTTAATAGTTATTTAATATTTCAATTCTCATGAAGTAGTTATTTTTTAAATAGATCGTGAATCTTGTTATTAATCCTGCATTGTAAAAACAAATGTTTTCTTGAAGAGAACTAACTACATTTTTCTTTATTTAAATTCTATTATCTACTATTGCATAAGACAAAGTAACATGTTCCTCCTCAAAAAATTGCCTTAAAATATAGCATATTTATATGTGAGGAGTATATGGTCAATTCACAATTACTCATTATCAAGGACAAATAGGCATACCTTGCAAAACAGACCATTTCCATGTTGTATATTCGTAACCAAATTTTTGCCAATTTTTGTCTCAATTCTTCTCCCTAGAGTAGCTACGTGGGCTCTTCTGATTTCTCCTCTTGCTGTTTCTAGTCTACTTCTAGTAGAGTCACTAGAGAACAACCGAATAGCTTGTTGCCAGAAGCAGGGAGCCGTGAAAAAGATGAAAGGCAATATCATCCTTTCTTAAAGACACCAAATCAAAGTCAGCAATAGCTCTGCACCGACCAGCCAGATC
The DNA here is from genome assembly GCA_028646535.1 of Procyon lotor. NCBI lineage: Eukaryota > Metazoa > Chordata > Mammalia > Carnivora > Procyonidae > Procyon > Procyon lotor. The sequence goes on along the minus strand of CM053604.1, from coordinate 69,889,661 downwards.
CTGAAGAGTCATGTTAAGGCTGAAAATAGAGCACTGTGGCTCCTTACAGCCTCATGAACGAGGCTGCCTGTGCTCTAATGCTTTATATTCCTGACTGAATTTCCAGGACTCACTCACTCATTCAGTAATAAAAATACACATAAAGCATTGATTACATACCATGAAGGGAAAAAGGCAGATAGCAAGTGGGAGATGAGGCACTTATTTTAATGGGTGGCCAACAAAGAACTTTCTGAATAATAGCATTTGAGTAGGAAGTGTGGGGGTGGCCTTCATGAAGTTAAGAGTGTTTAAGACAAGAGAATAGCAGGTGCAGAGATTCTTAGATGGAAAGCAGTTCATCAGTTTTGAGGGCCAGCAAGGAGGGCTGTGTTGCTGGACAAATGTCTTGTGGGAGCAGAAGACCACGTGAAGATCAGAAGTCCACTGGTACCTCTGCAGAATCACTTGCTTGTTTATCATGCCTCACATTTACTGATTTTTTTCTTGATTTTTTTTTTCTATCTGAAGTCTCTTGAATTTTTTTTTTTTTTAATTTTGTTTTTCTATCTGAAGTCTCTGTGGGGAGAAGTAAAAACAGCTCCAAAATTTCCGAGCGAAAGTGTATTTAAGGAAAAAGGGGAAGACTTTCTTAATATAAAAAGTTGTTTCCATCCATGTTAGTTTTCAAACCATATGAAGGTAAGGGCAGTGCTACAGAGTCATAGGTAGGTCTTAAAATTGGGAAGTCCCTCTAGTCCCCAGCCCACAGGTACATAAGATGTAATGTAATTATTTCCAGCTGAAAAATAGTCTGTTCTCACCCAGTGACTTGCCAGGGATTGCACACATTGATGGAAAATGAAAGCAAGATATATTGTATTGCTTTCCTATAATAAAAGCATCTATACTAACTCTGCAGAATGCAGGGGGTGTCCAGCCTGAGAAAAGAAAGTGAAGCTTAGCAAGGAATGACTGTGGTAGATGTGTACAGTAAACCGAATCAAGTCCAAATTACAATGACAGACCTGTGGACACCAAACTAACATAAGGCGATGAAATGTGTGCTCAATACATGAAGAGAGGCTCTGCTGCAGAAGAGGACAGGGCTCCATGGAATTCTTCTATTTCCCGCAAAACAAAAACCAAGAGACAATGTTCCTCAAGAGGTTGACCTTGGAGGAGCACTGTGAAGGGTAGGTAGGGTTCCTTTAGGTGGTGAATTGTGGAACAGGCAGGTCTGGGAGCTGAGAAATCATCAAGCACACAGTCACAGGGTCCTAAGAGCAATGCTTTAAGAGCACTCTTGCTAAGTGCCAGGTGCCTCGTCTCGTGGTGTGTGCATTTGACAGCAATCCACACAGCAGACTTGCAAGTGAAGCAATGTGTCCAAACTCAGTGTGCACCACTGGTGAGTGTCTGGAACAGTATGGTCGGCGAATTCTAAGTATTCAAAAGAGCTGAGTCTTAAGACTTGAAGGTAAGTGAGGGATCTAAGGAAAAGTGAAGTTCAAAATGTATCTAAGTCCAGATCCTTGACAGCCTTGAATAGCATGATAGTCATGGTAAAACAGTGAGTTTTTTGCATGGAGGCAGAGAGTCATGGGATGAGAGGCATGCTCTCACCCATGGTTAGATATCATATGTTAGTGGCAGCATGAAGACTGGGTGACGAGATGGCTTACTGACGTCAGGGAGGACATTTTGGAAGCGATTGAACTAATCCAAGCATTTTAGGCTATAGGAGGAAAGATACAAAGGAAGAGACAAATGAAAGGAATATGTGAAACTGGAGATTTTTAAACGTAATGAATGAATGTGAATGGTGGTATACATTTGTCAGGTAGAGCTGTCCAGCACATCCCTTACATTGTTGTAATTTGTCACATCGTAAGGGAGTCAGAACACTGTCTTTCAGCAGCCTTGGCAGGGAAAGTGCAGGCATGTCGCCCACGATCCACGAATCAAATGAATGCACAGAAAACTTCTGTTTCCAAATGAGCATTGTGAGGAGACAAAGTGAGGAAGGTGATTCTTCTCTCAGCTGTGAAAACTCAGAGGCCAGCAAAAGAACTTCTTTCTCAGCATTTTGGGGGCTAGCTAGACAGCAATAGCATGAGCTGAGGTGTTGGCTCTGAGCAGGGGCAGCAGCAGATTCCGGGGCGTGGAGAGGCACCCGTCCTCCTCTGGGCTGCAGACTCTCTGGGTCTGTGAGCTCTCTCAGATCCTTTAGTGCATCTCTCTGCTGTCAGAATTAGCCGGAGTAGGTTCTGTCGTTTGCTCCAAGAATTCTGACCTACGCAAGGGGTGATGAGGGAGAGGAAATGTTCTAAGAATATTCCATAGAGATTCTAACCTCTGCGATGGGTAGGATGACAGTGCTGTTACCTAAGAAAGAGGAAGTATTTCTCCATTTAAATACCTAACAGGTTATTTGCGGGGAGGAGTGCGATGAATTGAGCATATTTTCCTCTGGGATGCCAGTGGAATACTCATTCAGAGACAGATAGGAATTCTGCCCTGGAGCTTTAGAGAGAGATGAGGGTAGGAAATGCTGTCATGAGAGGGGGCACAAGACTAAAGCAACCTAAGTGGACGGTCCAGCTGTGAAAGAGAGTGGACATAGGAGAAAAAGATAAGAATCCTCCAGAACAGTGCTTTGTAGAAATATGATGTGAGCCGTATCTGTAAGTTGACATTTTCTAGAAGCCACAGTAAAGGAGTAGAAAGAAATGGGTGAAATTAATTTTTAAGACTGTCTTCTATTTAACGCATACGTTGAGAATTTTATCCCTTCAAGGTGTAGTCAGTATAAAACTTCTGGAGTCGTTCTACATTCTTATTTTTGTATTGAGTGTATGAAACCCGGTGAGCATCTCATACTGACAGCACCTCTCAAGTCAGGTCTTGAGTGGGTAAGAGCCACACGTGGCTGGAAGCTTCCATTTTAGAAAGCACAGGTGTGGAGCCAGAGGAGAAAGACCGTCCACGGGACTGAGAAGGGTAGGCCAGAGGAGAAGGAGAGCCAGGGAAGAAAGTGCTTCAGACCTGGGCAAAGAGTCTTTCCAGGAGGGGGCGCGGTCCTCCCTGGGCAGTACAGCAGACCCATGTGAGGGAGGACTCAGCGGACAAACTTGGAATGTGGAAGCTGCCAGAAACTATGAGTGCTTGGGTTTTGTGTGCAGCAGGAGCACCAATCAGAATATAGGGAGATGAGGAACAGCGTTGAGTGCAAAAGGAGAAGGGAGGAAGGAAGACTGATTTCGAATATGAATGCAAAGAAAAAGCTATGTTCCTTTCTTCAGAGGCAATCCCAATTTCCAAATCCACATATTAGCATTTAAGATGATTTCTGCCTTGTGTGACTTCTACTGGTTTGACAGCAGAAGCCTGAAAAGGTTACAATACCTGTACGAGGGCAAACAATGATTAATGACCATCTCAAACCTAACATTTTTAAGCCAACTACAGTAAAGGATATAGAAATCTCAAATGTGGATAACACTGCCACTCTACTTTCCTTTTACTCATTCTTTTGGTAAATGTGCTTCAAATGTGGACTATATACGCTGTTCTGGTCTAGATACTTAAAACAACAACAGAGGGGCGCCTGGGTGGCTCAGTCATTAAGCATCTGCCTTCAGCTCAGGTCATGATCCCAGGGTCCTGGGATGGAGCCCCACACTGGGCTCTCTGCTCAGGAGGGAGCCTGCTTCTCCTTCTCCCATTCCCCCTGCTTGTATTCTCTCTCTTCCTGTCTCTCTCTATATATCAAATAAATTAAAAAGTCTTAAAAAAAAAACCACACACACACAACAGAAAAATTGTGTAGTTTTTCAGGGGTAATAAGTGCTTTATGTAAAAATAAAACCAGCAAGGGGAGATAGTATATAAATAGCGTTCTAAAGGAAGTCCTCACTTAGAGGGCTGTACTTGAGCAGAGATTTGAAGGCAGGGAGGTAGTGAGCCATGCAGATACTGGAGGGAGAGTGTGCCAAACAAGGGTAGGGCCCTGAGGCGAGGTGTGCCAGATGTGTTGGAGGGACACTAAGGGAAGTGGACGCTGATAGGAAATGGAGTTCGACAGATGGATGAGGTTAGGAGAGCGTGGGTTGGGAGTTAGTTTTCAAAGGCTGTGGTCAAACCTAAAGATTTTGTCTTTCACCCTTAATGAAAGGAGAAGCCTTTGGAGAGCTTTGAATAGGGAAGTGGCAGGATCTGCATATGTATTAAAAGGCCCGGTATGTCTGCTCCACTGAGAAATAGACAGGGATGGGGGCAGAGAGTGTGGTGAGGACGGAGCAGGGAGACCAGTAAAGAAGCTGCTGGAAAAATCCAGGCAAGAGATGCTGGTGGGAAGCAAAAGAAGTCAGCCACGAAAGGCTACATGTTGTAGGATTCAGCCTATATGCAACATCTAGAAGCCGCAAATGTACAGAAAGTAGATCAGTGGTTATATAAGGGTGAAATAAATGGACAGCTAATCTAATGGACACAGGCTTTCTTTTGGGGGCAATGACAATATTTTAAAATTGATTAAGGTGATGGTTTCACAACTCTGGGAACGCACTAAAAAAAACGATTAAATCACATACTTTACATGGATGAATTATATAGGATGTTGCTTCTACTCCATAAAACAGGTTTAAAAAGGGAAGTGGTAGGATTGGGAGAATGGCAATATGCTGGAAATATTTTGATGGTAGAGCCCTCAAGCTTTGCCGATTAAGTGGAGGTGCGAGGAGGTAGAGAGAGAGAGAGAGGACCAGAGTGTAGGAGTGGTTCTTGAAGCTTAATGAAAAGATGAAGAAAGTTTGTGGAAGTAGCTAGTTTGGGGGGATAGTTTAAGAATTCGGTTTGGATGGGGCGCCTGGGTGGCTCAGTCGTTAAGCGTCTGCCTTCGGCCCAGGTCAGATCCCAGGGGCCTGGGATCGAGCCCCGCATCGGGCTCCCTGCTCCGCGGGGGGCCTGCTTCTCCCGCTACCATTCCCTCTGCTTGTGCTCCCTCTCTCGCTGTGTTTCTCTCTGTCAAATAAATAAAATCTTTAAAAAAAAAAAAAAAAAAAGAATTTGGTTTGGAAAAAAAAAGAATTCGGTTTGGGTCATGTTAGATAGCTTCATAAAAACGTGGCTTTGGTAGTTCTACATATTGCAGACATTATATACATATATTTGTATTCTAAACACTTTCTGATTATGTAGAATTACAGCATCAGCTGCGTGGAAAGAGATGAGAGCGTTCCTATTTCATGGTTATTTTATTATGATGGTTTATTAATAAATCAGTAATTAATAGTGCTGTGACTAATACACAGCATTGAAATGATGATGTACAGAAGACTGTAAGACAATGGTCAGGCTGAGTAATACAATTATGTTCTATTAGCAAATCAATGGGGGCTGGAAACACTGCTGAAAAGAAAGGGTGGGAAATGTTACCAGTTGCTTTCCTGGCTGGTTGTCATTATTTGCTATTTACCATGTGATGTCAATTACTTAATAGCCCCTTGAATGTAACTTCTAGTTCCCTAATCTATAAACCTCTGAGCTGGTTTGTTGTTGTTGTTGTTGTTATTTTATCTCTCATATATACTCTTTGTTTTTCCTTCCGGAGAAAAGTAAGTTCCACTCATTTCTGCTGAGCCTTGGCTGGAAAACTTACATCAGCACTCTCCGGGGCTCATTTTCAACATATTTATGGGTGTCACGGTGGCTGCCCAGCAAGCACTGTATGGCGATGCCTGCTTACAAAATGTGAACTGTTTTCTGTATCTTGGGGACTCGGAAGAGGCTGAGCCTGCGCCAGTGTGTAATCGTAAACTAGCGCGGCAGCTGTCCATTGACGTGACATGACTTCAGTAGGAATGTAAAAAAATGCAGTATGTCTGAAATAAAATAAAATCCAGAGGGCCTACATGGAGGAAAATGCGAGTTCTACCATGCATTCCCCCCCCCCCTTTCTTTTAGAAGAAAATGAAAGTTAATGTCCTCCCTCCCCTTGTGCCTTTGCAGAGAAGAGAGCGAGAGTGTGCTGACGCTGAAAGGCTTGACCCCCACGGGCATGCTCCCCAGCGGAGTGCTTTCTGGAGGGAAGCAGACCCTGCAAAGCGGTAAGCAGGCCCAGTGGTGCGGCTGTGTGGGGGACAGCTCAGGCCGCGGGGTCATCAGAGCCCCGAGCCCACGCCAGCGTGGCCTCGGTCTTCAGCGCTTCTCAGCGGGAAGAAGGGCTGAAACCCCACAGCGTCTGACCAGTCCAGTCCGACAGAATAGCTCCCTAATCCCTGGACTGCGGTCTTCGCCCCGCCCCCCACCCCCACGTGCACACACAGTCACCGCACCTGCAGACCCAGGACAACCCACTTAGGCTGGCCACACGCGGGATGGTTTTGACAGCTTTGAGCCATTCCGCTGCTAAAAACAACTTTTTAAATTACATTTCTGCTAGACGTTCTGGCTCTTTGACTGAAAAAATAAACACGCGTAAATACACCTCCGTAGGCCTAGACTGTAGTGGAGAATGGTAGGACCTCAAAAGGGAGACTTCATTATCTCCTTGAATAGAAATTAGGGGTCATATGTGTCTTTTCTCTGATTTCTCCATCCAAGAAAGACAGAAGAGACTGAGGAGAACCACATTTTATTTTTTAAAAAGAATGAAAATACTTCTTTTAAGATAGATAAGATGGAGATTTTTTTTTTTTTTCAATTATAATATGTAGTTTTCTGGATGAGTGCTGTCTAGAGAACTTTTTGTGATGATGGAAATTTCTGTGTCAGTCCAGAGGCCACTGGCAACGTCTGGCTATGGAGCACTTGAAATACAGCTAGTACAACTGAGAGACCTAAACGTGATTTTTTTTATTTTAGCTAATTTGTATTAATTTGCTTTAAATAGCCACATGTGACTAATGGCCACCACACCAGACAAAACAGCACTGTATATTCTTTTATGTTTGTGAATTTTGTCTTGCTATTTTAATTAATACTATCATTATAATCAGAGTCCAGTTTTAATAATACACAATGAAAATTTGCTATTAGATTATGTTTTAACTAAGTCAATGAGTAAAAATCAATAAAACAAAAATCCACTGTAATATTTTGAAAACTAATCTCAGCCTCTTGCTTATTTTCCCACATCTTTCCCTGAATCTTTTTTTGTGGGTTTGTTTTTTTCTCCTATCTCTATCCTTCAATCTAGAAGATTCAAGTATTCCTATGGTTACATAATTTAGACACACCTCTTTTACATAGAGAATCATGCTCAGCATCATGATAATTTTCTTTATTTTCACGTGAATTTATTCCAAAATCAGTGTCTCTGATTTCCAAAAAAAGACACAGATTTGTCAATGAAGATAGGAAAATGCATAGAAGTAAATTTGCCCTTGATTTTGTAACTAAAAATTATCCTAATAACTTTAAAAAAACAAAATTTCTCCCACCAACATAAACATGTTCTCTAAAACAAATTAGCATAAATGGTTCATTTGTATGCACAAAATGCACAACTATCTAAATGACTGAAATCCACATAGTTTCTGATAAGCACATTTTAAGGTACAGCGAGTGTATCATCAGAGACTATGGGCCACATTTGCTTTGGAAGGAGACATTTAATAATGGGCAGTGCATATTTCTGATACGTTGGTGCTGGTGTGGTTCCAGATTTTTGCTTTAGTTTTGAACTTAAGTTATTTAAGTTCTTAAAATTCTTTGTTTTGTTCCTAGATTTTCACCTGTATTTTAACTTAGGTTATTCCGTTTCCTTTTCTGCTACTTTATGTTGAATCCATTGGTTTGTGTTATTCTGCGTTGAACTCTCACACACTCAAATGCATCCCCATATAACAGACATCAGGGCTGGAACCTCATTAGTCCTGAGAACTTGAAAACTCAGTATATATTTGAAACCACAGCTGTTGAAACAATTTCAAAATCTACGGTCTGGATTTCAGATTGTCAAAAAGAAGAAACTGCTCTAAGCTTTACTGTTTAGCTTTTCTCCATGGTGGTAAATATTTTACATTTTTATCAGAAGGCATTTAGAATGCACTGTAAGGAAATTATAGTGCACATTTGGCAGTTGCTCTAGTTTTAAAACCTTAAATTATAAGAAATATGCAAATTAAAGTCAAGGGGTAGAATTTTAATATTAAACATTTGGAGTTACAGAGACGTTCTGCATTTTAGCCCTTAATTAGGGAGATAGCAACTAGCCTTATTAACGTGGAAAGACTCATACACCTGTATCAGTGAGAATGTAGACCCTAACTTTATTATAAAAATTGCTGAGAAAGCAACGGGCTTTTAAAGTGTTGCCTCGGAAATAAGCTGAGGTTTCAGTATTTGGAGTGCCTCTTCTTTAAAATGCTGATAGAATTATTACTACAACTGACGTGTTACCACTTGATGCTAGCATTTCAAGAATTTCCTTTCCATAGATGGTATTCCAGTAAGGAAAAATGGCTTTAAATTGGATTGCCTGGCAAAGGAAGTCCAGACTATACATATCATTGCCCACCTTTTCGCCTTCTCACTCACCACTCCAGACAAGCTCTGTGTTTGTCTTTAAAGGAGTTACTAGCAACTCAGACACGTTGATTTCATTCTTCCTCCAGATTCGCACACACATACACACACTCCACTTTTCCACTGCTCTAGGAGTCACACCATTTAATATTAAATAGTGTGAATTGTCCCACCGATATTACGACACTCCTTCGAGGTCTGCCATTTTGTCTGGCATTTTCCAATCGTAAATCACCAAGCATAGTAGTGGTTTTTGTATACTTTCTGTGTCAGACTAAGATTGACCTAGTCTCTTACCGATTCAACCTAAATAAAAGAAAACTGTCTTGTTTTTCAAAAGGGTTGACCATTTTGTCATTTATTTCATGAACAAAAACCAGTTCACTCAGATAGGTGTATCCAGCTCATAAAATAAACTTCTCATTTTTGTCGTGTTTTTTCCTTTCTTTTTACCATTTCTGTTTTGTTGTCTGTGCCAGAATCCAGCACTTACAGGAACATTAATTCTCTGAGCTCCCTTGATCGTCACTGATTTGTTCTTAGACTTAAAAATCCTCTGCTCATTTTTCTCATTCATTTTGCACCCCCTTTCTTCTCTTCAGCTACTGTTGAGGCTATTGAGGCTGATGAAGGTAAATTGGCCAGTCCCCTTTCTGTTGTACCTACAACAGATAAGGGCTCTGCTGGGTGTATTCATTTTTTTTATTTTTTTTATTTTTTATTTTTTTTGCTGTAGCTTGTACAGAGTGTGTGGGTGTTGGGCTAACAGTTGTGGCTCAGTATTAACCAAAATGTTCTTGCTTTAAAGGGGAAAATGTCCTTTTATGGTTTGTTTGTTTGGTTTTTTTCCCTTAAAGCTATGTTTGACTTTGTACACAACGAACCTAGTATGATCACAGAAAACCAAAGGATTATAGCTCTTGAACGATGTGGGGTGGGGGTTATGGCAGCTGTTTTGACAAATATCGCATAAAATAATATTCTTTGAGCTGAACCATGTCCCTCCCTCAAATCATTTTCAGTCAGCACTCAAGAGAAGAGAAGAAAAATAGCTTTATTAAATCTAGTCTTCAGAAGTTTCTAGCCAAAAAGAAAAAGTGTTCATTTGAATAGTGCTTTGTTGTAGTTCAACATTACTTTATGGCTCTAAAAGATATTCCAACGTGAGACAGCTGTGTATGAGATAAACAGTGCGGCTAGTCTTACAAATTTTAACCTATCGGTATTTGTAGGGCGGTTAGCACTGTTAAGATATTATAGAGTTCAAAAATCCCCAGTGGCTGTGGCCGTGACAAGGACAGTGAATATCCAGTCCTCACTCAATTGATGGTTCGTCTGCTTCGTGCCAGGCACCGTGCTAGGTGCTGTACAAAGAATCAAGAATTGTACCTCCCCCACTGTGGCCTAGCACAGCGAAAGGACAACAGCGTTGGCCCTCTAGAAATTACTTTTAAATCAAGTGCTTGATTTAAACAATATATAGTTTTGAGAGGACTGCCTATCACAATAGTTTTTAATATTATCCATACCATACCCTCTGGAAATTTTAAAAAGAATAATTTGAAGTTCCCCTTTAAAACAAAATTCTTCAGTTGTATTTTGTTCTTGCAAGATCACTTTTTTTTTATTTTTTCCCAAAATTGTGTGCATATGGTCCTTCGATACGATGTAAAAAGTGCCACTTTAGAGGGTCGAATTTGCATATGATTTGGTAACGGTAGGGGAAATGATAGCACTGTAAGAGAAAATACAACTGCTTCCTAAATAGCAGTGAATAAACTGCTATTTATGTGGGAATTCTCTATTCCTCTTGGCAAATTCTAATCTGCAGTGTGCATTCTTGTTGACAGTTTGGCTGTTTTCTGTGGTTTCTGTGACTCTGTGTTGTGTTAAGTATACTACCAATGTAAATTGCTAATACCCATTGTCTGACCAGCAACTACAGTAGAGCACATTCTTCCAGACCAAGGTTAGAGATTTGATTAGAGACGGAGCCCCATTCGGGACATATCCGTTGTTCCAGCTAGAGTTTGGATTTCTGCGCTCTCACCCTATTGGTTTTTAAAACCCTGAGATGCCTCTTTTACCATTTAAAGTAATGACATCATTTCATAAATTATCCTGTTGACAAACTTCTGTATTTATTCATTATGACAAAATGATATTCACAGTGGTTTAGAAAAAGAATAGAATACCACTTGTGCCATTATTTTGTCCCTCAAAATAATTGAGTGTTCAGGGTGGGTGCTCATTAGACAGCTCTATTATTTTGCGATTTATTACCAAATTAGAGAAGAATTAAGAAGCTTTGCTTTGGGCCTTGGTCTTTCCTCGTTTCCCCATCTTCTTCCTCTCACAGTTGACTAATCACCATTTTGCTAAACTTTAAAATGTAGAGAGGTCACAAACTATTTCTCATCCTTTCATGAGTTTGGAAGCAACGGTATAGATCTTTTAAGAATCTCATCCATACTAGTACAAGGCACTGCACATTTGTGTAGGACTGGCTGGCAAAGTTTCAGTTTGAAACTGTTTTCCTTTTTTGTCCCCAAATAAGGTGGGGAGGATAAAGGTACCGTAAAAGTGTCCCCATTCAGCCATGGAGATACAGCCCAGTTCAGCACTGGTGATTGGCCCTTCAGTATCTGGCTTGCACATCACAGGAAGTAAAGCAAACTGATGTCATTGGTTCCCCGTATGTACTTTGTTTTCAGCTCACTGGTTGGTGCACTCACTGAGGAAGTCATTAAGCTTCTTGCACAAATGTCTGATCTATCTCTACAGCACACTAAGGGTTAATGAAAAAATCAAATATCCATATCCCCCCTTGAGAATGCCATGTTTTCACTGAATAGAGCCCAAATGAGTTGTGTCATTTTTTGCTGAAAGTTGTGAAAGGCATTTTCCCCTTATTCGTAGAGCATCACTTACATCTACATTGATCTACTAGGAAAGAGTTTTGCTTTGATTTAGGCAGTAATGGATACCAGATGAACATCAGTTTGACCTGTTTTGCGCTGAAGGGCAGACAGCATTTTTCTACTTACTGATCCGATCTTGATTTTTCTGTTTCTCTTACTTTGTCACCCACTCCACATGCTTCCAAAGTTGAGTTAGAGAGACGGGAGTTTGTAATTTCTCTTTTTTCTTCAGGCAACCATTGAGTTGTTTGCCAAGAAAGCCTTTCTGGGATTCAGAGATGGCATGGACATGCCCCTAAAGTTAATTCCGTTTAGAGCTCCTTCTAAAGCTCTCTACTAGACTTTTAGGCACAGCTTGCCTGACTCTATGGAATTTCCCATTACTAGCACAGTGGAAAGCCAAGGGAAGGCTATGTTATGGTCTGTCTAGGTTAGGGTGTCAGACACAGTAAGCATGCTAATGATGTGGCCAGTTGATGCTAAGTCTGGATACCTGTCCCTGGTAGCAACTTTCCTCTTGACACATCCACTTCGGATTTCACTGATCTAAACTCTCATGAAGAACCAGAGCAGTGTTTACATCTTACTAACTTGAAGAGGACATTTTGGTTGGCAAGAGACATTGGCTGTTTTCAAACCTTTTGGTTATCTTCGGGTATGGTAAGGAGTCTGTCGTGTTGTGTTCGGGTCCCGTCATTCTGTTCTCTACTAAAGGACTCCCTCACTCACTGAGAAATCTCTAACCTCACCTGATGCAATAGCCGTGCCCTTTGTTTTCCTCTGGCTAACCTCATTTTCCTTTCTTTTTTTTTTTTTTTAATGATTTTCTGTTTAGCTATCAAAGGATTTTCACCACAACATAAGATCACTAGCTTCGAGGAGGCCAAGGGCTTAGACCGAATTAACGAGAGGATGCCACCTCGCAGAGATGCCATGCCCTCTGACGCCAACCTTAACTCCATCAACAAGGCTCTCGCCTCAGAGACTAACGGCACGGACAGCAATGGCAGTAATAGCAGCAATATCCAGTGACCACTTCCTGTTCACTTTTTTTTTTTTTTTTGAGCTGCAGGGCATGATGGGGATTGCTGCATATCAGCAGTTGGATGTTCTTGCCTCTGATGGTAGCTTTATTTGCTCTGGGGGCCAGGAATTGGATTCAGTTTACACTATCATTAAAAAAGAGGGATAGAGATAATAAACTATATTTTGGTGGGGGTGGTGATTAAACACCTCTTTTGGGTATGCCTTTTAAAAATGCTTATAGGAAAAAAAATTTAAAAAGAAAGCTAATGCTAGTATATACTGCAATGTTAGGGGAATGAACATGTTTTCCTACTGCATTGGGGACTTCTAGATAGGTTAATGAAAGGTCTTTTATTATGTTACTGGACACGAAAACTTTGTCTAATTTCTTACTCTATTGTACGTTTACAGTCGCAGCACTAAAAATGGATGACATCAAACATTTTTAACAAAATGATGTACAAACTAAATAAGGACTATTTATTGATAATGTTTTGCTACTCTTGTCAGACAATGGCTATAAAATGAATTAGGCAGTCTTAAAAAAAAAAAAACAGAAAAAGAAAAAAAAAAAAAAGAATGTTGCAAATTTGTTAAAATGCCAAAAAGGACAGTTTAATTTTGTACAGATTATGCTTACCTCAGGTTTCTTTAGTGTGCTTGAATGCCCTTCTTTCCATATAACACTTATCTTATTAATTTAGCAATGAGTATCTTTTCTTTAAGTTTTAAAAAAACTGGAATAATTACATCTATCTTTTTTTTGCTGTTTCTATTTAGGGTTTTTTTTTTTGTTGATAAATCAAGTCTTGGTTGTGGCTTGCTGAATTCAATATTTATGAGTGGTGCATTTTTAAGTATAGTGAACAAGACACCATATTAAGTACAGTGATAAAGCATCTATATTCTGTAAAAAAAAAAAAAATCTGCCTATGCATGTTTTTTAAGAAAAAAAAATGGCTGCATCGGCCTATATGGGACTGTAATGCGCTTAGTGGTCTGACATATACTGGAAATGTATGTATACTGGCGTACTTTATATTCTCTAAAATGCTTAATGCCTTTGAAATTTTGTAATCCAAAAAGCTTTGAAAAAAATCTAAAGGGGAGAGTATTCTTAAAAGTTTTTAACATAAGCTTGTCAGTGCACATATAGACGGTTAGCATGTTTAGCAAACCTTGTGAAATCTAAATAAGTTTGTAGTTACATGTGAAACTCTAAATGCATGGTAACTGTTCATGTCATAACGGTGTAGTTATTTTGTTCTGTTCTGTCATGTGCCACAAAATATGTACTTTTTTCACTTTTTTCCCTTTGTATATCAGTTACGGGTTACAACTGGTTCATTCTGAAAACAACAACAACAAAAGTCCATTCATATTTTTTAACAATTGTATAAGTGCCCAAGTAATTCACTACAGCCTAAAGCCTTGCCTTTGTAATTTGACTTCTGAAATGTTGGCAATCAAAGCATGCACTTGTAACAATGACAAAGAAAAAGCATTTTATATTACTACTCAATAAAATGTGCATGAACTTAAAGAACTCTCATCCTTTCACTGAGTCTGCTGAAGGGATTTCTGTGCACAACCACCATGCTGTCCTCGAGGTGCTGGGCCCACCCCCGCACATCACAGATTTACTCGTTTAACAGGCTTCCTTCCCCAAGGGCCTGGTAATCTGAGGTGTGGCACCTACTTCCGCTGGAAGAATCTTGGTGGATTTGTGTCTCAAATCAGCAAGAGAAATATATTTAAAGAGCAAATGCCATCTTCTGGCTCCCTCGGATGTGGGAGTCAGTTAAGAAACCAGAGCATTCCTTTTTATTGAAAAAAAAAATTTTGTTATCAGGTTGTTTCAGTTGTATTGGATGCCCTATCTGCTCAAGCAAAAAGAACTAAGCTACTAGGTGCATTTTCATCACGGAAGAGAGTTGCATTTGTACTGATATGAAATTTGTATACCGGCGCTCCGGCTCATATCTAATCACCTGAAGATTTAAGATTCACCAAATTCCAGTTTGTTTCTAACATTGTTCATTTTCAGTGCATTTTGTTTTATGTAATAAAGTATGCCTGTTATATCAAATAATAAGAATATGGCAATTAGTGATATAGTGTACCAAAACAAGGATGTTCTAGATATATTCTCTGGCAAAGACTATCCCAAATTTATTTTCATGAATACAAACATTTTTTTCCCCTATGGATATTTTTCCACCCTTAAAAAAATGACATCCAAGGAAAATATTTAGATGCAATTTATTAGAATGATGTGGAAGAAATGATAATTCTTGATACCGAGATGTTTCTTTTCATTCTTATAACTGGGGAGAAAATATCCTGACCAAAAAAACTCATTTTGGGGGATTCCTTTCTTTTACAAATTGTGCTGAGGCAACTGTGGCTTAGAAATAAACATTTGACATTAAAATAAGCAATTGATGTGAGTATGGCTTGGTCTTTCCAGTCAATAGTTAGGAAAGTAATACTGTATGTTTTTTGTGTAATTGTTCAGTCTATGGAAGAAATCAACGGAGAACTGAAGTGATTTCTCCAGGAAGGATGAACCACCAGATCACCAGCTATTAGAGCTTTCTCCTTCACTTTTAAAGAGCCCGTTGAATTCTTGAGTTATGTATACTAGTGAACCTTTGGCTGTACACACAAACACCCACACGTGTGTGTACACACACACGTGGATGCACACACACACACACACACACACAGAAATAGCCTCCTGTTCCCTCCTTCCACCTACCCTTAAGGCGATTTCCCTCCTCAGAGGTCAGTGTCCATGCTGAGTGGTCATCTAGCTTTTTAAGGAATCGGAGCTAGATTTGACCAACCCTCAGTTAACAATATTTCTTATCCAAAGTACCCTCTACGTCTACTCTTTTAAAATATTTTTGAAGAAAGAAAGAAAAATCTTCAGACACTAAACTTGTACGATGAGGGGAACAAAGTGGAGTGGTGGGGAACATCTTTGCACATCGACAATGGCATGCCCTAGTCTAGAACATCAACGTGGAAGCATCTTGGCATGTCAGGCCAAAACGCGTCATGGCGATGTGAAAGTCCCCAGAGTGCTCTTGTCCTGAAACATTTCTTTCCCTCCCAACCCACCACGTTCATGTGAAGTAATAAACTTGAGTACACATCCATCTTTCTGCCTGGAAACCAGGGCCCTGACATGAAGTCAGCATCACAGGCGGGACGGTGGGAATGGACTTCCTAAAATGCCTAACACTTTTCCTTGACTACATCCTGTCCCAATCACTGGATCCCTCTTGTCACCCTCAGTTAAGAAGCAGGGACCTTTCAGTTTGCCCTGGTTGACTGCCTACATTTTTCAAGATGGGAAACCCCTTGAGGTAGATAAATCTGAGATCCCCAAACTAAAGATATGTCCATTTACCTTGGTATGTGGCTTTCCACTTAATCCATTCAACAAACATTGAGCCTCTGCTGTGTTCTCTCACTGTTATTCTAGGTTCTTATTTTACACACACACACACACAAAAGGTGGCAATCATAACAACATACCAGATTTCGCTATGATGTTAAATGTTTACATAGTGAGTCAATGTCTGGCTTAACGCTGCTTTTTAATGACATTTGTACTCTGTTGCATGGATATTCCTTTTTGATATATTTTATGGTAATATTAACCAGAAAAGCCTGGTCAGGCCCTTTCATGATAAATTCACTTTTTTTTATAAATGCATATGTAGTAATGGGAGGCAAGAAGTCGGGAAAGAAATGTTGGACCTATGATCACATTTTCAAGAGGCAACATTGACAAATTGGAATGTGTGTAGGAGAGTAGAAACCCAGCAAGGAAGGAGAGTTGTTTTAAACGAAGACTGAAGAAACCTAAAAAGTCAACAGAAGTTGACATGGTAGCTATCATATTGAGTGGTTATTCCAGTAAACCTTGCTTAAACCAAAAAAATGCCAACTTGTTGTAAAGTAGAAGTAGTCAATGAATGACCCTGTTTACAGAGAGTAAGCTATGGCAGAGTGCTGGTGCCTCCCCTTGCCTGGAAATGTTAAAATCTAGTCAGACTTGATTCGATGCCCTAAGCATCTCCTGAAGGGTGCTGTACGGAGGGAGCTATACTAGACATAGCTGAAGGGGTTCTCCTCAAAGATAACATCAAAGTTACCCTTCAACAGTAGGATCCTAAATATCCATTCAATCATTCAGTCTCCTGAAAACATAGAATGCTGATTTGCGGACTGTTACCTAGAATCCTGTGTTTATAAGAACACTGCCATGGGGCTGGGCATCCTGCACCAACCAAAGCAGTCCTTTTATCTATTTTGCACATTGAGCTTCTATATTAGCTATATAGAAATGTCTATAAGTGTCTATAAGAAGTGTCTATAAGTGTCTATGTTGACACTTCTATCAGCTGAGAAGTGTCTCCCCTGGATTAGCAAAGCTCAAAACTGACTGTTGCAGAATATTAGCTCAGAACAAAGTCCCCTTAAACTCCAGCCCTAAGGCATTCTTGTCAAGTTATATTTTGAAGTCACTCTATACCCAGTGCTGGGGATATCTAAGGTTCCTTCCCCACAGCACCTTCTTGTCTACAAGACTGAGTCCAACCTCTTCGAGGTGGTGTGTACGGCTACTCACAATGCACCTCTTGCCAGCCTCATGTACCCTCACTTTCCACAACTTGACCCTGGGCTTCAGCTATGCCAGACATTTCACAGTGCTCAGAAAACACCAGGTTTCTTTAAGCTCCTGAGTCTTTATTCATATGTCTTCAATGTCAAATGATCTCACCTTTGCAGAGGTCAAGTTTGCCTTAAATACTCAGACAGGGCATTTCCTCCTCTCTAAATGCATAGTATCATGCACTATCTCTATTTTAACACTTAACACACTGTGTATAATTTGTTCATTGTCTTTGTCTGACTCTTCAGTGAGAATTTTTGCTTATTTTTTTTATCAGCATTTAAGAATGCCTGGCATAATGTTCTTTGGGAAAAGGGCAGGTTGAGAAAGAGAAGAAAAATGTTTGCCAGCATGATCTCACAAAATGGGTTATCCCAGAGCCCAAGTGTCAAATCTTTAGTGAAGAACAGTTGAAACTCTTGTCCTAGTTCAGTATGTTTCACTCCTTCTCAGTAAGTACCTTCCGGAAACTGAAGGTTTAGAGTGAAGTCTGTATTTTGATAAGTATCTATCAAAATTTTCATGATCAGAAAAGTTGAAGAAGCCATGTCCTAGTTTATTTCTATAGCACATTTAAAATTCAGTCCTATATTTCCAATTCAGCAGATGATCCTACATGGACAAACATTTTCGTGCTTGACATTGTTGCCACACAGAACTGTGCCTAATGAATTGGATTTTCATTTATAGTTGCTTAATGAATAGGAATTTAGCTGAAAATGTAGGCATTATTTAAATATTTATGTAAACCTGAACATTTACTACTAGGCAGGTTATGGGGAGAAGACAGTGGCATTTTTAAATCTATAATACTTCACCCAGAAGAGGAGATTAGGGCGGTAAAGTATCTGAATGCTTCTCTGCAAAGAATCAACAAAAAAGCCTCATGTGCTTTAAAGAGAATGAAATGCTTTCATATCGAAGAGACTGCTTTTTTCGCACCACCCCTCCCACTATAACAACCATCTTACCAAAATTTGTTTAAAAAAAATGCTTTCTGAATGTGTATTCAGCACAGTTTACCTTCAAGAATCTCATAATGTACTTGAGATTTTACCGTGAAAGAGACATTTCATCGGGTTCCACAGCACTTTCTCCAAAAGTCCGTTATTAAGACATACACATTAGAGAAGGGGAACCACGACCGTCATCAGCTGCTAACATCTTAGTGCGAATTAACTTCATCACAGTTCTGCCAGGGCTGGTCAAAGGCTCATAAGGATCGATATGTTTGTAGAGAAGGGAAGGCCACAGCTGGCCACAGCTGGAGCCTGAGGTACTGCGAGCGACAAGCAGGTAGGAGCTCTGGCCCGCTGAGAGGATGACCACTGATCAATGGACACGTTCATCGTGTCTCTGTGCTGGGCACATGCCAGCAGAGAGGCAAACACAGTGAAATTCAACAGTCTCTCGACTCATGATATGAAGCAGCAGTGAGAATAAACCAAAGTGTCATGCCACACACACTCACTTCTGTGTACTCTTCTCCACACCAGTTCCAGACTGAAGTTAGACCTAGGTTGGAACTTTTACAGGTCTGCAACTTAGTGGCTATCTGTGTGACCGACAGAAACTGACTAAGCTCTTTAAACCTGATTTGTTCTTTGGTAAAAATGAAAGCAGTAAGATTAATTCATTAACTTTCTGTAGAGAGTAAAAAGGACAGAGCAAATAAAATACTTATCATGGTGGCTGGCACAACATAAGCACTCAATGAACTTCAGATTTGGTTGTGGCATTGAGAACCATGCTGCATTTCATCAGTGCTTACAATGAATATTGAGATGAAGACTGTGTGTGTGTAAACATGTCTGTGTGAATGTGGTCGGAGTTGGATGGGTATGTGTAGTCAGAGAATTCTCTTGGAAGAAATGGCGTTTGGTTGGAACCTTCCTATGAGAGTGGATTGGTAGAGGAAGGAAGCTGAGGGAAGGGAGCGGAAGGCACTCCAGCCTGGGAGTAAAAGTAAGAGCAAAGGAGAAGATCCAGGAAAAGAATGATATGTCAACCACTGTGGTTAAAGCATAAGAGAGGTGGGATGCCCAAGGAGAAGGGTGGGCTCTGGCAGTTACTCTCGTAGCAGGAGGTTTTCCACCTGCAAGTAACCAAATACCTGATTGACTGAGCTCAAACCATAATGACGTGCACAGTTACTGACAAGGACATCTGGGACTCTGTGGTCCTAGGATTTGTTTGGTGACTTGATATTCTCATCAATGACCAAGGTTCTTTCCGCACTCCTTCTCACACTATTCTTTTAGACTTCGTGGTTGCAAAGGACTGTCACAGCTTCTGGAGTGACTTCCTAACAAAACACCACCTCCCTACGGAAAAATATCACCCGAATAACCTATAAATAAAGCAAAGCCAAATTTCTTTCTTATCACAGTCCTGTAACCACGACCTTTGCAGAGCCATAGTAAATCTGAAGGAGCAAGGACAAGGTGTAATACTCACGAAGTTTTTCTTTTTTTTGCTATAGTGTATCTTTCTATGCAGGAACCTCATAAGGATTGGGCAAAGTATAAGATAAAATATTTTAACATTGGAAGAAGGAGCAAAGGGGAAGTTATTGAGTGAATTTTAAAGAGTTGCAATAAATATTGGGGTTAAAGTAGTAGACACTTTTTTTGGTATCGTAACTTATTTAAGATATGCAAGAAAATTGAAAGCAAGAATTATAAAACTACAAGATGCTGATAAATAAATCAGTATCTAAATAAATAAAGAAAGATCTAAATCGAAGATCTAAATAAATAGAGAGACATGCTGTATTCACGGATTGGAAAACTCACTACACTGCAGTTGTCAATTCTTCTCAAATGAATCTATAGATTTAATGCACTCCCAATCAAACCATAGCAAGGGTTTTTTGTAGCTATAGACAAGTTGATTTTAAAATCTATACTGAAAAGAATGATCTAGAATAGCCAAAACAGTTTTGGTAGAGTCGAAATTGGAGGGCTTACCTTAACTCAATTTTTAAATATATTCTAAACCTAAAAACAATATGGTATTGATGAATGCATAGAAACATAAATTTATGAAACAAAATAGAATCCAGAAAAAGACCCACACAAATAGTCAATCGAGAAATGTACAAAGACAATTCATTGGAGAAAGGGTAACTTTTTCAGCAAATGATGGTGAAATAACTGGAGTTCCACTGGCAAAATAAATAAATATATTCAACTTCACGCTTTATGCAAAGTTAACTCAAAGTGGGTCATAAACCCAAATATAAAACACAGGATATAAAATCTTTATATGAGAGCACAGGAGAATATTTTTGTGACATTGGGTTTGGTAAAGATTGCACACGTATGGAACCAAAAAGCACAAGTTATACAAGAAAGGAAAAATGATAAATTGAACTTCATCAAAATTACAGTGTTTTTGCTTTACAGAAGGCATTGTTAAGAAAATGAAACACAGCATAACCCATAGTCTGGGAGAAAGTATGTTCAAATCACATCTCTGTCAAGTGACTTGTATACAGAATACACACAAATCTCTCCAAATACAACAAACTAAAAGAGGAGCAAAAGATGTGAACAATCACACCAAACAAGATATATGGATGGCAAATACAGACATGAAAGATACTTGACATCATTAGTCACTAAGGAAAAATAAAGTCACAATGGGATAACACTATATGGCTATTTGATTGGTTAACACACACACACATGCTAACACACAGAGCAAAAGTTTTTAAAATGATAAAATCAACTTCTTGTGAGGATGAAGAGCTACTGGAACTCTCTACAGCCACTTTAGAAAACAGTTTCTTAAAAAGTTAAACAGTTTTAGATAAAATTACCATTTTAGGGGCACCTGGGTGGCTCAGTCATTAAGCGGCTGCCTTCGGCTCAGGTCATGATCCCGGAGTCCTGGGATCGAGCCCCGCATCAGGCTCCCTGCTCTGTGGGAAGCCTGCTTCTCCCACTACCATTCCCTCTGCTTGTGATCCCTCTCTGGCTGTGTTTCTCTCTGTCAAATAAATAAAATCTTAAAAAAAAAAAAAAAACAATTACCATTCGACCCAGCAATTCCACTCCTGGATATTTACCTTAGAGAAACAAATGCTATGCTTATACAAAGCTCTGTACACAAATGTTTGTAATAGCATCACTCTTTAATTACCAAAATCTAGAAACAACCCAAATGTCCGGCAGCGGGCAAATAGATAAACAAATGGTGGTACATCCAATCTTAGTGGAATAATACTTAGCAATAAAAAGAGATGAACTATTTGTTAGGGGTTGAATGATGTCCTCATCCACAGGATATGTTGAAGTCCTCACCCCTAGTGCCTAAGAATGTGACCCTAGTCAGAAATTGGAGTGTTGCAGATATAACTAATTAAGAGGAATCCATATTAAGTAGGATGGACCCCTAGCCCAATATGAGGGGTGCCCATATAGGAGGACGGCCATGTGAAGACAGAAACACACCGGGAGGAGGCCACATGATGCCAAAGACAGAGATTGGAAGTATGAAGCTGCAAGCCAAGAACTCTACGGATTGCTGGCAAACCACCAGAAGCTGAGAAGAGGCAAGGAAGAATTCCCCTCCAAGTTTCAGAGGGAGCATGGCCTTGCTGACGCCTTGACTTGAGACTTTGAGCCTCAAGAACTGGGAGACAATCAATTTCTATTGTTTCGAGCCACTCAGTGTGTGGTCCTTTGTGATGGCAGCCCTAGCAAGCCAATGCATCATGCCAAATGGAAGAAGCATCAAGAATTGTGAAGGGTCTGAGGTCTTACCCTACATGCAAGCCAACTGCAGCTGCCACAGTGTCATAGGTGGAGACAGAAGACAGGAGACTCCTACGTGAGAGACCAAAGGTCTTTATTACTTTCAGTGCCAACACAGGCTGCATATTCAAGTCAGTTCCTCTAGGCCCTAACCCATGGATACACAGGTGGATCCAGATTTTAAAAAAAAGGACTGTGGGATTTTTTCGCAGCTGAGGAACACCACCTTAGAAAAGCCCACTCTTACAAAGGAGGCCCAAGCAATCCTACCCAAGTGTGTCTTATAATAGTTACAAACCTGGTCAGTAAGTGAACCTCTCCCTTACCTCAGAAGGAGTAGCTACCTCCATTTTAGCAACCAGCCTTGAAACTATCACAGCAAAGAGCCTCAAAGATAGTCTGGAACAGAAGCTGTTACAAGATGTGTGAAAATGCAGTGAGGAATATATCCCCACCCGCTCCCCCCAGAAGCCAGTCTCAAAAGATTACACGCTGTGTGATTCTATTCACGTGACATTCTGGAAAAGGCAAAGCTCCTGTGACAGGTTACAGCTAGATCAGTGGTTCTCAGAGGTTGGGGTTGGGTGAGGACGGGCTCAAGATGAGGGGATTTTTTGGTGTGATAGAGCTGTTCTTTGACTTGATTGTGGTGGTACTTATGTGAATCTATTCATCCACTCAGACCTGTACACCAAAACAGAAGCTAATTTTACTGTATGTAAAATATTTTTTTAATTAACAAACCTTCTTCATCTTTTTATTGAGATATAATTGACATATAACATTGCATTACTTTTTTTTTTTTTAAGATTTTATTTATTTGACAGCAAGAAACACAGCAAGAGAGGGAACACAAGCAGAGAGAATGGTAGCGGGAGAAGCAGGCTTCCTGCAGAGCAAGGAGCCCGATGCGGGGCTCGATTCCAGGACCCTGGGATCATGACCTGAGCCGGCCGAAGGCAGACGCTTAACGACTGAGCCACCCAGGTGCCCCAACATTGCATTAGTTTTAAGGGTACAACATAATGATTCAATGAAGGTATCTATGCAAAATGATCACCACAATAAGTTAACATCCATCACCACACGTAGTTACGCGCTTTTTTTGATAAACAGGACAAATATTTTAAGGTAAATAAAATCTGAGGACTTAATGTGCAACATGGTGACTATAGTTGGTAACACCGTATTATAAAATCGAAATTTGTAAGAGAGTAGGATTTAAATGTTCTCACACACACACAAGAAAAAAGAAACATGTGAGATGATGGTTGTGTTAAATAACTAGATGGGGGAATCATTTCGTGATATGTATATATATAAATTCATCAAGATGCACACTTTAAATATAATGTAATTTTATTTATCAATTATACCTCCATAAAGCAAAAAAAGAAATAATAATACAAACATATTGTTTATTAATATGGAGGTATATACCAGAATAAACATGAGTTGAAAATGAGTTGAAAATAATTATCTGTAAGGAGTAGGTATTGAGGGCAGGAAGATACACTGAATGGCGATGTTGCTTAACTTGAAAGTCTTTTAGCAGTACTTGAATTTTTAAAGCCCTGTACGTGATTTAATTGGATATTTAAGAGAATGATCCAAACCCCAAAATAACAAAAAACCCTTTTATTCCCCCAAACCATTGGTAATGTCATAATGAGAGATATTTTTCTGAAAAGCTCAAAATGGTATCTTAAATATTCTTAAAATATTCTTAAAAAAAGAATTTTGATCCATTCAATCACCAATAGGTAGATATAATTTTTTTTAACCTAAGAGAAAAAGTGGGACTAGAAGAGATTAATGCCTTATTTGTGTTATATTTTCTGTGGTTTTGAAAAAAAAAATACACAAAGTTCAAATATGAATACACAAAGAATACTTATTATACAAAGAATACTTATTATAAAAAGAGGGCATCGGTCCTGAAACAGTTACAAATCACTTTTCTAACCATTCCTCCTATTTCAAGTCCACTAATAATTTCTGAAATACGGCTTCCATTTAAGGGATCAGTGGTCAGAGGCAGCCTGCTATGAACCGTTTACATAAACCTTGGAAAGTTCGTGTACACAAGTCCACAGGAAACACACACAATAAAGTCTTTGAGAATTAGAAGACAAACATTAGCTTTTTAATGTCTGGTTCTGACATTTGCTCAATTTAAAAGGAGTGAGTCTTCTGGGGAAATGGTTCTCCAATTGTGCCAACTTTCAATTACTTTCAACAACCAATTACATGATCTCTTTCTTTCAAAGATAAAGTTTTGACCTGACCTCCTTGGCTGAATCAGAAGTACAGAGTTTTTCTGCCAATATGTAGGTATTTTTCATCTTAGAAATGAAATGGAATGCTATCTTACTCCTGACCTCTTTTCCCATTACAAACCAGGCCATCTGTGCTGAAATTCACTCTTCTTTTCCCTCGGTCTTAATTCCTTCTCTAATATTCTTTTTCTCTTGTAAGGAACATTACCATTTTAAACCCTCTCAGACCCTAAGGCAAACCCTCTCAGGCCCTAAGGCAAAACTTGATGCTTTGGGGAAACTGCTTAGGAGGTAGTTAATTGTATTCAAAACAAATGTTTTTAACCTCCTATTACCAAGACTTTCTGCAAGGAGTGGATATTAGGCGTAAATTAAACCACTTAGGTCAACAGATATACTCACTGGAAAAAAATGGTGGGATGTTGCTGTGTTTAATTTAGCACAGAAATCTAGCTTCTCATCTGTGACTTGTTTTACCACCAAAGATTAGAGCCATTTCCTCAAGCTTGTTGGTTCTTAAAAGAAGGAATGAGAAAAATTAATTCCCTTATTATTACACTTAGGAAGTCATTTGAAAACAGTGTTAACTGTTCTTATTCCTCGATGCTACTTCCAAATCGAACACTTTTTTTATTTTCCCCTAGGTTCTTCACTGAGATCTGCTTCCTTGGGCTGCTTCCAAATGATCCTTCCCACAACTCTGCCACGTTTAGTCTTTCCAGGTTGGGTACCCTCCAAACTCATACTTTCTATATGTTACCTGCTTGTAGCCTTAAGCTGACATAATATTGTGTTCTTTTGTCATTCTTTTTTGGGGGTTCTTTGTAATTTTTATATATTCATACTCATATTTTTGTTATTAAACAAGCACAACATTTTCTCCTACAACAATTTCGGGTACAATCACAAACACAAATAACTTAGAAGGCAGAATTGCTCACAGGACCAACTCTGACTGGCTCCCATTCTAATTATAAGAAAAGTTTGCTACCTCCATTATCTGAAGATGCTGAAAGCAATAATGAAAATGAGACTCAGGTCGAAGACTCTGTCTTTTAATCTCAAGGCCCTGAGGAAAAGACAGGGGTAAGCAGATTCTGGAAGCAAAGTAGAGCGCTTCCTTGGAAATCCAAATGGGAAGAGTGGTGAATTCTCAGCAGATTTCTAGCAGTCAGAAGCCACAGTACTTTCTCTTAAAGATTTTATTTATCTTAGAGAGAGAGAGAGAAAGAGAGCGAGCGTGTGCCCCTGTGCGCCCAAGTGGGAGCATAGGTTGAGGGAGAGGAAGAATCTTAAGCAGACTCTGCTGAGTGTGGAGCTGAACCTGAGGCCTGATCTCCTGACCCTGAGATTATGACCTGAGGCAAAACCAGGAGTCTGTCGCTTAACTGACTCAGCCACCCAGGCACCACGCAATTCTTGCTCTTAGATGAACGTGGTTTAATCTGAACCTTGGAGGAACAAGTCACTGCAGTTTCCAAACACAACTAGTTTGGATTATTTTTCTTGGCTGCCCCTTCAGCATTTATCAATGCCTTCATGGTTCAGTCCTATTCAAATAGGACCTTTTGGCCATTGCTGTTAGAGCTCTCCACCATCTTCTCTCACCTTATCTTAATCCTACATCATAGTCCTCCTTATAGCCTTCTCATGATTGCTCAGTATCACTCCCTCAAAGTGCCTTTATTCAATTGGCCCAATGTGTTTAAAAGTGATTTTTAAAATTCAGCTGCTAACTGTTCTCCTATCAGACCCCTGTGTTTCCAAATCAAAGTTCACTTTAAGTCTGATGTCATACAACACTGAAGTGGTCTCCACAGTTCCATATGCATGTTGAGTTCTAAACTCATTAAAGAATACCCAGCTATTCCTGGAAGAGGTGCTCAATATATACCATTGAGTAAATGGAATGACAAGTAATCTTTACTATCATCTGGGAGATATATGGCATACTGAAACAACTTATAATTTATTCCTTAGAAATCAGAGTTTGTGATATAGTGAGTGATGGAATCCATAATGTAATAAATGAAAGGGGCTTTTCTAGAGGATGAGCATTTTCTTTGAAAGAAGGTGAGGTGCTATTTTGTGGCTTGCTTATCAAAAACTGTAAAAAATAATACCATTGGGGCACCTGAGTGGCTCAGTGGGTTAAAGCCTCTGCCTTCATCTCAGGTCATGATCTCAGGGTCCTGGGATCGAGCCCCGCATCGGGCTCTCTGCTCAGCGGGGAGCCTGCTTCCCTCTCTTCTCTCTGTCTGCTTCTCTGCCTACTTGTGATCTCTCTCTCTCCCTTTCTGTCAAATAAATAAATAAATAAAATATTTAAAAAAAAAAGAAATAATAACATTAAAGAGAAGTACTGTCCAAAGTTAATAGGAGGCCGGGAATTATAGGAGGAATATGGAATCTGAATTTAAAAAAAAAGAAGGGATAAAAATAGATAATAAACCCAAATTACACTGAGTTTACCTGAAGATCAGAATGGCAACCGGTTGTCTGTGAGCAACTGAAAAACCCAGATCACTAGAAGTCTCTATTGTAAACTATGTACAACTTGAAAAGCAATTATCAGTTTCTGGAAGTCATCAAAGGGCATCTGTAGCAAGGTAAGGGATGGAGTATTGGACTCTGAAAGACATCCTTATCTTGGAGGCCAATACTCCTTTAACCTTCTATCCCCCACCCAAAGTCATACACACACATGTACATGCATGCACACACATACACAGGTGTACACACATAGGTGCGCATAGTGTGAGTCACCCAAAAAAGGAAAGGATGTACAATGTCTATATTTAAGAAAGCTATATATAATACCTTTCACTGGGCAAAGAAAAGCAGTAATCATTTTCCAAGTCATCTGGTAGGGCTGGAGAAGTAATTGAACCAGAGAGCTGAACTTAAAGTACTTGTTGAGGTTTGCCCAATTAGGAAAGTCCCTGTCGTTTTACAAGAAAAGTTGTCCAGAGGTTTCACCTTCTGAGTTCAATGAAAAATAAGCCCACCTGAATCCTTAGCCTGCTGATACTTGAGAAAATAATTTGTATGTCTGTGGTTCTTGGACCAAACCTGAAGCAATAGGCAGGAGCCCCAAGGACATTTTAAATGGAAGGGAATGGGAGATGATGGAGGAGAGAATGTCTTCATCAAAGTTTAGGAAGAATCTAGGTTAAACATGGAAGATGATGTGGTCCAGGCATTAACTATCTCATCGTAATTTCTGGGTTAGGTTTGGGAGTCGCCTAATGAACCCAACAACTAATTGGTTTAGCAAAAAATATCTTCTCTGAACCAAAATGGAAATCCACTGTTTTACATTTTTGTGGTGTGAAACAGAGAACAGAACAGAAATATTTCTACAGATATATTTATAAATATAAGTGAGATGTCTGTGTAAACATACTAAGCATACTAGCTAAAGATTCAGGCCGTAGGAAAAATGAGGATGCAGTTAAAGGCCTTTTAAGAGATCTTCATACATATAGTCTACCTATTCTTAAAAATAATTATTTTCAGTTTTGAGAACAATTTCCTTAGCTCAGAAAATCTTTCTATGCCATGTTCATGTTCAGGAGTGATGGGCAGAGGTTGCTCAAAGACAGGCTACTCTCCCCTTGTCTTCCTTCACTCCCTTGTCCCCCTTTCTCTCCCCACCTGTCCCCTTCCTTGACCTCAGCCCCCTCCTTTCCCTCCACTCCTCATCTCTCACACTCTTCTATGAACTTCTCTTTCCCTTTCATCCCCTTCCTTACTCTCCTATCTCCTCTCCTTCATGAGGAGCATAGAAAGAAAAAATAAAGTGGAAGAAAGAAATAAAATGCTTTTATTCATTTAGTGAATAACTATTGAGATCCACCAAATTCCAGGACTGGATCTAAGCTCTCTTGGTTATGGATTAAAGAATTTAACCATACTGCCCACCCTCAGAGAGCATATTGTTTAACGGGAGGCAGACAACCGAGTGAGACAAAATGTGTGTTGCATGTTATGATTGGTATTCTGAAAAGACAAGCCATTAAGGGATCTCAGAGTAAGAGCCCTTCACCTCGGCTGTGGTGTCTCCATGCTATTTCTAGGCAGACACAGGGGAACATGACCTTACTAAATTTCTTAAAAGACTCTAAGTATAAAGGAACTATTAGATTTTAATGAGTTTGAACGGATACTTAATGGATAATTTGACAAATTGCTCCTGGCTATTGACTTTATTTTATTTTTTTAGCCTTATGGATAGTTATTATAAAGCCAAACCAGGAGGATAAAGGATTCGTGAGTGGTATTTATGCAATTCCAAAAGCAGTATGTGTTATTTTTCAAAATGATGAATAAGGAGTGAATGTTCTTCTGCCTCATTTTAACTAATTAATTTTTTTAGCCAGGGATTTCTTGCCTTAAGTGATTATGCTGGGCTCTAGGAATGAAATGGTGGGTAAAATAGGCATTGTCTTTGCTCTTAGGGGTATTTAGTAAAGCAAACAGAGTTGAATCTAGTTGCTTTCAATAAATTTCCAAAGGAATAAATGGGGTTTTAGTTTGGGTTTCCCAAAAGTAGAGACAGAGACAAAGCTTCGGGTGCTGGTGGTTTAGCCTAGGATGCAGGAATGAGCGAAGAGAGAGGCTAAGGCTGAAAGGTCACTAACATGGGCCATGCTGGCTTGATTCCTCAAGGACCCACATTGAGAAGTGCACAGCGCCTCCAAGCGCTGCCTCGCCAAAAGTCCAGAGATGGGAGTACTTACCCACACTCCCACTGGGTGAGGGCTGCTCCCGGGGGGCATGAACTCTCCCGTATACGTGGCTGTGGGTTCACATGTGGGAAGAAGTTCCTGCTGTGTCTAAGAAGGGTGCGGGGTAGAATGAAGAGGCATGTTTGCTTGGGGGCTGACACTCAGGTGAATCTATGAGCAGAGGGAACTGTCCACTACAACTACGGGAAGCAGAAAAGCAGTTTGAGGGGTTGGTGACCGAGGGCCAAGGACATCAACGACAAATGGCATTCTAAGACTTACCCTCTTGGTGCTGAACAAAAGCATCAGGGTTCAAGTTTCCAAGAGACAAAAAAAAAAGTCAGCAGAATGTAAATCAGCTCAACTGATCTTAGAAGATTTGTTCGGGGATGATTTTCCACCCCCAAATCATTTCTCTCCATCAGTCATTCCCAACTTGGGAAATACCCTGGCAACATTCGAATCAAATATTCTGGTCCTTATGACTTTCTTTTCTTCCTGCTGAAGCCCAATGGTCCCGTGGCTTATGTTGTTCGAAAAGGAATTGACATTATGATAAAGATAACACATAGGCACGATCTTCAGGTAGAAGCAAACAGACTGGCTTTGCCAAAGGAATATGCGGGGACTATTTTTATCCACAGGAGTTATGCTCTCATATTCTATGAGAATATTCTATTTCGTGTTTCATATTCTAATATGAAATTTGTATTTCAGCAGTGCATTCTAACTCATCACCGGCACGATATAATGCTGTTTCCTCCCTGAATAATACTAATGGGTTCACTTTCATCACTCCACAGTTACCCTGGATGTTTTCTAGCCAGGAGCAAGTATTTGTCATAGAGTAGTGTAGATGAGGGTGGTATTCACCTTCATACATCTGGGACCAAGTTCATAGGTATATGATATATTACTTATAAGCGACTGTGTGATTAAAGTTATTTCAAAATAATGTTTGCAACTTAACAGAATGTTATGAATTTGTAAATTAAAGTGGAGGCTATTTGGGAGTCTATTGCTCTTATAACTTTTCTGTAAATTTAAGATACTTTTTTCCCAATTTAAATGTTAGCAAACATTGCATAATATATAGCTAGCTACATGAGCATATGTGATTGATGAAATAGGTTCAAAAGTGTAAATAAGTGTGATTTAAAAATTAAATAAATATTAAAGCCCAAAAGAGATAAGCAGGTTTTGCTATATAATCTTCTAGATTTTTTTATGACCCACAAAAAGGAAATCAATCAATTGAAACAAATACAGAACTGCTACAGGTATTAGTATTTGCCCACGAAGTCATTAACAGAGTTCTTATAACTGTATTTCAAACAACAAGGTCAGTCCATGTGCATCCTTGAAAGTGAATGCCTTCTTAAACTCTGTGCCCAGACATGTCTCACACCTGACTTTGGTCCTGGTCCTGGTTCCAGATGTTCGAAAGTGAAGTTGAGACATCGAAGATGTAGAAAAAAGACTCAAACAAAAACTCTAGGAATGGCAATGACAATGCATGAGATGAAAAAAATATACTGAATGGGATTAATAGCAGATGACATGTTACAGAAGAAAAGATTAGTCATATTGAAGTCATCATAATAGAAACTGCCCCAAATTAAATAACTTGGAAAAGTAAATGCAAAAATTATCTGTGAACTGTGGGATAACTCAAGAGACTCAACATATATGTAATTAGAGTTTACAAAGGAAAGGAGAACAGCAAAAATATTTGAAAAAGAATAGCCTAAAAAATTCAAAACGTGATGACATTTACAAACCTGTATATGTAGGAAGCCTAATCAAAAGCATAAAAATCAAAAAGAAAACTACAGAGAGGTACATCATAAGCAAATTGCTCATAACCAATGATAAAATGAAAATCTTAAAAGCAGCCAGAGGGACAAAAGACACATGACGCATAGAGAAAAATTAACAATAAAGGTCTCACAGAAAACAACATAGGCGCAAAGAGTGTAGAAGAATATTTTTAAAGTGTTGACATGTAGAGACAAAAAATTGTCTCCCTAGAATTCTATAATTGGCAAATATATATGTCAGAAATGAAGGCAGAGTAGTTTTCCAAACATACAAAAGCTGAAAGAATTCATTATGTGTAGCCCCACACTCCAAAAAATATTAAAAGAAATCCTTCAGGCAGAAGGAAAATGATGCTAGATGAAAATCTGGATCTCCATAAAGCAATGAAGAGCCCCATATATAGGATTACCAAGGACTATAAATGGGGTGAAATTCTACCCTATCTGCAAGCTAGTAAGTTAGCCTTCGACAATGTCACGAGAGCTAGCTATGAGACTCTTGCATCAAAGACAAGAAACTTTATCAGTAATAAAGTAGCAAGCTGCATGAGCTTTACGTTCATGCCCAGTGACTATGTCAGTGGAGTCCCAGGTGTTGAAGAAATCACATGTTCACAGAGTTATGTTTGTAGTAATGAAACAATGGAAACCACCCAAAATTCTATCCACAGGTAAATGGATAAACGCACAGTGCCGTGACCACACAATGGAATACTAGTATCTGAGTTAGGGGCGCTAGAGGAGAGCACCATAGACTGGGGCTTAAACAACACTTATATTTCACAGTTCTGGAGGCTTTAGGGTACCAGCAGAGTCGGCTTTTCAGTGGAGGTCCAATTCCTGGCTTACAGACAGTCACCTTCCTGTTGCATCCACACGCAGTGGAGAGAAAGAGAGCTAGTGCTCTCAAAAGGACACTAATCCCATCATGGAAGCTCCACCCACATGACCCAATACTTTCCCATTGCCCCACTTTCAAAAACCATCCCCTTAAGACTTCCACAGATGGAAGGGGAGGGGTCACACACATTCAGTCCATAGCAACTAGTCATCATGACTATAGAATACACTACCTATATGTGCTACCACATAAATATCAAAGTAATTATGCTGAATGAAGGAGGCCAGACAACAGGGCACATTCTGTATGATTCCATCTCAGTCATATTCTATGTCATATTTGTGGACAAGAGTAAATGCAGGGATGATCGTCAGAGTGAGATGACTAAGAGAAAATTTGGGGGTTGAAGAATATGCTCACTCTTTTGCTAATGACAATCGGTTCACTGGTTTCAACATATGTTAGAACTTATTGTACATCTTAAATATATGCAGTTCATTGTATGTCAGCTATATTTCAATAAAGTGGTTTTTTTTAAAAAAAAAAAAAAAAGCCTATCGATACATAATGCTTATTTATTTATTTATTTATTTATTTATTTATTGTCTAGCAAGGCTCTTCCCCCATTGCTTTCCTATTAGCACTATGGAAGGGGGCTGGCTTTCCCTCATCACTGCATCGCTCTTGCCCATCTGAGAGGTGAAGGGGCACCTCATTATTTTCCTCTGCATTTATTTGGTTACTAGTAAGCTGACTCTTTTTCAAATATTTAAAAGAATGGTATTGTTACTTTCAGATAGGATGGAATTTGCCCAGTACTAAGTTTTAGTCAATACATTTCTGGGCAGGGTGATGCCCAGAAGACCTTGGATTCTGAATTATTCGGCAAATCTTTGTGTAAATTAGGCGGCAGGGGAAGGAAGGGAGACTGACGATGATATGGGACAATGTATAAATGCAAGTTGAGCAGATTTTGTTTTGGAACCACTGTGTCAATGC
The DNA here is from genome assembly GCA_028646535.1 of Procyon lotor. Lineage (NCBI taxonomy): Eukaryota > Metazoa > Chordata > Mammalia > Carnivora > Procyonidae > Procyon > Procyon lotor. Next base: position 69,857,084 of record CM053604.1, on the reverse strand, counting down.
AATAGTGTCTTAAAAGGACCTTGCCTAACAGAAGAGGGAAAACACAAATAACATGATCCTTATTTTTCTATTTCTCCTCCCGTCTGGTCTATCCTCTGAACATCCTATGTCACACTTGAACCACAGGAAATACAATGCTCCATACACGTGTACAATGATCTCCCTTCACCTCTACTTTGTGGCATTTATAAGAGTGCTAAAATGTTTTTGAAAATCACTGAAGAAAGAACAATGACCTTTGTAACAAGTGCAGCTGGGCCATGGCATGGAGCCAGCTGGAAAACATCTCTCCTCAAGAGTTTTGCCAATCATTCCTGGCAGGAGGTATCACAGTCTGCTTGACTCCTCTGGAAAGCCTCCCCACGCGGTTCGCCGAGAAGCTATTAAGGCTTTGGGAGCAGAGAAATTGTTCCGTCTATGAAAACTACTTGCAGATCTTGGGGGTTAGGACTGGTATTATAGGGTATAATGGGTATATAGGGAATACCTGTATATAATGTGTATATATATATGTATGGTAAATATAATGGTATTATAGGGTAGAAATGGCCCTACAATCCAAGATGTTTGAAGTGTGCCTCATGAGGACCTTCAGGGTCAGATCGGGGATGTGCTGCAGATCAAGTCCCAGACCCCGGGGGCTACATGAGGGAAAGTGAGGTGAGGAGGAAAAGAAACAAAAGGTCTGCTTTTGGGTTATTCACACTCTAGTGACCCTTCTCTCTAATTTGGCTTTCTTGTTGAGAAAAATTTTCATAATGGAACATTTCAGATACATAAGAATATAAAGAGGACAATACCCTAAGGTAACTCACGCCAGCTTAAACGATAGCCAATCATGTTTTGTTAAACCAGAGCTTCTCAAAATTCAATGAATATAAGAATTAACTTAAATGTTACAATGCAGTTTTTTATTGTGTTGTACTTGGGCCTGAGATTGTCCATTTCTAATAAGTTCCTAGGTGGGTGATGTGGATTTTGCTAACCAGTGAATTACTCTTGGAGTAGCAGAGTTCCATGCCCTTACCTACCTTCATCCTTATTTACTTATTTTCCAATATAGTGTCATTTCATCCATAAATATTTTGGCAAATATCCTGAAAATATGAGTTCATTCTAAAACCATAGCCATGATGCCATTACTCTACTTTAAAATCTAATAATTCCTCAATAACATTAAATGTTCAATCACTATTCAAATTTCTCTGATTGTCTAATAGTTCTGTTTTTTTTCTTTACAGTTTGTTGGAATCAGAATTGAAATAAGGTCTGTACATTGCAACTGACGGATTTTTCTTTTTTTTTCCCTTCCCCCCCCTTTTTTTTTGAGAGAAAGAGCACATGAAGGGGGCCAGGGAAGGAGTGGGGCAGAGAGAGAGGGAGAGAGCATCTCATACAGGCTCCATGCTCAGTGCAGAGCTTGATGCAGGGCTCAACCCAACAGCCCTGAGACCACAACCTGAGCCGAAATCAAGAACCGGAGGCCCAATGGATTGAGTCACCCAGGCACGCCTATTGATTTTTCTTAAGTTTCTTTTAATCTATAGATGTTTTTCCTCTTGCTTTTCTTCACCTTTCCCCACCTTCTGTTTATATTTCTTTGCAACATTTTTGGAAGAAATTGCCTAGTTCATTCCGTAGAGTTTCCAGTGGCCTATGTTTTGCTGATTGCATGGTTTTCATTAACATTCAGTAGCCCCTCCCCCCATCCATGGTTCCGCGTTCCACAGTTTCACTTAAGCCCTGGTCAACTGCAGGGCCGGAAGCAGATGATCTTTCTTCTGACTTATCTTCAGAAGGTCAGTAGTAGCTTGACCCTGCGTCATTATACCGCCATCATTCACTTTCCTTCACCTCATCGTGTGGGCAGTCTATCATCTCACATCATCATCATAAGAAGAGTGAGAACAGTGCAATAAGATATTTTGAGAGAGAGAGAAAAACCGTACTCACATTACTTTTATAATAGTCTTTTGTTGTAACTGTTCTGGTTTATTTTTAGTTATAGCTGTTAATGTCTTACTGTGCCTAATTTATAAACTTTATCACAGGTATGTACGTATATATGCATAGGAAAAACGTATCTGTAAGTTTGGGTACAATCCACCATTTCAGGCATCCACTGGAATGCATCCCTGAGGATAAGCAGGGATTACTAGATTCCTTTTTACCTTGTTTTTCCTGGTAAAACTGTAGTTATGGCTATAGAGATTAATTTGGGGGGTGAGGGGATAGGGATGAAGGAGGCAAGACTATTTCATGGATGATTTTTGTGGCTAAGCAAACGTGTGGTTCTCTCCCATTTGATCATGTTAGTAGAGATTATTGTTCATTGCCACAATTCACTCATTAATTAGGGATTATAAATGGCGACGGTCTATCATTCTTCTGTCAGCTATCATCTGGCATAGATATACAGAAAAAAAATCTTTCCCTATCAACTGTGTTTACCCTGTATATTTTGTATAAAAAAGACAAGCTAACTGCTTTGTCCTTTCCTCTTCTTGACCAGCTTTCCAAAAAGAAGTTTGATCACTAATTGCTTTGAAGTGCTCAACTAAACTTTTATGTGTGTGTCTGGGGTCGATACCATTATAAACACATAGATTTAATTATATTTGATATATTTTACTCCGTTACAGTTATTATTCTTAGCAATGCTCAGATGTTCTTCCCTTGTCCAAAGTAGCCTCCTTGAGCCTTGAGTTGACTCATATATAGTGTTGTGCTGGCTAAGAGGACCTCAAAAAAGACAAAAAAAAAAAGGAAGAAGAAGAAAAAAAAGCTATACTATGTAACATGGTACCAATTTCTTTGGTATAAATTCTCTCAACATGGCTGATTGCAAGCTACCACTATATTAACAACACAGTCAGAAAATTCTGGATATTTCACAATCGGCTCTAATGATCTTACATATCCTTGCTCCAGTCTACCCCCTGCTCTGGATATCCATTGGTATAATCCCCAAAGCCTGGGAGTGTATCTTTGCTGCCTATATAACAAGCTACTTCAGGTTTGTCTTGTACATGTCCTGCCTCAGGCCTGGAATAGGCCTTTTCTCTAAGCAGCCTTGTTTCCTTTTTAGTGGGATAAGGGAACATTGGCAACATAGGATAAGCCACTGTTTCTAGACCCACCCCGAGAATATGGCTAGAAAAATTGCTTCTTTTCAAAAGATAACCTGTTTATAGGTTTCTGCTAATAATTTCCATTTCAATTCAGGACTGTAATATTTTTACTAAAAGTTATGTGTTATCTGCTCCTCTTTTCTCCCACACAGAAAATCCCAGTTCCCAATGAAACAACAGAATTGCTCATTAGATTTATCCCACAATTCATGTGCAATCATCTTAAGATAACAATAGCAGTACTATCTCTAACAATGTGGTTACTAAAAATATCTTAAGATTTGTTATTTTTTACCTGTAGTTCTTTTTGTGTTGTGACATATCCCATTAGAAGCATATGAACATTTTGTTGTAAAATTGATTGAACTAATTCCTCTATGCAATTATGCTACCCATTTGATAAATACTCAAGTGTGTTTCAATATTGTTTTTTACTTTCAGACATTGCTTTTCTAAAATTTAATTTTATGTTACAATTATGCAAAAATTCCAAAGTCAAATTTATAAAGTAAAATATATTCAAAAAGTCTAGATCTTCCTCTCTCCCACTACAGATGGTATTTTTAATAAAATGGTTTTCAGTTTTTCTTTCCATTTAAAAATATGAATATGTGTATACATTCATCCCCTTCTTATATGAACTATACTGTGCTCATTTATTTCTCCATATTTTAACTTTATGTTATGGAGATCAATCCATTGCACTACATGGAAATACTTCTCATTCTTTGTTTACAACTTTACAATACTCTATTATATGGACAAACTAATATTTATTCAACCAGTGCCTTGTTGAGGAAGTTTTAGATTGTTTCTGGTCTTTTTATTATATTTATGTTAGTCTGTATTTTCTTTTTATTTATTTATTTATTTTAAAGATTTTTTTGTTTATTTTACAGAGACACAGTGAGAGAGGGAACACAAGCCGGGGGAGTGGGAGAGAGAGAAGCAGGCTTCCTACCAGGCAGGGAGCGCAATGCAGAGCTCGATCCCAGAAGCCTGGGATCATGACCTGAGCCGAAGGCAGACACTTAATGACGGAGCCACCCAGGCGCCCCCACTTTTTTTTATTTTATTTTTTTTAGAGTAGGCTTCACACACAGCATGGAGCAGAATACAGGGCTTGAACTCATAACCCTGCCATTAAGACCTGAGCTGAGATCAAAAGTCAGACACTTGATGGACTGAGTCACCCAGGCACCCTGTTATGCCTGTATTTTTGCCATCCTATCTTGGGGATAGATTCTTTGAAGTGGCTTTGCTAGGTGAAAAAATAAATTTGTACATAATTTTGCTAAGTATTTTTTTCTCGATTATTGACCATCTTTAAGTGCAAAAGGCAGACAATAGTAGAAATCTTGAGGCTCAAGTTCATTGATCAGTGGTACTAGTTTCTGAGTTTTAACTCAATCTCCTTGATTTCAGTAAACTCTTGGTACTGCTCTAAGAAATCCTCCCTTTATTTGTTTTTCATGACAACTCCATTCTCTTTTCTGGAAGCATCAATTGTTTTCAAGAATTTTTAACATGACTTAAGTTATCCTTAAAATGTGTATAAAATTATAACACAAAAATATAAGCTTTATACAATTTTTAAGTTGGAATTGACATTAAAAATCTTTTCCTCTATTAAGAATGGAGGAGTATAGATATTAAACAAAATAAGACTAAAGGGTGTATTACTGGTAGAGGCAGGATTAGAATCCAAGCTTCACTTTACGGACTCAAGACTCTTTCATCTACATCTGAGATTCTCAAACTAGTTTGTCAAAAGACACACAATTCCATAAGAAAAACATGGCGTATCTTTTCAGAATTTGATTCTGACAAATAATTTGATTCCGTGGTAAGTCAATTTTATTCCATGGTAAGTAATTTAAAATATTTTTGTATTAATGTATTTATTTATTTAAAAGATTTTATTTGTTTATTTGACAGAGAGAGAGAGAGATCAAAAGTAGACAGAGAGAAGGGGGAAGCAGGATCCCTGCTGAGCGAGACCTCGATGTAGGACTCGATCCCAGGACCCTGAGATCATGACCTGAGCCGAAGGCAGAGGCTTTAATTCACTGAGCCACCCAGGCACCCCTGTATTTATTTATTTTTCAAAGATTTTATTTATTTACTTGAGAGAGAACAAGAGAGAGAGAGCACGAACAGTGGGGAGGGGGAGAAGCAGGCAGCCCACTGAGCTGGGAACCCGACATGGGGCTCGATCCCAGGATGCTGGCATCTTGACCTGAGCTGAAAGCAGACGCTTAACTGACTGAGCCACCCAGGTGCCCCAATACTTTCGTATTTAAACATATAATCGGAGTAGGATAAGAAAGTCCTGTGACATTTTTAATGATAGAGAACATTGACAACCTCTCTAGCTTGTAGAGGTGACATCCCTAGACTTCGAGGGTTCAGTTCATTCTCCTCTTCCCAAGAGCACTTGATGGGAAACTTTGAGGAGCATTGTCCATCACTGAGACAACTTCCCCTGGAAGTTGATGGGAATCAGTCTAGTAGTTAGCATGTGTACATCCTACTCAAATTGAGCTAGGTACATGACTGAGGAGGAGAAAGAAAATGAGGAGCATGCTGGTTTATCCTGTCATCAGGGATCAGTTGGCCTCATTTGATCTATACTTAGGTAAAAGAGAGAGGGAGGAGCACTCCGGCCTCCTGACCTAAAATGGGCTGAGAAGTCTTAGAACCTTCTCTGCTGCCCACCATGTAAAGGCTATCACAACATGAAGAGACGTTGGGCTGGGTAGGAGTTGCTGTAAAAAAAAAAAAAAAAAAAAACAAACCCATAATTTTCCTCCCTGTATTCAGAGGACTAAATACTCCAAAAGGTTGTCATATAAATATCTGTAGCTGGAACATCACTTTCTAAACAAAGACTAATTATGAAGAAAAGTTGCTCGTGGCCTAGCACCATGGTTCAGTCTGAATGCTTTTTAATTCCCTTGAGGATCCAATAGCACATTTCTTTAGAGGAATCACAGGGACCAATCTCTAAAAATCAACATAGAAAGTGAAAATGAAAACAAAGTATGGAAATAGTTACCATTGTAAAGCCCTTAAATCAATGTATGGAGTACATTGAGTATACACGCACACAACCCTATACAGTGATTTCTTTACAAATCCAGAATTTGAACAAAGACAAGAACAGAGGAAAGGGCTGGGTCCAGATGACTGGGCTTTCAATCTATTTTTTATTTTGTTTTGTTTTTTGAAGTTATGTATCAAATCCCTGGGAGTTAGTAACAGATAAAAAGTAAATTCTAAAGTTTTCTTATTTATGGGGCTTACATGGTTTTTTTTTTAAGATTTTATTTATTTACTTGACAGAGAGAGAGAGAGAGAGATCACCAGTAGTCAGAGAGGCAGGCAAAGAGAGAGGGGGAAGCAGGCTCCCCGCTGAGCAGAGAGCCCAATGCGGGGCTCGATCCCAGGACCCTGAGATCATGACCTAAGCTGAAGGCAGAGGCTTTGACCCACTGAGCCACTGAGGTGCCCCACCTTACATGTTTCTGACTCAGCTATAAGTCAGTCCTTAAATATCCAAACTCTTCTTTAGATGGTACAAAGAAGTAAGCAGAGACCAGTCATTACAAAGTCTGTTTTGACTGATTGGTGCTTATGTGTATTATATTTGTAGGAATCAGATGAGATGCAGAAATTGATGTATGTACAACAAATTGGGTACTTCATGTTACTGGTCACAGGAAATGATGTTTACATTTTATAGTATTATTTCCCCTCTGATAAAGTAACTTTGCATATATATCTTGGCCATCTTAAGTTACTATGATCCAAATTGCATACCGACAAGGCAAAATGTGATTAAATCAAATTAATTGAGCTGGCAATGAAGCCCTAGGAGCTTGTTCAGCTAATTAAGATCAAAAGTTCTGAGGATTGTCCATAATGGACGATTTTAAAGACAAGCCTGTCTTCTTGCGTGCAACTTCCTGTTAAAAGTCTGGATGTTTTTACTCCGTGGAACAGTGGTAGTTCTGAGTTGGAAAGTTGCTTAAGCTCTCACGCAACTGAAAGGCAGAGTTAGTGGCTTATAAGCAGTGGAAAAATAAAACTGGCTGAGAAACATTTGGGGATGTTTTTAATGCTTTTGGATCTTTTGCCACAACATGCTCTCAGTTACTTGATCACCAAACGTGCACCCTTCCAAAATGTGCCTTTTTTTTTTTTTCCGTTGAAAGATTTGCCTAAAGTATCTGTATGACTGGACTGTCAAGTGGGAGAGTCTGCAATATAGAAAAAGCAGGGAGTAGTGAACTCTGAACACACAGAACGAGGACGTGACCAGGCCATTTGTCACACTCCGAGGTTTAATATTGATTCAAAAGCCTTTGGTGAGACCAGGAATTGAGAGATCCATTTGGGGAAACTTGTGCAGACTTGGGAATTCAGGGCAATAACCTAGGGCCAGCACAGTCACTTCGAACCCTCAATGTGTCGGTCACATCCATAAGCACAGTGACCGGCACATTGCATCCTGAAACAGTCACACTGTGTGAATGACAACAGAGCGGCTATGTGAGCACACACAGCTCTCGGGGACTGTTAATTCTCACTGCTACTCCCCGCCCTAGCCATGCAGCCTAACAAAGCGCTTCTCCCCACCGACACACACCACTCATCATGAGAAGAATTATGGTCATTTATTTCATTTTCTTATATTTGCCGGAATGTTGAATGCCTCTGATACGTGGGCCCTTGGAAATGGCCCAACTGGCCTGGCGTAGGGTTTGAAGCCGGGTGCCCATTGGAACACAGTTCTGAGTCTCAGCTCTCTGCTGCTTACAAGTTCTGTGCCATTGCACAATTTATCTAAACATTACCAGCCTCAGTTTTCTTTTCTGTAAATTGAGGCTAGTCATAATACCACCTAATAGAATTGTTGTATAGTGTAAGCGAGATTTCTTGCGCAAGTCATTTCACACAGGGCTGAATACATGGGAACCACTCTATAAATGTTAACTATATATTTTTCAAAATGTTAAGAAGGGGCTTGAAACTTCAAGATGAAATACCAAGGGGCCTCATTCATCTCAGGGGGCCCCATGTCTCCATTGTTTTGAAATCGATTCGGTGTTGGGGTGAATTCAGTGTAATCGCTGATCTCTGACAGGTTTTGACCTATGGAAATGGCAGTTGCAGATGTTTAATCTAATGTCATGCTGTCCAAAGAGGAAGTACAAAGGATAAATGTGATGATTAAGAATTTTGCAGGAAGGTGATTCTGTGAGGAATGTTTACCATGCTCCCCTCCCCTCCCCTCTTATGTCTCAACTGGTTCTAAACCTAGCTTGAGATGGAGGTGATTCCTGAAATCCATGTCTGCACTAGAATATAAGCTCTTTTCAAGACAGTTCCTGTGCCTGTCTGTATTTGCTCCTGGAAATGAAGCCTCCTTACCATAAAGAGCTCAAAATCATATAAAGCATAAAACTTCTCTCAGGAGAATTCTTAAGAGAATTCTGAAAAGGACAAAGGGTAAGGAAAGGAAAAATGTTGCTCTTCACTTGTGTTTTGCTTTGCCTTTATATGTCCCTGTGGTTTTCCTAAGCAGGAATGATCAGGTCACCACCTATATTGCAAAATAACTTTATTTTCAACATATTGTTCAAGGCAGCTTATTTTCTCAAACTCTTTCCACTGAGAAGAAAGGAAAAAGAGTGTGCTGTGTCTTCCACATTAGCGTCAGAAGGCAAGAACTTTGGAATACACACCAAGCATTTTTATTTAGAGACTTTGGGCAAGAATCACAAAGCGATCGAACTTGCGGCAAAAGCCAAAATGAAAGTCTGTTGTTTCTTCTTCTTTTGCCAATTCCAGTGGCAGGCTCTGGCCTGCAGATCTCAGGATTTTTAAATGTCTTTCCAGCACAGAACTGCTTTCATGTTTGTATCCTTCTTGCTAAATCTGGACCTCTTCTCATAGCTTACTTCTTGCATTGTGTCCAGGAGCCCTTTTTGTTTGGAAGGGTTCTGCGTTTTCTCTTCATGGAAACCAACGCCCCAGTTTGCAATGATGGAAATGTCCTTCCTGCCTCCTACACTGCAGAGCACGCCTTGCCAAAATGTATTTAAAAGTGAATCCATTTGAGGAGAGACCATGAAATCAACCTGTTTACGAGCCTTCATGTTCTTGATTGAATGCTTCGGAATTCCATTTTTTAAATCTTTCAATATGGAAGCCATCAAGAGACTCTCCCCCAGTCTCGAGAGTAACAAATCCTAGCATTACCGATGTCCTGAAGTAGTTGCGATGCCCTGATCTTCCAGATGTCTTTCCTCTTCATTCAGTTTATCATGTCCTAAAATTAGGACGCCTGTGAAATTTTTGTAATCAGAAGATTGTTTGCTTTCTGGCAGTTGGAAGAAGAGCTTGGAGAATTGAGTCCAAGCTTGGTATTGGTGTGCATCTGTTCTCCTTTCTCAGTAGACACTGAGGATACGAAGACAAATGAAACGCTATTCCTGTCCAGAAGGATTTGTCATCCAGTGGGTGAGGAAATGAGAGCCATCAAGGATCAGGATGCAGGCACTTGAGAGTTGCCACGGGGAAAACTAAGGGAGGTGACTGAAGGGTTACAGGAGAAGATATGTTACCTGTGTCGCACAAGAACGGCAGGGAAAAAAAATAAAGATGTAAAATAACACATTTCTAGCCTAGGAAAAAGGGATGTAAATGTATAAGCAGTGGGTGGTTTAGTTCAGGCTGCTATAAGAAAATCCCATAAATGAGGTAGCTCGTAAGCAGCAGAAATGTATTTCTCACAGTTTGGGAGGCTGGAAGTCTAAGATCAGGGTATCAGCACAATCAGCGCCTGGTGAGAGGCCTCTTTTGGGCTGCAGACTGCTGACTTCTCACTGTGACTTAATGTGGTGGAAAGAGAGCTCTCTGGGGTCTCTTGTAAGATACTAATCCCACCCATGAGGTCTACCCTCATCACCTAGTTACCTGCCATAGGCCCCACCTCCTACTAACTGAGTAGGATTGGGGGGGTTAGGATTTCAGTATATGAATTCTGGGGAGACAAACACAAGCATTCAGTCCATAACCGTTGTAGGAATGCACTGGTTCTCAAACTTGTAACCACAGGACAAATTTTAAAAGATAGTTATGTTTGAGTTTCATCCTTAGAAATTCCGATTGAATTGGTACAGGATTCTGTCCTGGCATTGGCATTGAGTTTTGAGAAGCTCTGTTAGGTATTAGAATGTGCTGCTCATGTTGAGAACCACTGTTGGAAATTATCCTCTATCTCAACTGTAGAGCTTGTGGGGGATGAGTGGAGAAGAGACTTATAAATTAGATGGGGTTCTCTGTAGGAAGCTCAGACTCAAAATAAAGTACATCGAGTAGTTCTCAGGGATTTTATGCAGGTGAATAGCAAAATCAAGTTTGTGGATTAGACCAAGACCTTAGATAGGTGCTAGTTGAATGGACTGTGGATAAGACCTTATGAGTATATTATGGGTGGCGTGGGAAAAAGGATAATCCTGGGCAGGGCGAGGAGAGTCTCCCTCAGAGGGAGTCTGTGGCTGGGAGTCAGGAAGGACTTGATGACAGGTGGCACTAAGTGGTTCCAGGCCCCACAACCATTGTAGCCTAATGGGGCAGTGACACATGGGCATGGAGTTCTTACCTGGGTCATTCCATGTGTACACCCACATTTTCCAGGACTTCGAGATAAGAGAAGGCTTTTCCCGCTTTCACTGGATAACTGTCCTCTGTGCTTGCGTCCATTTTGCTTGTGGAGAACAATCCTCAGTGAACTGCTGCTGAGCTCAAAGCTAATCAGAGTAGGAAGCATCTTTTAATAAAGAAAATGAGGTAATTCGACGGGCTTTTCTTTCCTTCCTTCCTTTTCCACCAGCCAAGGCACATTTCTTCGCTTTTACTATCCTCACTCCTCCGAAAAAACTGCAGCAGTTTTAAAAAGGTCATTTGCCTGAGTTCGCTGAGATTGTCTGACTTTCTTGCTGAAAATACTACAGCCAATATGGTGGATTCACCAGTACCCCACCAGCTACTTTGACCTAGAGGTGATTTCTCTGGTCCCGCGGAACTGCTTTCTTCTGATACAGTTCTTGAGCAGCTGAAGAGCTTGCAAGTGCCCTATCAGAATCATTGTGGCCAGTAGAGATGTAGCAATGGTTTCTGGCTAATTGGCAGGGTGAGCTCTGGCTTATGTAATGCTTACCTCTGGCAATTTGTCCCAACACCCCTTCTGGCAGCAACGCTGTGGTATTTTTAATGGTAAGAGCTTGGCCAGCGTTCAGCCAATCAGCTCGTTCATTTTGCTGGCTGCAATTAGAGTTACTGTTTCTTTCACCTTGTTTCCAGCCAGACCTGGTTCTGTAAATATGTCACTGGGGGTTTGGATGGAGCTGTGTTCTGCCTCAGTGCCTTAAATCCATTATTTCAGTTCAAAAAGTCATATTACCTTTACACAAAGAGGTCCCCTGATGTACCTGACCTTAATCCCATGTGTCAGTCAGACCCTTAGAGAGGGAGTCAGATGTTCCAGATTTTAATGACACTTTATAATTCACAAGGAGGATTTAAGGATTGTCAACAGAGAGGAAAGCAGCCTGGCTCTCTGGTGTGGTGGATTCATTAGGCGTTGCCTTCTGTCCCTCGTACCAGTCATCACCCGGTTGCAGCCAGCTGCTGGAAAAGAGGTATAACATTTCCTGACGGGCGCTTTAGAAAGGAGAAAGGAGATCCCATCTTCCAGAATTTGGTATCTCCTCTTTACCTTCATCACTCCTGCCGGGATTTATTTTGGCCTTGCCAGTATCGACGATGGATAAAGAACAGAGCTTCCTTATTTACATTGAGCAGACCTACAAGTGTTCTTGAACATGGATTTTAAATTGAAGGGGAAAACTAGATGTATTATGTAAGAAATACACTTCAAAATTTACAAATACTGGTCTCCTCAGAGAGGTAATCTTCTTTCATCTTAATTTCTTTGAGGCATTGAGACAAAGACAATGGAAAGAACTCTTAAGAGTAGTGTGGGAAAATACTGTCCCCACCCCAAAAGAGCCAGGCAGCTCTGCTTTGTGGTCTCTCTCCCACCATCTCCCTTATGTCGAGAGGCCTGAGAGGTCACTTCTAAATGGTCCTCCACAATACAAATTTCCCCTAAATAACTCTATTGTCTAAGGGAATGTTTGGGGCAAAATAAAATGAAATAAATATTTATATTACTACAGGTAATTTGGGCCACAGGAGCAGAAGAATGTCTTGGATACATTTTGAATGAATATGTTTAGAAATATTTCCAAGCCAAATAAGCAGCATATCTGACAATCTCCATAATTTCTCCCCCCGCCTTTTTTTAATGTATTCTTACTGTTCTGATGATATCATTGCAATTTTTTTCAATTTTATGGAGTAGTAATGAACTCCATAAAACCTGCTAATCTCCATTGTAACAGGGAAGATCCAGATATTCTTCACATGGCAGCAGAAGCAATTTTGGAGATTGGGAAAAGAGAGAATAACAAGAGGGCCCCAGGACCCAGCAAGAGGAAATCTGTTACCTTAACTCTCCTCTATCTTTAACCTTGCCCAACCAGGTTAATGGACTAGTCAGCAACACCACTCGAATTACATGGCAAAATAAATTGATCTAAATCCTGTTGAAGTAGTCAGCATTCTCAAGAGGGAATTAAAAAAGAAATCTAGTTGGCATCAGCCTAAATGGGTGTTTTTTCTGGCACATATGTGCAGGCAAAGTAAGCTGAAATTATAAAAGTAAATAATTCATGAGCATGCCTAATGCTTTCTCTGGAAGCAATGATTATTTTATTATCCAAATTTTAACCCTTTAACATGCATCTCCAGAGGTAGATTGGCTCAGAAAAATCTCAAAGGAAAATTGAATGCAGTATGAATTTTTTCGTATGCTGATTTTTGTTTTTTTTTTTTCCCAACACTGAGTTTTCTTTGGCCAGTAGAAAAAATTTAATCAGTGACTTCGAACAAAGTTTACTGCTTGGCGAATTACCATAAAATGAAGATACATGTGCATGCCACCCAGAAAAGAAATAGAACATTTCCAGAACCTTGGAACTTGGAGCTGGAGGTCCCAACTTTGCAAGAAAGAAAGAAAAATAAACAAAACAGAAACAGTTTTGAAAATAAGGAAGTAAAATCATCATTTTTCATCCTGATACTATTGTATATGTAGAAAATACAAAATTATCTACAAATAAAGTATAATTAAGCAAACTTATCAAGGTCATAGAATACAAAGCCGATATGCATACATCAGCTGTATTTCCATATCCACGTAGGAAATGATTAGAAAATGAAATTTTAGAAAATAATACTATTTATAACAGCATTAAAAAAAATCAAACTCTAAAGTAGTAGTTTTGAAGGTGTGGCCCAAGGAGCCCTGGGGATTCCTAAATTCCATTCAGATGACCCTTTTTTACTCTCATTCTTTTGTGAGTGAACAATGGAGTTTTCCAGAGGTACTTTATGTGTGATAATATATCAAATTGAATGCAGAAGTAGATCTGAGAAGCTAGCTGTTTTCTATTACACAAAGCTTTAAAAGGATTTGCAAAAATGTAAAACAATGCCAGTCTTTTCTGCCTGATTATACTATCAGTTAATAGGAGATGTGTGTTAAAATTTTTCATAGAGTTGTGGATTTGTATATTTCTCCTTTTAGTTTTGATAAGATTTCTTCTTTTAGTTTCAGAATTGCTTTATGTATTTTACATTAGAATTACTTTATCTTCCTAATGAAATCAGCATGAAATAGCCCTCTCTACCTTTATTACAGATTTTTGCCTTAAAGTGTCCTTCATCTGGCATTAATATAGTCAGTGTTCACTTTTTGTGTTTTCATGATATCTTTTTTTTTTTTTAAAGATTTTTTATTTATTTGACAGGGAGAAACACAGCAAGAGAGGGAACACAAGCAGAGGGAATGGTAGCGGGAGAAGCAGGCTTCCTGCCAAACAGGGAGTCCGATGTGGGGCTCGATCTCAGGACCCTGGGATCATGACCTGAGCCGAAGGCAGACACTTATCGACTGAGCCACCCAGGCGCCCCCATGATATCTTTTTTTAATCCTTTTTTAGTATTTCTGTGTCCTAACAGAGCAATGTTTCTTCCTTTCTTTTTTTTTTTTTTTTTAAGATTTTCTTTATTTGACAGACAGAGACACAGTGAAAGAGAGAACACAAGCAGGGGGAATGGGAGAGGGAGAAGCAGGCTCTCCGGTGAGCAAGGAGTCCAGTGTGGGGCTTGATCCCAGGACCCTGGGATCATGACCTGAGCCGAAGGCAGATGCTTAATGACCAAGCCATCCAGGCACCCCAAGAAATGTTTCTCTTATAAGCAACGTGTGTTTTGATTTTATTTTTTTGCAACCTGTCTGAAAACTTTGACTTCTAATTTGAATGCTCAGTCCATTTACACTTACTATAATTATTCTTATATTTCCATTTATATCCATAATCTTACTATTTGTTTATGATTTTTTCGGCTTCCTCTATATTTCTTTTTCTCTCATTTCTTTTCTTTTTGATTAACTGATTTTTTTTTTTTTTTTTAAAGATTTTATTTATTTGACAGAGAGAAACACAGCGAGAGAGGGAACACAAGCAGAGGGAATGGTAGCGGGAGAAGCAGGCTTCCCGCAGAGCAGAGAGCCCGATGCGGGGCTCGATCCCAGGCCCCTGGGATCTGACCTGGGCCGAAGGCAGACGCTTAACGACTGAGCCACCCAGGCGCC
>CM053604.1:69830913-69842059 GCA_028646535.1 Procyon lotor | reverse complement strand
TAACTGATTTTTTATTATTTCATTTTCCCTTCTATGCATTACCTCTTTGCTACCCCAGATATTACATTAATCTTTGACTTATCAGAATCTTATGCCAATTAATTTTATCTGTTCTTTTACAATGTAAGCCTCTCACTTGCTGTTATATTTTTATCACATATTTTAATTTTATATGTATTTTAAACTCAACACATTACTATTTATTAATAGTCAGTGTTTATTTATATTTACTTCCATCTTTACTCTTTTTGGTACCTCATATTCCCCCTTGCAGCTTCACTCATTTCTGCAGTCAACTCTGTAGCTCTGCATCTATTTCTTTTAGTGTAGGTCTGCCAAACATGATCTCTTAGTTTTAGTTGGCCTGGCATGACTTTATTTTGACTTTGTTCTTGAAGAATATTGTTCCTGGGTATGAAATTCTAGGTTGCTGGTTATTTTCTACCAGCATTTTGAAGATACCATTCATTGTTATCCAGCCTTTAGAGTTTCTGTGAAGTCAGCTCTCAGTTTTACTGCTATTCCTATGAATGTGATAGGTCTTCGTTATCAGTTTTAAAGTTTATGTTTGACAAAACAAGTATCTTTATCACCTATGGATCTGTTTTAGTTATCTCTTTTCCTTTTGGGTTTTGGTCAATTGATCCTGTGTTCTGGTATGTATGGTAAAATTTTATGGACTGCTAGATATTACGTAGAAGTAATTGGAGAGATGCTGAATGTCTTTCCTTCAGATGGTAAAATTTTGTTAATCTGGGATTAAGCTGCTCAAATATGAATTTAGTTCTGTGAGGTTTGACCTGCTTCCAGTTCCCCTTTACCTCTATTGCATAGTTTTCCAGGAATCTCCATCGAAAGTTTATGATGCTTATTTGTTCTGCTTCATCTGTGTGGTGTTGAACTCTATGTCTTTCTAGTATTTATGAGAGTGTCAGTCAACCTGTTTAGCTTCTCTGTCTCTTTCTGTTTGGCTTTTGAGGCTCTTGGCTCCAGTCTATTTATGAATGGCAAATGCATCTAGAGGCAGAGTAGTTAGAATACTTGACTCACCTTAATGCATTTTCCTTTTCTCTGGGACCTTGAACACCTCAAGTCCTGGCTGCTGGGTTGCTCTCTTATGTCTTCAAATAAAGCGTTTTTTTTTTCAATCCAGATTTTCTTCTGATCTTTGGTGTGAGTTTGGCTAATCTAGAAGTAAAGCTCCCAGAGGTCATCATTTCCTCTCTCATTCCTTTGATCTATTCAGTTACCAAGTTCTGCAACTGTACCTGCGATCTCTAAAATCTGACCTTTTCCCTTCATTTGGAGTGCCATACACTTGAGTTCAGACCTAACCTCTATTACCTGAATTATTACTCTGGGCCAGCTAGTAAATATGTCTGGCTCAATCCTTTTACATTCATCTTAGATACTAAGTCCAGGATGAACCATACATGACTCTTCAAATTGAGAGAGTTGTGGTATTTATAAATACCAAGTTACTATCTTGGTATTTATAAAACATATAAAATAAAAATCCAATTTGTCTAGGAGGTACATGGGCATTGCAGTAGATAGATGCTAGTACACAATTGAAAGTTACAAAATTTTTGAATGGACAAAGAATAAAAAAACTAAATATGATAATTGCACCAAACAGGAGATAAACCAATGTTCTCCCAGAGGCTGGCTCAGGCTTTTCAGGTCTACCAAAGTGCTCTGTGGAAATGTACAACTGATGCTGATTCTACTGATAAGTGAAGATGCAGACAGGGTGAAAAAGTCTCCTTAGGCTTTTTCAAATTTTTTTTTCATTATTCTGTTAGACCTACTCTCAATCCCTGACTTATAGGTATGCTGGCTCCAGGCCTGCCTTTTCATCAACTGCAAATAACAGATATAAAACAATAATATCAATCAATTTTCAGTGTTTACTCTGAGACTATATGATTCAAAGGACACTTTTCCAAGGATAGCATCTCTTAGCAGATCCAGATTTCAAGACTGTGTCTTCAAATCTTATTGTTCCTTTATACTCTACACTCTGCTTCACCAAATTACTTGCCTTTCTTCTCATTTTCATAAAATTGCATCTATTGTACATTCACATATATATTGTCTCTGGGGTACCCTTCTCCACTTTTTTCTCTAAAAAATCCCTTATTACCATTTATGAACCAGCTCAAGTGCTGCCTCTTCTAGGAAGATTGCTTGAACCATCTTTGCCTTAAATTAAAATTAGATCCTTCCCCTTCTCTGTTTTCATATTTTGCGCAG
This sequence comes from Procyon lotor, assembly GCA_028646535.1. Taxonomy (NCBI): domain Eukaryota; kingdom Metazoa; phylum Chordata; class Mammalia; order Carnivora; family Procyonidae; genus Procyon; species Procyon lotor. The sequence continues at coordinate 69,839,803 of CM053604.1, read as the reverse complement.
TACCTCTAGGTCATTTATCCCTTTGTGATTATTTGTTTACTATTCTCTTCCTGACAACAATGTAAGCTTTTCAAGGGCAGGTTTTCAAATCATTTTTTTGAAAACCCATGACCAACACAGTATTTAGAACATAAGAGGAACTCAATAAATATTAGCTAGAAGAATAAGGCTTTCAATATTATTGAATCAGCTCAGCAACAAGTTATTCCCTTTATCAGGATAAGATATCTGGAAAAGAAGACATATTCAGTTAATATTTGTTTGGGCAGAAGTGGTACTTGATTCTCAAGATGTAGTTTTTTTTTAATAAAAGGAATTTTGAAAGAATAAAAAATTTAGATGAGAGTTTAGAGGCTGATAGTTGGAGAAAATACTTCTGGAATCATTTCTCTGGAAATTAAAGCTGAACTCTTTCTCATAAAGCCAAAATTAATTAAGGATAAAATCACTGAGGCATAGATAATTTGAGAAAAATCAGTTAGCTATAGGCCTTAAGAAAAATATGTCAAATGTCACTATACATAATTTATCTTAGATTTTTGACTGGTGAGCCATGAAAACCATATTCTGCAAATGTTTAAAAATTAAAGAATGCCATATCTATTTCATGGTGCTCCTACACTCTATGAAACCTTCAAACTGCAGACAAGGCTCAGTTGCCTTGGGGCTATATATGGACACTTAATCCTGAGGGATTTAAAGGAGCAAGTTTTGCTCAGTCAATGAAAAACCATTGGCAGAACTTCTGCAACATATTTTTATGCACATAAAAATTAGCTTCAGAGATATATAATTGTGAGTTTTTATTACAGAATCTTCAGGTCAAATTGTATTTTACCTGAAGAGTCTGTGAGTTTTTAAACTCAGGCAAATGTAAAAGATTGCTTTTTCTGCTAATGAAGCTTGTAGTAGCTTCTTTCACGGTACAGAAATCAGGGCAGTGGGTTGGCTGCTTCACATTCTTTTCAATCTCTGCTTGTGCAAGAAAGTTGAAATACACATGTTAGACTGACTGGACCACACTCACACTCTCCACTTGACTTTCTGTATGAAGATAATTGCTGAGTTCACAGGATTTTTTGTTGATCCCACAACTGACATAATAAAAGGAAAAACTCACTAAACTTGAATTATAAGGAGAAAGTTTGACATATTGATGATTTTATGTTCTGCAAATATCTATTCAGTCACAACTCAATGTAAAATAGTGTTTGAAAAATCTTTTGACATTAGTTATTTATAAAATTCTTTTTTATATGTATAATATTATAAACAGCTGTTGCTTGGCCAGATCAGCATTTGAGAACCTATTTCATTCATAATATGACTGAAAAATTACATATTTATAATAAAAGATAGTACATAAAATCTAACGGCCAGACTAGGAATTAAAGTTAAATTAATATTAAAATTCAATTCATTTTTATTATTAAAAATAAGTTCTCGAGAAAAATAAAAAACATACTAACAGAAATGCAAAGCTTTGTGGGGAATGCTAAGGAACTTTTGGAACTGTTAAGGGAATTTATATTTTGAGAGTGTCAGTTCTTTATTGCTTCCCATTTTGTGTGAAAATTGTCTGGGGATTTTTCTTGATAGGAACCCAACTCTGCTCCATGTTTACACCAGGCAGAGTTGATATTTTGTTGGTATTTTGTTCCCTAATGGAAAAGAAATAAGAAATAACAGAAGTAAAATTTTCAAAAGTAGCCAGCATAGAAAATGAAAAAGCATTTCAGAAAAAAGATTTGTGAAGAATTAGTCAAAGATCGTATGTACAGATAGGACCAGGAGCCCAGAATGTGCAAAATCTTAACCAGAAATGGAGATAGAAAGAAGGGGCTGTTTCCATGCAAATTTCAGGCTTGTAATCCAGAAAGTAAATGGCCATCTATAGAATCTTCTCTTTGTTATTCTCAAAAAGAGTATCTCAGTTGTGATCAACTTCTGGCAAATCTTGATTTTAAATGTATTACCCTTACCTTTTCTGCTCAGCTGCTTGATGATAAATGTCCCTATTGATGTTGCCTGTAATTTTCCCCCTTTCATTGACATTTTAAAGTTTCTTTATGTGTTATGCAAAGAAAATCTTTGAAACACTTCCCTTTCTTAGGACTTTTTTTTTTTTAAGTTCAAGATACAAAACCATAGTAGCTCTAAGTAAGTAAATTATTAGCTTGAATTAGGTTACCCTCTAAAAAGACAAAATCAGGAAATTGAACAGCTTTCCAACTTCTTTAGCTGATGTTCTCCTTGTAATAATAATTGATGCTGGGTGGGGCATATCCATAGAGATGAAGGGTAAGGGTGGGCAGAGTTGACCCTATGCTACAGATTATAGTATATATGGTCATTGGGCTGGAGCTAAGAGAGAGCACCAAGCATTATGAAGCATGACTGGAAACTAGTTAATGCTAGGATTATGGGCTTGGGTTGGAAAATTGTCAGGGATTTCTTGTCCCTGAAGCACAAGTAGCTCTATATGAGGTACTTGCCTAACCATTTCTGCTCTCCCTTCTAAGAATCCCATCTTCCACATCCACTACTTGCTTGTTCCTATCCTTGAACCTTGATTAGAATTCTTTTTCTGCTGCAGTTATCTGGAGTAGATTGGAGAAATAGAGCACATATGATGAGGTTCCACCCCAGACACACATTTTCTTACAGAAGGAGGCAAGGAAGGGTAGTGGCATAGAGATCCATTTCTCTTTGCCGGCCAGCAGCTCTGGGAGGTGGCAGTCTGAAGGATGATATTATCTTGATGGTGAAAATCTATACTAGTAGTCATACAAGTGCTGCATAAAATCCTTTCTTCTATATGGTTCCACTCATACCCTCTTAACTAGCTTATTTGCTTTGAACTGAATACAAGTCTATTAAGCACACCTATATTCAAATAGAAATATCTGCATGGAAACATATTTCATGCCAAAAATAAAGAAATTTTGAACAGCCAAATCACTTTTTATCTGCAGTATGTCCCTTTCCTCAGGAAAAATAGATATTTGGATATATGTCATATAAACGTGTGTCTACTTTTATGTACCTTCTTTTTCACTGATTCTGGAAAAAACTCTCAAAATATTGCTTTTGACTTGTTCTTTTGATTTTATCCCCAGAGCATTTATTCAAGAGAATAAATTTGCCCATTTTCAAACTGTGAGAATATGGAATGCATAAATTTTCCTGGTATAAGATACATTTTTGGTGTATTTATGTAACTCAAAACAGATGCATCTACAAAGTTTACACATAGAAGCAGAGATTACTGAAGAAAAAGAGTCAGGTCTGGCTAAGAGAAGAATTTTGGTATTTTTACCCTACGAATGTTTCCAATGTATAAAATTGGTACTAGGTACTTGGTTCCAATGGCTGGGTTCTGGGAAGATTTCTGTAAAATAGCACAAGATGAGCATCTGACTATAAAACATTTCAGCTTTAGGTCTACAATCTTAAGCACAACTACGTTTATTTTTAAATTGACCCGGAGAGAACTCAAAGGTTGTTTCTGCAAGATTTTCTAAATAGTGGTAACATGGTCTAGTCTGAAATCACACCAAGCTTAAAAGTTGAATTTTTCTGGCAGTTCATCAAATCAACAATATGGTAATCTGGATTGGCTGCTAAAATGAAAATGAGACTTTTAAAAATGGTTTCTGGAGTCCAGAATTTATTATGCAAGCCACAGACTCTCTATGGTACAGTTACTGAAACAAGGTCTTAATGTTGGCCTGTGGACTGAGGTATCTAGGTGAATGAGTTTCTTTCCTAGAACAGGCTTATGACTGGCAGTATTTACAAGCTCTATTAGCAGTATTTAATTACTTTAAATAAGGTTCTTATCTATCTTGCCTTCTGAGAAGAGGCAAGTCCAGCAAACACATGAGAATGTAGACAGGGACTGGTGGAATGAGTCTAGCAATATCAGGAAATTATTAGGTAGATGGTTACTGATAAAGCTAATAGAATATATCAAATCCTTTATGGTTTCTCCCCAAAAGCTTTGTTCCCTTCTTCATTAAATAAATGGTCACATTGTGCACCTAGATCTCCGGTGGATTAAAAATTTAAGATAGATTTGGTCTCATTCTTTCATTCAATAAATATTTGTTGAGAAATTATTGCAGGCACATGTCAATATTTCCCAAGGGTTTGTGTGTGTGCCTGTGTGCACGCCTTTTCCCTCTTCAAATTAATAGGACTGAAAATAATAATTTATTTCATTAAAATCTCATTTTTCTATTTAAAGTCTGGTAACTTGAAGAATCCACTTTTAAGGAGCTTTGATATTTTTATCATTTATACTCTGAAGATACTTAACTCTTTTAACTATTTCAATAATATGACCAGTTGAAACTTACAAAGGACCTAGGAAGTTCTTTACTTATAATCACACCGCTGTTTTCTGGATGCCTAAGAGAATCTTAGATAATCAGTTGATTACCTCAACTGAGCCTCATCCCATTGATTATAGAAATGCTGCCCAGGGATCCCAGTATGGATGGAATTAACACCTGTCTGAGTTTCTCTGAACAGCTATGAGAAGTTTTTCTGTATGAGGACAAAGGAACTTCTCAGGAAAATTCATCTCAAGGGAAAAAAGACCCAAGCAGTAGCTTGGGTCCTTTTTTAGCAAGAAAGAACATGTCACCTGGATTGTGATGGTGATCTGAGTTTGATTTGCTGGCTGTTAGCCGAATCAATCTTGGGCTAGCTTCTGAAAAAGTGTCTGATTCCTAGGCAGAAATGGAATGACAAGTACAATTAAAAGAGTATTCCACTAATAACTTTTGGGATGTTGCTTCAAGCAACCGAAAGAGGGGGTTCTTTTGATAAAATGTGATATGGAGGGGAAGAGGCATTGAGGCCCCCCATGCTTTAATACCCTATCATAATGTTTCTCTAGGCTAAGTTGTGGTTTGAAGATGAGGTCATGCTTCCTCTAAGAACTATGAGCACCCATACGCACATTAGGTGCTTAACAAATTCTTTTAGATGAAGATGGTAAGGTATTACAGACAGACATCCATGCTTCTCTGCTTGGCAGGCGTCCTGGTCAGTTAGTTTGAAGAAGAAACGAAGCTGCCTTTGCTAGTTACAAATACTGCCATCTCAACCCAGGAATATGAAGTTTACTTCCAGTCTCATGTAGTCAATATATGCTTCTAACACAGGCATATTAAGTGCAAGGCATGTATACTTTTTTCCTCCAACATGGCTGATTGACCGTAAAACTATTTTCTAGAACCCAAATGTCACCTGAATAGGATCCTCAACACAGTACTCCAGGAAGTGACTAGAAACTAACTTGCAACCCCTGTTCTAATATGTTTGGGAACAAAAATATGGTAAGCTCCTGGGATCAGAGCTTCTTTATTGGGAAGGGAAGTCCCAGGGTGTGCTCTACTCATGTACATGACATGTTTAAGGTAGTTACTATTGACAAACAGGGAATCCTTGCAAGAGGAAGAGGCTTTCCTGAGCCAGCAGTCCCCATCTAAGAAAATTGGAATTTCCTAGCCTGAGTGTTCAGACTGTATTTTGAAACACTTGAAATGCTGAAAGCTTATTTAGCCTGTGGTTGCCAAGTAGGTATGTCAGCTCACCTTTGGTTTTCAAAAACATATAGAATAAAAGAGATTTAGTACAATAAAGTATGTTGAATACAGTAAAGATATAAATACTAAACTTTTCTGCTCTTGCCTTCTTTGATTCTGCTTAGAAGAAGGCTCCATTCCTGGATCCAACATACGTGTGTGTAGGTCTCAGAATACAACGAGATGAAAAGAAGTGGGTCGGTCCCTGTTCATTGAGGGGCATATAAACTTCTTTTTCCAAGTAAATGACTTTAAAGTAGTGAGGTTGTTTTCATAATCTCTTCAGTGTGGAACATGGTTTCTATTGGTTTATTCAAAGAGGCCACAACCAATGGCTGGTCAGGACAGATACTGGATTCATTTATCTATTAGTTATTGAAAAAGATAGGGTAGAAAATTCTGTTTGGATAGCATAACAAGTGAACAAAGAGAGCAGGCAGCCAGGAAGTAGGTGGAAATAGCAGATGAAGTGCTTTATTGATTAAGCAATTTCCCAGCCAGGTGAGACAATGTAGAAAGGCCATGGGACTGGGCTTTAGGATGAGTGGCACATTGATCAAAAGGGTAAGGGAGGAATGGTTCCAAAATGGATGCATATTTTTAAAAAAGTATGAAGGCCTGATCACATTTTTGATAATCAGGTCAGCTGGTTTCCTTGACAACTGGAGCCCACCTCATTTAGGGGCTCCATCTATGCAAATGTAGGCTACTCTTGGATTATACCAAGCTCTCGTCACTCTTAACTCAAAATTCCACTCACCAATGTGTTGTATTTTTAATATGCCCCATTTGGCAGTGCAGATGATCTCTATTTAGCGAAGTATGATATAGGCAACAGTACAGAAGAGAGACTGAGCAGCACAAGGATTTAGGAGCCCAGGACTGAAATCAGACATCCAGGTACACCTCATGCATCGACACTGGAAGCTTCAATGTCCTCTTTAATAAAGTGGGGCTAATAAAGATAATAAAGATTCATCTATGATACCATGGTATGAATGAAATAGATATTTTCTGTATGTCTTAGATAGGGCGGCCAGGGACATTACACAACTCTGAATTAAATTTGAACTTCAGATAAACAAAATTTTTAAGTATATTGTATGCAATATTTAGGACATATTTCCAGGAAACATTTATTGGTTGCATCTCTGTATTTTTATTTGCTAAATCTGACAACCTTAGTCTTAGAGGATGAGTGGACATGAAGCTTGCACTATCGATGGCATTGGTACAGCCTGAGTTTGGTGGACAACTGCTACAGACAGTGCCCAAACCTGTAGGAGCAGTGAAGAGATGTCTTCATGAGGTCTTTAAGATTTTAATGGCTGGGGCAGCAGATATGTAGATAGGGATCTCAAAGCAAAATGAAGGAGTAGAAAGATGGTGGCATCTGTCAGATAGCTCAATATGCTATTGATGAGACACTCCCTGGGAGCTTCCAGGATTGAGAGGCTGGAAAAAGAATGGAGATTCCACAATCAACTCAGAAGCATGAGATAAGAGAACATACCATTTATAAAAAAAAAAAAAAATCCCCAGGGGTGCCTGGGTGGCTCAGTGGGTTAAGCCTCTGCCTTCAGCTCAGGTCATGATCTCAGGGTCCTGAGATCGAGCCCCACATCCGGCTCTCTGCTCAGCGGGGAGCCTGCTTCTCCCTTCTCTCTGTCTGTCTCTCTGCCTACTTGTGATCTCTTTCTCTCTGTCAAATAAATAAATAAAATCTTTAAAGAAAAGAAATCCCAGGACAATGATGTAGCCAGAAGAAACATAGGTATGTAAGACCCAAGACAAACTCTAACTCTGTAAAGAGCATGGTGAAATCAGAGTGTTGGGTAAATATTTATAACACCATGTATAGCAACCCTGAGTTCCAATGTGATTTAGAATGGTTAACCCATTATTTCTCCCTGATGAAGAAGTAAGATTTAATAATTAGTCTGTAGGCTGCTATTTTCCCTGGTGCTGTCCTTGTGGAAGGCAGTCAGCAACAGGACTCCCTCCTGGGTAATGTTTGAATTTAATTACATTCAGGGACTACACAGAATGCATCAATTCATTAACCTTGTTTACTTCAAGATACTAAATTGATGCACTTATTCAAATAGGGTGGTTTCATATACCCATCTTAAGCCTCTTGCAAAAGAAAAATGTCATCTTTAGCAAGTAATTATAGCCCAAAAAGCCACAACGAGGAAATATGGCTTTATAAAAGAAACACTGAAGATTCTATTAGCAACTGGTCCTGGGAGAACCCAAAGGCCTGGCTGACACATTTTGAGCAAGGTGACTAGTTGTAGCCTTCAATCAGTATGGCCCACACTGCCAGCCCACACCCTGAGACCCACACAACTTAGAGTTTCAAAACTAATTTCTGCCTATGGGGGAATGGATGATCAGCCCGATAGATTTCTAACCCAGGGAGTGAAGAAACTGCCCTCCAACAATCTCTGTAGAAAAAGTTACATTCATAGGAGATATTATTTTTTTGTATTATCTTGCCTGTCACTCTAGAAAAATCTCAAAGTGCAAAAAATCTCTAATTCCATGCTCTTATGACCGCAGTCTCTTTAGGAAGGTTTTCTAAGTCTTCCCTCTTTCTCATTCTTTTTCTGTAAGAGCCTATCTTGTAATTGGCTTCCTTGACCCAGAAATAATTCTGGAGCCTCTAAACTGTAAAGCCTATCAGTTAGGCTCTTGGCTATTCTGAATCCACTAACTGTAGGCCTTTGGGGCTTCTTGACAAAATTACCTCAGATCATATTTTCCTGGATAGCTTAATTTCAAAAGAACTTTGCTCAACACGCACGTTATTCCAGGAGTTCGCAATGGCCCTAGGAAGACTCCAACCTTCTGCATAAAAGCTGCATGGTTGAACAAGTGCGAGGGATAGCACGTGACACTTGCTCCACATTGCCAACCTGGATTGTTCCCTCTCCAACTTCTCTGTGAACTTTCTCTCCTGCTTTTTCTTCTTCTAAACTGACACTTTCCTCAACCTGTTGCAATAGCTCTGAGGGGCTCTACAAACAGTCAGTTCTGTACCAAGTAAACCCTACAGTGAAAAAAGATGACCTATGATGTGTCAAACATCAGGCACAAAATTGGAGCTCAACACATGGTTTCCCTTTTTTTTTTTTTTAAGAATTTTTATTTATTTATATACAGAGAGAGAGAGAGAGCACAAGCAGGTGGAGAAGCAGGCAGAGGGAGAGGGAGAAGCAGGCTCCCCACTGAGCAAGGAGTCTGATGTGGGCTCGATCCCAGGACTGTGGGATCATAACCTGAGCTGA
>CM053604.1:69779084-69830813 GCA_028646535.1 Procyon lotor | reverse complement strand
AAGCATCTCCAAACAGGAACGTGAGGCCCACAAAAACAGCATGCTCAGGAATATCTGTGTCCAAAGCCGATGCTTCTCCTTCTAAAATATTCTGTTGTCCCCAGTTATGGAAACTCTTCCTAGGAAAATTTTGCCCATGAATTTGCAACACAGAGAGGTTATTCTGGTTATAATTCTTGCCCGTGTAAAGAACTGTGAGGTTGGTTCAGGCCTCAGTCAAGTATCTTTTCAATCCCCTGGCTGAATTAAGGCTTTCTGCTTTGAGTTAATACTATAAAAATTACTCTCCTTAACATATAATTTTGTTTCCTCTAGCCCATAGCTCGTGCCCCTTTCTTGACAGAGCATCTAGCTAACTGGACCTTTGAATCTGTTTCTAATAAAGGAAGCTGATACTGCAGATTTTATTTTAAAGAGGAAAATAAAAGCAGGTTATCTGTCATTGATTTGTCTCAAGGCACATAACAGCAAGACATCTTGGTAGGGCTGAGGCTTAGACCTTGGGCTACTGCATTGATTGTTATTTTTCTGATGCCCATACCTCACTGCAGCCTTCCAGAACTGGGCTGGGATACTGAAGGACATCATGGACTATCTGCACTATTGAAAGGAATATGCTCCAACAATCTGCTCATTCACCGCTGCAGAAAGAAATATCATATAAGGAATCACCTCTCGGGCTCCGTTTCCTCACTTAGAAAGCAGTATGCAAAATTTTTAAAGCTATTGTTTTATTTTATACAAGAAAATCTTACGCAGAAACCCCGAGACTGGTAGAACTGGAAACACTGTGGCTAAAACACAGGGCGGGAAAGCACCATCAGGAGCCTCATCTGGAGTCTTCCCTATTCCACCCCCTTAGCTGCCTTTGGGGCACTTGCCTAAGAAACTCTCCAAGACACAGCGTGACAACAACTGGATGAGACTTTCTGAAGGCTCATCTCCAGTTCTGGCGTTCGAGGATCTGTGGATTCCTTTCCTCCACGCGTCTGTCACATCAGGGGCACAAACAGGTGTTCTTGTCCCCTCCTGTAGCCGTTGATCCCTCTCAGCCTATACCTGGGATGCTCTTATGGTTCTGGAAGGTTGATGTTAGCTTCTCTCCTACTCCCATGCCTCTGGACCTTGTGAGTTCAGGGCATGGGGCTGTCCCACTGTCTCCATTTCAAAACCCAGGGGCTGCTATTACTGCCTTGCTGTCAGAAACTTGGTAAGGAGAGCTATCTTGCTTCATTGCACCTTCTTAAACAATTTTCAAGAAATATTTCAGCACATTCAACTCTGGATATCCTGAGAAGGAAAAAAAAGAATGTTATATATTCACTTACAAAGATAGAGACCCTTTGTAGAGAAAGCAAGCCAATGGTGAGGACTTGAAGGTGGGATGCTGGGTTCAGACTACTACTGCCTCCCAGTGGTCCCCTGGGGGATCGCAGTAATGATGCTCTAGCAAAGAGGAGAGAGTTCTAATGAAAAAATAACAGCAGATCCAACTTAATCCAAAGCTGAAGAGCCCTTACCTGCTGTTTTTTTAGTAGTAGCACCATTAGAAATGTGCTATCTTCTGAGCAAATGTGTTCTGGAATCCGCATTTGTATATCAATTTTGCCAAATTAAAAGCTGTGTAAAATAGGGAAAATAACATACCCCCTCTGAGCATTAATTTCCTTTCTTCAGTAGAGATAAGGACACCCATCTTGCAACGTTTTGTGAGAATTAAACGACATGGTGTGTTAGATTTCCCACCAAGTGCCTGGTACATACTTGAGGCTCAATTAAATGGTAGCTATTTTCCTTTAAATGAAAGGGATACCGGACAAACTGTGAATACATCCTGCGGCCAAAAGCAGAAAAATAATTTCACTGGTGTTCAGTGGGGGAAATATGATTAATTTTCCCTCTTTTCAGACAAATGTCCACTAACACTGCAGACATTATGCCATTTTAGTACAGAAATCAAGAGTGGTCTTGAAAACTATAAAACAGCCAATGATGTAATTTCCCCCAAAGTGTATCATATTTAGTCCTCTTCAAAAAAAAAGAGAGAGAGAGAGAAGAAGAAAACAGAAATAGAGACTTGACAAGTAAAAAGAATCACATGATTTTAACAGTGCCATGTACTGGAGTTCAACCAATAAATTATTTTTCCTTTCTTTTAGATAAATCTTCAAGGAAAAATCATGAGAAGAACGCTGGGGATATTTCTTGGTTTGGATGCCAGGTTGTGGCAACTTCCTTTCTTTTTAGAAGTTCTTTCAATTTGCTTTAAGTTGTTTTCTTAGCAATTTTATCACAAGGAGGAGTCAGTGGGGGTGGGAATGCTATTTGCGGATCATCTTTCAAGAAAAATGATCTGAAATACTCCACCAGGATAAGCCAAATAAAATAGCATTTGAAAGGTAAGAAGCTCGAGTGGTAGGTTTTACAATCCATCTTGCAAGCACCCAGAACTTCCTGACATGAGCCGGTGCAAATTGTTCTTTTCACATGTTGATTAGTACCTGAAATTTTCTCTGTCGTATTACTTCCAGGACCCTAACAGCTGAGAGATCAGAGGCACACTACCTAGAAAGGAAAGTTTTAAAGAAAGAGCATTTACAACATGAACTCAAATACCCCATTGCGGAAAAATATAACAGAGAGGCGGATGTTACATAAGCTCCAGGAATATTGTGTGTGTGTGTGTGTGTGTGTGTGTGTGTGTGTGTGTGTGACTTCTGTAGCTAATTTGGACTGCGTACATGCAGAGCTATGTTTAAGCAAAACCAGTTACCATGGTGACACAGTTCCCCATCTAAATGCAGTGTGTGACATCTAATTCTACTTGTATCTTAACCAGTTAGCTGAAAACTGGGGAGCATCTTAGAAGCCCAACAGACTGATCAAGAGTACCTCTCTAGGTTCCTTTATTTTTGCCCTATCTTTGTCCTGGTCAATCTCTTCTGTCATCAACCAAATATGAAGTTTTCTTCTCTACATGATTATGGTTGAATAATTCTTTTTTCTTTTGAACCGGGCTGTACAAACTTCAAAAAGAACCCAGAAAGGCTGGCTATTTCTCCTCTTAGGCTAGGACAGAACTCCAACCTGCTAGGCAAGTCAATTCATTTTTAGAGAATTTCTTTGTTAGTCCTCATTAGAGGTGGCATTTTCGAAATAAACCTCTAATATTAGAGCTTGTTGGTCTCTCTAATTTTAGTCTTTTCCCTCCCACACCCAGTCACGAGTTCTTCATTTTAGAGTCATGCTCTCTGGCTGAATTTTGGGGAGGCTGTTTTATAGAAAAACTAGAACATGAGTGCGTTCTGAAATAAACAAGAATATATAAATTCCAATCTTTTAAAAATTATGTTTTAAAAACTTAATGTCTGACAAGAGCTCTTTCAATATTTATAAGAGTAAATTATAAACCCCCCATTTTGGGGGGATTTCATAGTTGGGCTCTTGCTGTTTTGTCAGATCAGTGGTATGGGCAGTTCCAGGTGAAATTATGAGAGAAGCTTAAGAGGCCTAGTGAATGAATCCCTGACAAGAGCCAAGTCTTGGTTAACCAAGATCTGGGGGAAGGAATCATGTGGACTGTAAACTAAACATATGATCTCCAACCAACTTTCTTATAAAGTTATTTGGAAGAACCAAATCTATCAGTTGAGTTTTCACCTCGTCTCCTTTTTCCACATTGTAGTAGATGTCTTAATAAATTAAGCTTCCAAAAAACAGGTGCTAGAGGAACAGAAGAATTAAAATACTACACTTTATTGGTGAAGAAATGAAAAAAATTATGAACAGAAAGCCCAAGGAAGACCAGTTACCTGTCGCTTCTGTGTGATGGATATAGTCTTCATTGACTATGCACTCTGCTTAGTGCTGTAGGAAATTAGATGAAAAAAAAAAAAAGAAAAAAAGGCTCCATCTGGCCTTGTGAGCACTTGCAATCTAGTGTAGAAATAGGAATAGAGAGTTTTGTAGCTAGTTATTAAGTGGTAATCTTTGTGACCTTAATGTCTATAGCCTTGGGAGTCCACTTATGTAAAAGGAGTAATTTGTGCTATAAGACTATAAGCTGGGAGTCTTTGAATACCACAGATAATCACAGAATTTATTCTGAAAGTACTCAAATGATTTAAACTAGATGGTAATAATATGAATTCTTGTGCTGTGTGGATGAATAGAGCTAATCTATAGAGCGTTGGATGTGGGAGTTGTGCCGTGTGAGATTTCCTTTTGCTCTTTGTGTAAGTGATTGTGAAAACTCATGATATGCCTATTTCATTTGTTTGCACAACTAAATAGTCATTTCCAAGAAGGTGGAACAATTGCTTTTCTAGGAAGGAAGATTTCAGAATCATTTTATTCCCAGTTTGGGGACAACTCGAATGACAGATGCACCATCCTTAGGAAAGTCCAACTGACTTTCCCCTGCTCAGGCCCAATTATTGCACAAGCAAGCTATGGTTTGGTTGAGCTCTTTTTAAAAACCCCTCTTCATTTTTAAATGATGTGACCTAATTGCCATAAACCATTCCCTCCTTTTGTATCTTTGTTCCCTCCTGATCTGCACCTCCCTAGCACTGCTCTCCCACCAAAATGCAATGTCTACTCCAGGAGAACATTCACCGTTAACACCTTGGTTTGTATCTTAAGATTTTTTTTTTTTTGCTTCTGGTCATGGAAACTATGACTCTCGTTGAAAACCTTGATGCTCAAGTGCCTGGATGTCACCTGGAGACAGAGGACAGGGACGCCCCTTTGTTCCTGAGCTCTACAGAGCCAGAGAAGTCTGAGTGCCTTCCAGTCTTCAGAGTGAAATATCCACAAGCCAAACCAGTACTTCTCTGGCTAGTGGTGATGGTTTCTCCTGGAAAATATTTGTGTGTTATGCTCAAAAATCTTTTTATTATGTCTCACCAAGGACCACTCCCCCTTAATAAGACATGACAAGAGCAAGAAGTGTCAGGGGAGGAAAAGAAAGGAAAGAAGAGACCCCCGAGTGCTATCCAGAAATAGTTACCCCTTGCCCCCCACCACACATTTATGTATTTTAAAAATGGAATCATCCTATATAGATTATTCCATATTTTATCCATATTTTTATTTAACAGTATATTATGGAGAATATTTAAAGGTCAGGGTATTTTTTTTAAAAGATTTTATTTATTTATTTGACACAGAGAGAGAGAGAGAGAGAGATCACAGGTAGGCAGAGAGGCAGGCAGAGAGAGAGGGGGAAGCAGGCCCTGTGCTGAGCAGAGAGCCCGATGGGGGGCTCCATCCCAGGACCCTGAGATCATGACCTGAGCTGAAGGCAGAGGCTTTAACCCACTGAGCCACCCAGGTGCCCCAGGATATTTTTGATGGTGTATAAAATTCAACTGTATGAATAGTATCACTTACTTATTTAATAAATCTACTTTGGGATATTTAGAGTAGGGTTTTTTTTTAGTATCTTAAATAATATTGCAAAGAAAATCTTTGTATGCTTAGTGCACATACTTGAATGAGTGTAGGATAAATTTCTAGAAATGGAATTGTTGGCTCAAAGTCATGCACATTTTAAAATGTTGTGTGTATTGCCAGGTGATAAATGATGCCAAGAGATTCTAGTAGTATGCTCGTTGGAGAATTTGGGACACTTAGTTTAATTGTTAATTACAAAATAAGTTTCTAAAGATGTGGTTTATTAATCTGGGACAGTAAGGAGGTGGGAAATAAGTAAGCCCTCACTAAGACATGCTGGATTCATTCTTAGGTATAGTTTTGCTTTACAGATAATCATCCTGTTGATCTTACTCGGAAAGCTCTCTTCTTTTGATCTTGATGTCATTTGGTTTTAGTAGTATCTCTTATTTATTTGCTAAGTTGTCCATCAGTCTGTCCATCCATCCATCCAGCCATCCACCCACTCATCCAGCATTAATTATGATTTTTTGTTTGGCTCTGTATTTTACAAGCAAATGTAATCACTTGGGAACAAGATATACTTGGTCTTAATCTTCAAGAAGCTTTTTATCTTACAGATGGTATTAATTAATTAATTAATTGATTAGTTATACCTTAGATGAGTGACACAGAGGAAAAATACTAGGTGCTATAAGAGCACATAATAGAGAAATCTAACTGAAGAATACTTCTTTGACAGTCATCTACTGACTTCCTTTTTCCACGTTTTTAATAACTTTAGCACTTGACTCCTACCCTCTATCATTAGCCTTGTGTTCAACGCCTAACACCCTGACTCACAGTTTCTTGATCTACCCTTCTTTGTTCCATCAAACTTATTTTCAGTGACTCATCACAATAGCCTTATTGTAAAACTCCCAAATCCAGAATGGTTTTGCCATTATGTTCTCAAATTCTGATACTCTTTCACTATGACTGCCTCCTTTTCTCACCCCTACTGAACATACTCCTATCCTTATTAGAATGGCACAATTTGAATGGTTATTTAGAATGTAAGTGTTTTACATGCAACTGTCTCATGTAATCTTCCCCAAAATCCTATGAAAGAGTCACTACTGTGATCTCATTCAATGAGTATAGAAATGTTAGAGAATTTAGACTTACCCAAGGCCATCTAGGTCATTGAGTGACTTGAAATAGGTCAATTTGACCTGCCATCTGGGGCTTGTAGGTCACATGACATTCTAAATCAATTATCATTTCTATTTGGGTATTTATAAAATAAACTTATGAGGATGTAGTAAAGCAGATTGCAAAATAGGGGCAATATCTTCACACTGTAGCCTTCTACGACTTGATAATTTTTTTTAAGGTTTTATTTATTTTGGGGTTCGGGAAGTGGGAGAGGGAGAGAGAAGTTCAAGCAGACTCCCTGCTGAGTGTGGAGCCCTGAAGTGGGGCTTGATCCCAGGACCTGAGCTAAAATCAAGAGCTGGCCACTTCACTGACTGAGCCACCCAGGTACCCCTAACCTCTGAAATTTAAAAAAAGCTCTGATGATATTAACTGGACTTACAATCCTCTTACTCCATCTCTGGTAGTTCTGGGAGGTAAACGCTTGTGCAGAAGGTGGACAAAGTCAAGTCAGTGTGTCTGCTGCATCCATGTGCTTTGTCAAACTAGCTGTTGGGGATGTGAAAGCTATTGGGACCTATTAATAAATAAATAAAGCTATAGAGACCTTTAAATAAGTGTTACTGACACAATGGAGATTTTCCCTTTTATTATGCAAATAAAATTTGCCAAGTACTTTTGTCTATGTCAAGCATCTTTGAGAGAAGCAGCCCATTTTAATTTTCCTAATGAACTTTCCTAATGAATCTACCCTCACTGTTAGTTGTTTCACTTTAGTTTTGTTTCTATTTGGTTGCATTGCATTTTTAAAAATTTTTAAAAATATTTGCTTATTTATGTCTCTTTTCATAGGTATAGACTCTAAGACTCTAAGAGGAGGGACTTTGACTCTGTTTCCTATTTTTTACCTAGTATCTCAATAGTACCTGTTGAATGCATCTGTGGAATTAAATGGAACCTAGGATCTGGCAAATGACAAAACCAAGTTTTAAAAATATGCATTTGCCCATTTGCCAAACTTTACTATTATTATTTTGTTAATCTCACAAATATATTTTTTGAATCTTGACCATGTGCCAGGCACCATGTTAGGCACCGGGATAATAAAGATAAATTAGACACAGTGTTGTCCTGATGGCCTTGCAGAAAGATATTGATTGACAGAAAACTAGACAGAAAAAGATGTTATATTGCATTGAGGAAAAGTAGTTCATAAGAACCTTGTTGAAACCCTGGGGGAGATAAACACTGAAAAAAATCTATAACAAAGAAGAAAAACTACAAATTGGTTACTTCTAATTTAAGTTGTGTACCATTTCATTTTTGTCTCTGTTTTGTGTTTTGTTTAGTGTCTTTTGTTTTATTATTAATGGATATTATAAATATACTTTTGTATAAGATCTCAAAGATGTCAAAATTTACGTTTCTAGGCAATTTTATTATTTAAGAGTAGAATGAGTGATGGCTAAAAAAAGAAGGTAAGGGCACATTGGCTCAAAACCAATAGAAGTTTATGTCTTGTTCAAAGATGGAACGAAGTTGGATGTTCTTGATCAGCTAACATTTCTGCTCTCCAAGGTCACCCAGAGAAGCAGCTTCCTTCTTTTGGCTCCACCATTCTTTAGAACAACAGTTCAGACCAGTGGCTCTCCAAGTGTGGTCCCAGGACCGGTGGGACTGGCATCATCTAGGACCTTATTAGAAATGCAAATTCTCAGACATCACCCTAGTCCTACTGAGTACAAACTGTGGGGGTGAGGCTTAGTGATTAGCATTTTTAAAAGCCCTCGGGATGATTCTGATCCATGGTAAAATTTTTTTTAAAATTTTCTCCTTTACACCAGGAGAACCACTTCCCCTGGTGTAAAGCCCCACACTGGGTCCATCTGGTAGGTGAAGGGGAAAAAGGAACACCTGCTTCATAAAACTCTTGACCCAGAAATGTCACACACGAGGTGTTTCCTCCACATTTTATTGTCTAGAAATAAAATAATAATATAGCCACAGAATCTCTTCTACAGAGTTAAACGGAGACTCACATACTGTGTGGGAGAATTGGGCTTGGGGGCTGAGGTACGGCTGTGGCGGGGTGGCATCATCTAGGTGGCATCATCTCTGTAAGAGAGAGACAGTGTCTCTCTCTTACTGTCAAATAGATACATAAACCTTTAAAAAAAATAAAAAAAATAATAAGTAATGGTGCAAGAAGAGAGACTTGCAGCTGCTGAAGAAGAGACCAGGCCAGTTATTATTATTATTATTATTATTATTATTTTTTTTTTTGGAGAGAGTGGAAGAGGATGTGGAGCTGAGGAAAACAAGTTAAAGATGAGCGTGTGTCAAGCTCTTTGAGAGGCCTTCTGGAAAGACAGATTCCCTGGCTCCAGCCCTGGAGTTTCTGATTCGGTTACGTCTGGGGTAGAACAGGGGACTGGGCATTTTCTAAGTTCTCCCGTGATGTTGCTGTTGCTGCTCAGGGAGCCTCACCCACTAAGGATTATAAAAGGAGCCTTTCAGA
Organism: Procyon lotor; assembly: GCA_028646535.1. Taxonomy (NCBI): domain Eukaryota; kingdom Metazoa; phylum Chordata; class Mammalia; order Carnivora; family Procyonidae; genus Procyon; species Procyon lotor. The sequence goes on along the minus strand of CM053604.1, from coordinate 69,821,761 downwards.
TGAAACCTGGATTGGGGGAAAATCCTCCTCGCCCTGGGGCTTTTTGACAGGTGTTCATGTGAAACGCAGGCCAGATTGGTTTAATTTTACTGGCAAAGTCAGATGTGCGCTCCCAACCTGAGGGTTGGAGAAGAGATGTTGGCGGCTCTCCAGAGGGAAAAACAACAACTTTGGACCTTGAGGGAACGTTTATTAATCTTCACTATACCAGCAGTTCTTCTTGTAGTGGGAATAGGAAGCTAAAGGTATAAGTCATTTCATTAATCAGACAATCTTCAGTCACAAAAGTATTTTATGACTCTTTCTTCCTTTCTCACCCTACCCATCGGTAAGGCTGATCATTGTCAAATACACACAGACATATGTACATAGATGTAATCACACACACACACACACACACACACACACACACACACACACGAGTCCCTTCTACCTTCAGAAGGAGGTTTGGCTTCATGTAGCTACTAAGACATCAACCTTCACTGTATTCAAGTAAATGCATTAGGAACATGAAATTATCTTGCTTAATTTACTTGTCTCCTATAGGATAGCTTGTCTAATAAGTATGGTTTTTCCTGCAGTTTAAGCTGAGTCTGTGAATGTATTGAATCCAATTGCTCTTGCTGCCTTCTGATCTCTCTTTGTCGCTTCTGAATTAAAATTCTGTGTTAGCTACAGCCTGGTATTTCTGCAAACTGCTGGAGGTGTACATTTTTCTTGTGTCTTATTGTTATTATGATATTAATTCTACTATACACTCGACTGAATGTCAGCAGTGTCCCAGGAATTGTACTGAGCAAAAATTTTGAGGAGGTCCCTGCCTAGGGCTTATGTAAAAGCTATTCAAGTAGAATCGAATTAACATATGACTTAGTTTAGAGTGGCCGAACCTGAATATAGATTGATTCTTTGGATGAGAGGTGAGTTTGTGGGAGAGCAAAGGAAATGAACTCTAGAAATTTTAGGCTCTAGTTTTCTGTCACATCCCATGATTTTAAGTAAGAACTCAGTTGCATCTGCAGCAGATAATTTGTGTTTATCATTTTAGTTCTTGGAGTTGGAACAGTTGATTGCAGGGACTCAAATTGACTCTAGGGGAGTAGGAATGATGTCTCGTGTCTTCATCAAACCTTTTTTCAGACCAAATGTGTTCAGGCTTCTTAGCTTTAAATTCTTCAATCTGGTTTTCTGTTACAAGTGGATGAGAGGTAGTGTTTTGTTTCATGTTAAAAAAAAGTTTGGAAGTTTCTCTACTTTTTTGGGCCACTTCTCCCACCTCGTTTAATTTTTTTTTTTTTTTTACTGAAGTTTATTATATGTGAAGGAGGTACATAAAGTGCATTAATTAGAAATGCATGAGTTGATCTATTTTTCCTGTCTATACACTTATATAATATCCAGCTCAAGATAGAATATTCTCATACCAAAGAATTTTCCTCATTTTTGTCAATACCTTGCCCAAAAGTAATCACTACTCTGATTTCTATGTTCTAACATCTTGAATTACACGCTCTTGAACTTAATATAAATAGCACCATATAGTGAATTTTTAGTGTCTGCTTTCTTCTGATCACTATAATGTCTGGGAGAGTATGTGGTTATCTGTCTGTGGTTGTAATTTATTCTTTATTTCTGTGTAGTCTTCTATTTTATGAGCACACATAACTCATCTACCCATTTTCTTATTTTTGGATTTGGGTTGTTTCCAGTTTGGGCTGTTATGATGAAAGCTGCTATTAATATTTTTATACATGATTTTTGGTGCCTACGTGAACTCATTATTCTTGAATCATGGAATCAGTATATGATTAGCTCTAATCTGTAATGGCTGTATTCTGAATTATTTTAATAATTTATACTTCCTCCAGCAATGTTTCAGAGTTCCAGTTGCTTCACATTCTCATCAGTGTTTAGTATTATAAGTTTTCAAAATGTTAGCTATTCTTGTGGGCATGTATTAGTATCTCATTGTCAACTTAGTTTTTTCTTTAATCAATTAATGAAATTTCTAGATTAAATGAAAAAGAATTCTTTTTTTTTAAGATTTTATTTATTTATTTGACAGAGAGAAAGAGATCACAAGTAGGCAGAGAGACAGGCAGAGGGAGAGGGGGAAGCAGGCTCCCTGCTGAGCAGAGAGCCAGATGCGGGGCTTGATCCCAGGACCCTGAGATCACGACCTGGGCCAAAGGCAGAGGCTTTAACCCACTGAGCCACCCAGGCACCCCTCAGCTGTCAATATTTTAAAGCCATGAGAGACATCTACACAGTTATTAACTGTGTAGCTCAGTTCAGTGACAACTGGTGAGCTGATATTCACACAAGAAATAATAATAATAATTATTATTAAATGTGTGCTAGGTAACAAATAATTTGCTCAAGTATTTATTGTGACTATGACACAGTAGTATCATTGTTTATAAACACACCACAGTTTGGGCTCCTTTCAACCACTAATGTAATCCAGATGTCCTCACCTGATCTAAGTAGACTTCTTTAATGAACCCCACAGTCTTTAGAGCCCCAAGCATTTACTCTGAGAACAGAACCCACAAACTCGGTAATTTTTTTTTGAGAAGCTGCTATCAGCATTTTGGTACATTTTTTGGTGATCATATACTCTTGAGTCATTACCATTTTCAAGTAATTTCATTTAGAAAATTTGTCTTTGTGCCACAATGGGAAAGTCAAACAAGGAGGTGTTTTTCTGTATTAATTGCTTTTGGGAAAAGGCTATTCTTTATTCTCCATTGGGTCTTTTTTGGAGCCTTTTCCAGCTTACCTTTTCCCTGAGTGTCGGAGTGTGGGCTGACGAGTCCTGAGACACTGCAATCTCACTATTAACGAGGAGTGTTTGGAAATCAAGATATCTGGGTTGGATTAGAGGCAAACAAGACTTGAAGGGAGAAGACCACATCTCGGTTCAGGCAGTTCTGCAATTTCTTTGTTCAAGTCTTCTGACAACTACTTTTGATGAACAAATACTGAGTAGGGAGGAGCAATAGGACAATGAGTGAAAGAACAATGGAATATTTTCAAGTGGCTTTTAAGACATCCTTAGCAATTGTCAGGGTGACTTGTTTTTGTGGTTGAACCCAAATGCTGAGGCCAGAGAAGAAAGGGAATCTCTGACACACAAAAGGAAAGTGCTTGAGCTGTATGTGGTGTTGATGAGGTCCAACATAGTAGTGTAATATAGTTAATAAGTGCCAAGACAATTCAGTGGGGAAAGAACAGACTTTTTGATAAATGCGGACAACTGGGTATTCGCACACAAAAGAATGCAGTTGGACTCCTATTTCACAACATATTCGAAAATGAACTGAAAAAGGATCAAAGACCTAAGTGTAAGAGTTAAAATTACAAAGCTCTTAGAATAAAACAAAGCAGTAAATCGCTGTGACTCTGACTTGCACAATGATTTCTTAGATTTGACACAAAAAGCACAAGCAACCCAAATAAAAATAGATAAATTGGACTTCATCAAACTTGAAAACTTTCATTGAAGGACTCTATAAAGAAGTGGAAGACAACCCACAGAATGGGAAAAAATATTTGCAAACATATATATCTATAAGGGACTAGTATCCAAAATGTATAATGACTCAGCTCAGTGACTAAAGCACAAATAACCTAATTTTTAAAAACTGACAAAGGATTCGAATAGACACTTTCCAAAGAAGATACACAGATGACCAACGAGCACATGAAAGTATGATAAACATCATTAGTTATTAAAGAACTACAAATCAAAATCACGGTGAGACGCTATTCCATACCTATTACAATGGCTAGAACTAAAAAGTCTAATAATAGCAAGCATGGGGAGTAATGAGGAGAAATAAGAACCCTCTCACACATTACTGATAGGAATGTAAAATGATACAGCTGCTTAGAAAAAAAAAGTTAAACATAGAGCTTCTATATGACCCAGCAATTTCATTATTAGGTATATACCCAAGACACTTGAGCATCTCTCCATACAAAAACTTATACAGTATATTCATAGCAGCAATATTCATAATAGCCAAAAAATTTAAACCAAATGTCCATCAATTAATGAACGAATAAGAAAAAAGTGATATATCCATGCAATAGAATGTTATTCAGTCATAAAAATGGACAAAAAGGGGCACCTGGGAGCTCATTCGGTTATGCATCTGCTTAGGCTCAGGTCCTGATCCCAGGGTCTTGGGATCAAGCCATGTGTCGGGCTCCTTGAACAGTGGGGAGTCTCCTTTCTCCCTCTGACCCTCCCCCCTCTTGTGCTCTTTCTCTCTCTCTCTCTCTCTCTCGAATAAATAAATAAATAAAATCTTCTAAAAAATGGGGAAAAAATCTGGTGAATGTTACAGCATGGATGAACTTTAAAAACACGCTAAGCGAAAGAAACCAGATACAAAAGGCCATATTATGATTCCTTTGATGTGAAATATCCAGATGAAGCAAATCCACATAGACATAATGGTTGCCAGAGAAGAATGTGGAGTGATTACCAATGGATATAGTATTTTGGGGGGGATGGTATTCTTCTGGAATTAAATAGTGGTGACCAGTTGCCTAACTCTGTGAATATATGAAAACCCACTGAATTGTATAATTTAAATGAGTAAATTATATGGTATGTGAATTATGTCTCAATTAAAATACTGTTTAAGTATTTAAATTAAATTAAATTATATATATTTATATGTAAATATATATTATATATAATTAATGTATATATTTATAAATATATTTAAATTAAATTATATAATTTATAATATATATAATTTACATATATAATTTATATTAAATTATTTCTCAATTAAAGTACTGTTTAATAAAAAATTATATAGGGGCACCTGGGTGGCTCAGTCGTTAAGCATCTGCCTTCAGCTCAGGTCATGATCCCAGAGTCCTGGGATCGAGCCCCGCATTGGGCTCCCCGCTAGGCGGGAAGCTTGCTTCTCCCACTACCATTCCCTCTGCTTGAGTTCCCTCTCTCGCTATGTTTCTCTCTGTCAAATAAATAAAATCTTTAAAAAAAATTATATAAATTTGTTTATCTTCTGATTATGCAGTATCTTTATATTCTTGTAAATCTAATATTTAATATTCTAATATATATTACTGTCTAGAAATATATGACTTTGGATTAGTTTTTCAATCTTTGTAGGCTTTAGTTTTCTCAGTATAATCAGTCAATATGAAAATAATCGTCAAACTACCAGTTTCAAATATTCTGTGTTGAAATAATCTGTGTAAAAAATATGAAAGAAACATAGGAATCAAATATCAGCAATTTGATTCCTACAGATATCCTTGTATGATGAAATATGAAAAATTTTAAAAATTATAATAAGCAGTGTGTTCTACTGACAAAGTTGTCATTTTATTTCCTTTTGTTCTTGGATGGTGAAGTAGGAAATTTAAAACACAAAATCAGATATAAAGATTTTCTCCTGGAAACAATTAAGTGTCCCTGAATAGTGTCCATAGAGTTGAATGGATAAAGAAGATGTAATGTGCGTGTGTATAACATGCATATATAATTATATAATATACATAAAATATTATATATATAATAGATATAACAAAATATTATTCAGCCATGAGAAAGAAGAAAATCCTGCCATTTGTGAAAATATGGGCATTGTGCTAGATGACATAAACCAGCAAAAAAGGACAAATACTGCATGGTATCACTTACATGTGGAATCTAAAAAGAGATCAAAGTCCTAGAAACAGATAGTAGAAAAGTGTTGTCAGAGACTGGGGCTTGGGGGAAATAGAAAGAGGCTGGTAAAAGGATACAAACTTTCAGCGGTAAGATGAATAAGATGGGAGGATCTGATGTGTAACATGGTTACAATAGTTGCTAACATTGTATTGTAGAACTGAAATGTGCTAAGAGAGTAAAACTGAAGTGTGGTAAGTGTTTTCACACAAAAAAAGAGATATGTGAGTTGATGGATGTGTTAAAATTAATCAAATGGGGTGAATAGTTTCACAATGTATACATCTTACAATTTTACATGTCGATCGTAGCTTAGTAAAGCTGGGGGAAAACCCATTACTGAAATGTCAAAAAAATGACAATAAATGTCATCCTCATTGCTCCCCAAGGAAAGAAGTTAGTGCAAGAGACTGGTTGCTTCTGTTTGTTGTAGACACATTAATGGAGAGGGTAAGGTGCCAGAGGAAGAGGGAAGTGGGGGAGGATGAAAAGGGAGTGAAGGGACAGGCAAGAGAGGAAAGGGGAGAGAAAAATCTCAAAACTTCTAAACAGATAGTTAAAATGAACAGTCCAAATTGTCCCCCACATGCTTTCTTCTAATTCCAGATATTCTAAATTCTAAATCAACCAGAGATGTACTAATTATAAATAAGACCAATGTGAAAGCCAACATACTGATTTTAATTCTTTTCCTTTTTAACAGTACAAGAGAAGTTTTCATTCTCTATGTGCATTTTTAGTACAGTGGGGCTTATGCATAAACATTGTATGACGACACAAGACCATTTTTTAAGACGTAGAATGTTATTTGACAAGTATATTTTGATAAAAGGTTTTTTCTTATTATATTTTTGCTTCTGTGACATACTATTGGGCATATATGATTTCTTTGGAATCCACATAAGAAATAAGCCTCAGACAACTAAAGCAAAATGTGATTTGCTTTTAACCTGATTTCCAGGAATGCATCAGATGGAATTGAGATGCCAATGAAATGAACATGAATTTGGAATAAATTGAAGGGCAGTCAGGCCCCCGCTTTTAGATTCAGGGAGTTCCTGAAGACCAGACTTCATGTTCCAGAAGGAGAGACGGTGGGCACCCACGCGTCCACGCCGGAAGTGCAAGGGCTGCCTCTCTGGGCAGTTGGGGGCGGGGAGAGAGAGTGAACTTATCACAAGGAGGACAGATTTTTGTTTGTTTGTTTTGTTTGGAGGCAAGTGAGTAGTGATTAAAACAAAATGATATCTCTCTCTATTAATGACTTCCTGATCTGCAAATCTTACTGGCCTTGTGAAATTAATTGCCGTTATTAATTACCACCAACAACTCCAGAGGAAGACTTGTCATTTCCACATTTTAATGAGTGATTGCTTTTACTGGGAAGACAGTTTTGAGCTGCAAGCCTAGAACTGCTTCATTTTATTGCCAGAATGAGTGTCGGAGTGTGATTCATCTCCATGCAAAGGCAATGGTCCGTTTATTGGAAGTTTCCTCATTTCTTTGCTACAACAATGTCACATCTGCATTATGAGTGATCAAATATATACATATGTATCATTATGTTTCCAAGAGTGTAAATTCATTAGCGTAACCCTAATGGTTCATGATGTTTCCCAAAGCTTCCTGGAATGTACTTTTATGAAGGACACAAAAGATGTTGACTTGATTTCTTTACAAACAATATCAGTGATTGTATTCTCTTGAGTCCTTTTTTAATGATTCTTAAATGTCCTGAACCTTTTCCGGGACCTGGAATGATGTGACTATCTTAAGTGCAGATAAAAAGGGATGACACATGCAACATAACAATTGAGCAGCCATGGGAGGGGATGGGGCTGGAGTTTCAGACCATCTTGAGACAAAGGTCCACAAACCCAGTGGCTGAACCCAACAAGAACGCTTGTAAGCCCGTGTTACCAAAGGGATAAAGACAATAGTATTACTTAGGAAACTTGCATTTGTTTTCACCTTCATACTTTATTTTGTTCACAAGGGTTTCTATCCTCTAGCCAATATACAGACACCAGAGAACATTGTCTTAAAAATGTACAAAATAATAGATGTTTATTGTTAAATATGAGGAAATATAATTAATTAAAAAATAATAAGGTGGGGAAGAAAAGAACAAACCTATTTTGGAAAATAGTATTTTTAAACCAAAAGAGCAAAAGGATTGTATATGCATGCTGCCTTCTCATTGGTAATTATTATTTTCTCATAGCAATATAGATTAGCAATTCTGAGACTGCTTTTTGGGTATATTAGGATTGCACAAATAAGTAAAACATATTGTAGATTATTAAAACCACATTTCTTCTGGTCGGGGAAAAATGTTCAAATAAGGAACAAGAAAAGGCTAAAATGAACCCTGTGGTGTTGATTTGAAATTGGAGCCATCAATATGAACCTAGGGTTTTTAATATATTTTACAGATAGTTACAGAGATAAATATAGATGTGCGTGTGTATATGTGGTTGGTTATACACACATATATTTTTTAATTTGTCCACTGAATGTGCCTAGAAAAAAGGCGAATCCAGTAGCAATGGGCATGCCTAGTGCCCAGAACTCGGTTTCTAAATATCATTCTCCAATAAAAGAAACCAGATCTCTGGAGAAATAGTTGATTTCCATACTGGGTTAGGGAAAATACAGATCTTAGAATATCTTTTTGTACCAGAAAAGAAGGAATTGATTGAAAAAGAATGGCTTCTATTGAAAGGACACAGGAGGCACACTAAGGAGCTACTGGTGACCAAACCTGGGACAAAATAGATGTCAGTATTGAATTATAACCGATAAACTAAGATGAATTATCCACAAGCCCATATAAATATAAATAAATAATCAGGTAAATAGAAAAATGGGGGAGAAAAGAGGTAACTCTTTCTTACAGATGAATTCCAATTCATCAGCGTAGAAGATGCAAAGGAAATACAAACTTTATTACGTAAATCCCCCCAGTAATAATTATAGACACAATCCATGGATGGTTGTTAAATTAGTGGATATAAGTTTTAGGAGAAACAGGACATGTGCATAATCTCAAAAGGTCTTACACAATATATTTATTAAATACAAAGGGAAAATGGGGAAGCTTAGCAAACACCAACTTAAAATTATTGTTAATATCATCATAATTAAGATCGATCAACATCAGGTATACTATATTATGACGCAGAGGATACCAGCTTATGATAGCCTTGCCAAAAATGCATAACTTCCATTTAATTATGAGAAAATATTAGTTAAACCCAAACTGATGAACAATCTGCCAAATCATTCACCGGCAGTCTTCAAAAGTGTCAGGATCAGGAAAGATAAGACTAGGGAACTGTCACAGATTGGAGAAAACTAAGAAAACAGGACTATTAAATGCAACGTAGGATCCTGGTTTGGGTCCTGGAACAGAAGAAGGACATCGGTGGAAAAATTGGTGGAGTTTGAGTAAGATCTCTACTTTAGCTTATAGTATGTACCAGTATTAATTTCTTGGTTTCAAAAATTATACTCTGATTATGTAGGATATTAACATTAGGGGAAGCACAGCAAAGACTATATGAGAAGTCTACATAGTAGTAGTCTTTCTACAACATTTCTGTAAATTTAGATTGAGCTCAAAATAAAAGCAAATTAAAAATACAATTAAAACCATGTGAAATCCCATCACTAGCAAATGCTGAGATGACTCTTCATGACTTTTCCTATGTGTGTATATATTTTAAACAACAACAAAAATTATTCCTTGGTGGTTAAGAATATAGACTCTGGAATAAGAACCCCAGTTCTCCCACCTATGAGCTTTGTTCTGTTGGAAAAATTTCCTTGCATCTGTAGCTTATTGGAAAAATAGGAAGAGTAATGATAGTAGCACTCTTACAGGACACTGTGAAGATTACATGAGTTAACACATTTGGAGCACTTAACACTATAACTAGCACATAGTAAGTTCTCAGTAAAGGCTTGTCATTTTAAAGATGGCTTGCTGTTTTGTAACTCTGCACTAAGGAAGTATATAAGGACACTAGCAGTGTTTAATGTCTTGTGTAAGGTATTTGGGTAGGTAAGAAACATTCCTGGACCAAAGGAAGTAAAATCCTAGTTGCAAAATTCTAGAATGACACAACAGAACATTAATAGAATTACTTTGCCTTTTGCCTAACTGGAAAGTATTGAGGTTGAACCTCTTCTGTGTTATCAGTTCAGACTCTAAATGTAACTATACAACCACAATTGATTTGTGATTATATTCTTCTTTAATAACATGAGCATTGCATTTGAACAATTGCAGAGTATGATTATATGGAAATGGTGTAATAAAAACCAAGTATGTTCGACTCCCACTGACTTCCTTTCTGAAAGTTTAGAAACAACAGGGAATCGAAACAGAAACAGAGGGGATAAGCCTTTCGATTTCCAGCAGTGCCTGTTGCCAGAAGCCATAATCCAACAAATTTGGAAATCCTCTGCCTCGATGGGGCATGCTGAATTAGCTGGCCTCAAAGGGCAGCATCTCTAATACGCTGAGTAGCTTTTGAGAATCTGGTCAGTCTTCTTGGAAGTTAGTGAACACAGAGCCGATGCTAGAACCCTGTCCAATGACCTTTCTGAAATCTTCGAATGAATGGTGGCGCGTTGAAAGGAGGAAAAGCAAAGTCACTTCCTGTCTGGGAAAAGACTGAGAGTCCATTCTGTGAGTTAGGATTACTGGGGACATTTAAACCTTCATATTTAAGCTTTGTAATGATTAAAACAGCAGCAATATCGTATTGCTGGCTTTTTCCTTTGTCATCCATCCCATCCATATTGTTCAGGCTAAAGCATTATTGGACAGATGGGCAACGTCCTTATTACAGGAAAACATAACAAGTAAGTGCAAGACCAAACTGGTAGAGAAAGAAATTTCAGAGGTATCACTGTATGTTGAAACTTCCTTACCTTGAGAGAGAATTTATCTCTAAAGCCCACTGGCATGTTGGGAACACAGTAGATTTTACCCAACCAGTTCTTCAGGGAAATGTAGAAAGGTAAGCTCATAGCTGATTAAGTAAATAGAGATTTATCCATAATTAATACAAGATCATGTAGCTTTTGTTCTAATAAATTGCTTTCTGTTTTTCTTTCCCCATTTGGTCTTCTATAAGTCCTAAAAGGCCAATATTGGAAAGAGTTATATCTCTAATTTTTACTTTTAACTGATGTCGCAGAAACCTGGTAAAACCCTCCTGGCTGTTTTTAATTAACTTCCCCACAGTACATGGAGTGTGTAACTCCAGCTCTGAAATATCTCTCTCTAGTCTGCTGGATTCTACTTTCTCCTTTCCCACTGTCCTTATCTTTCCTCCTCTGCACTACGCAATGAGCTCAAAGAGTCTTCCTCCTTTTATCTGCTTTCCTGCTGTGAGCTGTTTTTTAAGTTATAAATAATTATGTCATTTCTCTGGATTGGATTCTTTGATAGGTCTCCATTTCCTACAGATTGAAATCCAACTTCTTAGAATGACTTACAAGGATTTTCACGGTCCCATCACAACCTGTCTTTCTAGTCTCACCTACCAAAATTGTATTGCGTATCTTGTGCTGCATGACACACACCATATCCTTTCATGCCTCTGTGCCTTTGTGCTGCTTGCTTCTCCCATCCGAATTGCCTTCTGCCTTACTTCTGCAATGGTAACTTGCTGGTATTCGAATCATCCTTTCTATCTCAGCTTGAATGTATTTTCTCTGATGCGTTCCTCTCTATTCTTACCCAGTTTGAATTAATCATTGTCTTATTGCTCTATTTATACAACTACTACAGAGCGTATCATAGAACATCATATTTAATTGTGCATATAGAGTATGAGTTTCCTGAAAGCAAACTCCATGTATTACTCATATTGATTTATCCCAGCTTTTCTATACTTAGTAGGAATTTAATAAATGTATGTATGAGTAAATGAATAGACAAATAACTGTGACCCAGGGCCTCAGGTACTCCTCAGAGACTTAGGTAAATTTAGACAAAACTGATTGAAGTTTGGAAAACACTGTTCTTCAATCCATGGGACCATCCCTTGCATTGTGGACATTAAGCCTTATTAAATGGTGCTTTGTGGTTGTCAAGACTATCTAAAACACAGCATTGGGGAGCCTGGGTGGCTCAGTGGGTTAACCCTCTGCCTTCAGCGCAGGTCATGATCTCAGGGTCCTAGGATCGAGCCCCGCATTGGGCTTTCTGCTCAGCAGGGAGCCTGCTTCCCTCTCTCTCTGCCTCTCTGCCTACTTGTGATCTCTCTCTGTCAAATAAATAAATACAATCTTTAAAAAAAATAAAACACAGTAGCACATTACCCCCCACCTCCTATAAAGGTGGTACTTTCTTGGTTCGAATAATTGCTGGCTAGGCCCCTTCTTTGTGTCTCATAAGAAATCCAGATAGACTTGTGATCTTATGAGGAATGAGCCGGAGAGTACAACACCAAGCATTGCACATGCTTCTCCCAGTTCTCTGGTGACACTTCATTTTTTTCCCCAAATTTCACCCTTTCAACACTTGATCCCTCTTCTGACTTCTGTTCTATAGGAAGCATTATCCAGTCCCTTTCATGCTAATTCCTTTTCTTAGGAAAGTGGCCCCATGCGAATGGTCTGTCTTTTCTTCCCTGATATTCTTTGGAAAGCCTTATCTTTGTATTATTAAAGCAAATAGTATATATTATACTAATAATCAAATCATGGTTCTAAATTTCCTGTAGGCATTCTCAAATACTACTGATAAGTTCCTGGGAAAGCCCGTCCTATTTAGGGGCCTATTATGAACTGAATGCTTGTGTCCCCCCAGTATCTTCTGCAAATTCATACTTTGAAGTCCTAAAGCCCAGTGTGGCTGTATTTTGGAGATGGTGCTTTTAAGGAACTAATTAGATTAAATGGGGTTATAGGGTTAGGCCCTGATCCAACAGGATTAAGGCTTTTATAAGAAAAGACATCTGTGTTTGCTCCCTCTTTCCCTCTTTCTGCGTACACACCAAGGAAAGGGCATGAGAGTATGTAGCTAGATGATGGCTTTGAATGAGCCAAGAGAAGAGGTCTTATGTTGTCTACTTTCCCTGCATTAGGGCATGTGGCACTATGAGCAGGAAAGTCTCCTATGACACAGTGTACAAGGCAATGCGGAAAGTCCTATATGGCAACCAGAGCAAGAGCCAGATGTTTTTGAAGACAGTGGAGCTACAGATCAGCTTGAATAATTAGGACAAATGCTTCTTGGACACTGTCAGGGTTAAGTGCACCCCTCCCCCAAGTTCTCTATATGTGCTTTGGGAGACCAGCAGCACTGTGATGAGGCCAAGGCTGTGGATATTGCCTACATGGACATCAAGGTGTTGAAAAAACTCAACAAGAATGAAAAATTCGTCAGGAAGTTGGCCAAGAAGTATGATGCCTTTTTGGCTTCAGAATCTCTGATTAAGCAGATCCCATGAATCTTGGGCCTAGGCCTGAATAAGGCTGGCAAGTTCCCTTCCTCGCTGACCCACAATGAGAACGTGGTGGCCAAAGTGGATGAAGTGAAGTCCATGAAAAGATTCCAGGGGAGGAAGGTGCTGTGTCTGGCGGTGGTTGTTGGCCTCGTGAAGATGACAGATGGTGAGCTTGTGTACAACATCCACTTAGCTGTCACTTTCCTGGCGTCATTGCCCAAGAAGAATTGGCAGAATGTCTGGGCTTTATACGTTAAAAGCACCACGGGCAAGCCCTAATGCTTGTACTAAGGCATACCTAATAAATCCTTGTGCTACCATTACCTGTCTGCCTGTGACAAAGGAGAGAGAGGTGCTTTCTGAGCTGGTGTTGCACACCATAGCTCTGTGCTGATGACTGCAGTTTCTGGCACCAAGGGACGGGTGTCATTTTCTCCCTACTGCAAACCAGGAAGTACATTCCATCTACCATCAAAACCATCCAGTCTTATTTATTGTTTACATCTCTTGGATACTTATAACGTGATAGTAGGGTTGCTAACCAAGACTGAAACATTTCTGAACCTTGAGAGGGGCAGATCTGGGCTAGGACTCCAGCCTGTAGTGCTCCCACTGCTTACTAGTGGAAAGAGGGGTAGAACCTTCTCATTGAGGATGTTGACTGAGCACTTGGCAGCATGCTTACCCTGTGGTCTGCATAAAGCTTCCCTTTATGTCATGGGTTCTTTCCATGGGCTTTTTGCTTTGTTTTATCCCTCTAAATCATGCATCTGGCTTTTGCTCTGTAGGGATCACAAGGAATGTTCCAGATGGAGATTGAGGTCTTAGATTCTTCAGATGGGAGTGGTCTGAAATCCTGATTGATCTAGAATTTGCTTGTCTGATCCCAAACTGCATATTCCATATTCAGGGCAGTAATTTACTGTGTGAAATGGTTAGGAAGACACAAGTAGGAGGCCTGTGCAATACTGCGATTCATCGACTCTGTTTTCTAGGGGACCTTAGTAAATGGGTAAAATCGGGCTGTAGAAACTTCCAGGCACTTTGTGCTCCAGGTAGGCTCTGCCCTCTTCCTGACCTGAGGCAGTTTCCTGTTGGAGTCCTGCTTCCAGCACCTAGTACTGGAAGTCAGTTTTCGGTGTGATGGAAAATACCTATGATTTAACCTTTGACTTGAATCTGCTTCAGTGAACTTTGGTAAAGTAACAAGTTCATCCCTCAATCTTTTAATACAGCTCAAAGGCCAATCTAAAGCATAAATAAAAATGCTACACCTTCTCAAAACAGGATTGAACCATGAAGAATACAAGGTTTTCATACACACACACACACACACACACACACACACACACACACACTGAAACCCATGTTGCTGGCATCTTGATCTTGGACTACCAGTCTCCAGAACTGTGAGAAAGTAAATTCCTATTGTTTCAGTCACTCAGTGGTATTTTGTTATGGAAGCCCAGACAAAGCCCTACAGGGTCCAGTATTCCTCAGTGTCAGGCTTGAGAGAGCCAACTAACTTCCCTTAATTAGGATGTAACAGCACAGAAGCCCAAATCACCTCCCTTCTCACCTAAGCCTTGCCCCTGGCATCCCATTCTCACGCCTTAAGCTTCCCTGCAAGTCACTGCTTGGTGTATACTTGCTTCCTTCCCATGTTATTATGGGATAGCACATGTGCTGGTGTCATAGGTGGTGTCATAGGTGGTAAGTCACAAAAGCTTGGTTAGGGGTACTGAGGATGGCAGTGCAAATTCACAGATTATGTTCAGTCTTTGTTTACATGACTTGAGATTGAGACTGAAGAATCCCTGCTCCCACAGACATTTTTCCACCTTTCTGATCATCTTCATGAGGGCTTTATGGGCATTGGTACAGTGAGGTAGAAAAAGTCAAAGCCTAGCTTCAAAGAGTGCTGGGTAGTCTGGATGGGTTCTCGATGACTATGCTGTTTCTGTCCTAGAGGAGCTCAATGTACTGAGGAGTGCACCTAATACCAGTCAGTGAATGACCCCATGTGGATCCTTTGGATGAATGGGCACCCATGAGATGCAAGTTGCACAAGAAGCTCAGTATGCAGACACAGGGAGAAGCTTCCAGTGATCTGGAAACTGCAGAGTGAGAAGTCATGAGGGTAAAATGGGAGAATCTGGGGGAAAGAAAGCCATAGAACAGCCTGTGCTCCAAGGAAGAAAGTGTGAATAAAAAGCTGCATGAGCTCATTTGTCAGTAGGGCACTCTGATGACCACAAAAGGCACCAACATTTTGGACAGGCTTAGGAGAACCAGGGAACATTGACTCCCAGTTCACTGACACATGTGCTGGTGTCATAGGTGGTGTCACAAGTGGTAGGTCACAAAAGCTTGGTTAGGGGTCCCGAGGATGGTAGTGCAAACTCAAAGACCTTTGTGGATGATCGGGAACAAAACTCAGTCTCACCACATCTTAGTATGTTGGGAGGACAGTAACAGATTACCAGGGACTTGGTGGCTTAAACAACAAAAAGCCATTTTGTACAGTTCTGAGAAGTTCAAGATCAAGTTTCAAGCAGATTCAGTGTCTGGTGAGAACCCACATCCTAGTTTGCAGATGGCTGTCTCTTGCTGTGTCCTCACGTGGCCGAGAGAGAGGAAGTAAGCACTCTCAGGGCTCTCCTTCTAAGAACACTGATCTCAGCAGGAGGGCTCCACCCTTCTGACCTATGATGTCTCAACCTGATTGGGTTAAGTGATGCTCCAGGGATGCTGCTAAAGCATTATTTCTCAGTGTGTCTGTGACGATGTTTCTGGAAAAGACCTGCATTTGAATTGATAGACTGAGTAAAGAAGAGTAGTCTCACCAAGGCCAGTGAACATCATCAAATCTCTTAAGGGCCTGAATAGAGCAAAAAAGGCCAGGAAAGGACAAATTCACTCTCTGCCTGAACCAAGATAGCCATCTTCTGCCCTCGGACATTGGTGCTCCCGGTTCTTAGGCCTTTGGACTCATGCTGAATTCCAGACGGCAGAGAATGGACTTGGCTTCCACAATCGTGTGAGCCATTTTCTATAATAAATCTTTCACTTTCCATCTCTAATCTTTTCGTTCTGTTTCTTTAGAAGACTCTGACTGATACATGACTTGATTACCCCCCAAAGGACACATCTCCTATTACCTTCCCATTGGGGGCTGGGGATTCAACGTGTGAATTTGTGGGGGACACAAACAGGTGGTCCACAGCACCACATTAAGCTTGCCCAGTAGAACTGCTCTAAAAAAGCAGAAAGAAGTGGCAATGAGGTCCACTAGTGCACACATGAAGCTCCCTGCTGGGCAGGCAGTTGGGGGCAGCGTGGTCCCAGATTTCTACCACCCCCATGAGGGAAATGGAAGTGTGGTGGACTTGGATGAAGTATTTTGACCTCACATAAACAAAGCCCCAGCGACTGGGTCTCTTGTACAAGGTGCTAGAGCAGTTGGGGCGCTCATCTCCTCTCCTATCGGCTAATCTCCTGCAATGCTGACCCAGTTCTTCTCAGAGCACCTGAGGAAAGGTGGCAACCTCTATAAATCCATCCACATTTCCCTCTCTTCCTTATACTTGCCCCATGGAAGCCCTCTATCTGACTTCTCTCACTGCCTGCTGGATTTTTTCATCTCAGAAGAGAAAGGCTCAGACACGGTCTGAACCTGAAAGCGGACTTAAATGTGTTGGCAGCCTGAGGTCTTTAGCTCCTCCAACCCACTTTGATAACTCTCATGCCGCGCGGTGCTGGCAAACCATATCTCTTCCTGCCCTCGGCATTCTGCTCCATCAGCTCCATTGCCATGGAACTTTCCCAGGTGGACTCTGTCCTGCTAAACACACGTCAGTCACTTCGGAACAGTGCTCTCTGCGCGGATGTCTAAATATAGCTTGTTTATGCTCCTCACTGTGCTTCTGCCTTTATTTCCCTTTTGCTGTGTTCTTAAGGATTTTGTGGACCTCTTCTGCTTCCCCCTCTAATAACGGCAGCAACGGTGACAATGGCCACAGTACTGTCATTTGTGGAGATCTACCTCTGTGAATGTCCCTGTGTTTTACACCTCAGGAACAAACATGATTCTGTTGAAATCTCATGATACTCCTCTGAGCTAGATATTTTAAGATGTGTTTTCTTTCAGAAGTCATATATTAATGCATGCATATTGCAAAATATTTAAAGAAACAGAACTGTTTATAATAAAACTGAAGGCACCCCTCCCGTTTTCCTCTCCATGGTTACCATTGACAGCACTGGAATGTATTTCCTTCCAGATCCTGTGTGCGTGTGACTGTGTGTGTGTGTGTGTACATATGTTCACAGAAAAGCTTGGACACATATTTTTAATATAAATGGAATCACAGGATAAATATAATTTTGTGAACTTCTTTTTCACTGAACAATATATATTAGAACTAGCAGAAGGGAAATATAACTGTCCCCATGTTATAGGCAAGAAAACGGAGGTTTGGGGAGATTAAATAACTTGATCCCATTAGGTGGGAGTTTCCATTACACGATAGGTTCCTTGAAAACAGTATAATGTTTCTGTTTTCTGCAGAGTTCCAATGCCTTGGACTGCAGTATTTGTAGCCATCTTACTCCAGAAATTTGGTGCTTCTCTTCTAGTCCTGTTCTTGAAGATGGATCCTTATTTCCCTCTGTGTGCCTGAGTCTCAGCCTACCTGATACCTGCAATTTGAGTCAGGCTGTACTTTTACTATGGCTCATCTAGGTAGTACATTCTCCACCAAGGGGTTCGAGCACCTTCCATCTGCTGGCAGACTTCCTGAGGCTGCCTGCTTGCCTGTGGAATTCCCTTTGTTCCTGACCAACTGATGCAACACTTTTCTGGCTTGACATTGACTGGCGCTACCTACCTGCTGGTTGTCTTTCCTGCCATCTACTGGGCTGTGAGGCTGGGATTCCTGCCAGTGCTGCGGCCGCATCTTCTGTCCTCATCTCTCTCTCAGGCCCCGCATCTGTCCTCCATCTCGGGGTGGTCCCATTCCAGGTCCCCGGCAGCACGCTTGATCTGACTGCACTCCTGCCTGCCCTGTGTTGAAAATGAAATGCAACTTGCCATTATTTTAGGAGAACACTAGATTCACACTCAGCATAAGATGAGATTACAGTATATTCCATTGAGAGAAAAACAGGTATACAGTCAAGGCTTTGGCATAAAGTAGAGCAGATAGAGTAAACCAGTGCTTTACATTTTTATTTCTCATTTCTTTAACGTTTATGAAATGGTTATTCTGTTTAGGCTAATGAGCGGCATTTCCTCTGGCCATCCTGAGCCTGTGAATTTCTTTTATAAAATATAATATTGCTTTTTGTTTTACAAATTAATTATCTAAAGGGACGCCTGTAGTGGCTCAGTCGGTTAAGTGTCTGACTCTTGATTTCGGCTCAGGTCACAATCTCAGGGTCACGAGATGGAGCCCCACATCAGGCTCTACCCCCAGCATGGATTCTCTCTCTCCCTCTCCCTCTGCCCCTGTCTCCCCATGCAGGTGCTCTCTCTCCCTATCAAAAAAACAAAAAAAAAAAAAACAAAAAAAAAACCCAAGCTAATTATCTAGAGATTGAAGTTTTTTGTTTTTTTTCAGAGACCTTTGAAACTCCTACTCATGAAGCTTTTCTATTTTAGTAAGTAGTCTTTCTTAATTTCTCAGCAACCTGCCTTATTTCTTTCATTTCTTTATCAGTGATGCTATGATTTTTTTAGTCATCCAGAATGTGTACATGAGAATCATCATGTATCTTCTTCTTTCTCTTCTATTGCTGCTGCCTGTTCCCAGTCACGTACTCAGAATTGCCTTCTTTTCGATCTTCCAGCCTCCAGTTTACCCCTTCCTTCTCTACTCCCCACCTCCATGCTGTGATATGTTTTCCTATAGGCATAGGCATTATTTTTATGACATCATTGCCCCCTACCCCAGGGCTCACTTTCTCTCCCAAATAAACAAATAAATCTTTCTTATAAAAAAAAATAAAACACTGAAAAATTGAACTGTGATTTACATTTCTATTTTAAATTTACTGAAAATAATTGTTTAATTATTTTAGGAGATTCTGGTCATACAGCACTCTTATATAAAATGGAATATATATGCTGAATATATTAGTTAAGCTCCTCCTAAATCTTCATAGATTCTGACTATTTTGAATCATACTTTAGCTCGCCTGTTGAGGCCTGTGGTTTCCCACAGTGCGGTTCTCTGTGCTGCTAAAAGCAATGTTGATGTAGCGGTTCTTCACTACTTCACCGTTGTTTGGGGGATTTCCATCCAAGCTGCACATACCCATCTTGCAAGTTTTGATGCTGTATATTTCTTCATATTATCAGAGAAAATCAATAAAGCTCAACAACTAAGTATTATATTGATTCCCCCAAAGTTCGGTCAAGGGTCAAGGGGTTGTGGTTGTCCAGCCATGCTATTGGAATATCAGCCAAGTGTGTGCATGAATGGGTGATGACAGTTACATCTTTATGGATACCAGACTAATAACGTTGAGATACCAGTGCTTCGAAGACTCCTCGCTAGTTTAGAGGTATTAAAAAGTGGGAAAATGTGTTTTAGTATAGATGAAATGGAAGAGTAAATATTCAGTTAACTCAGTGGATTAAAAGTGAATATAGTTTTTTTTTTAAGATTTTATTTATTTATTTGAGAGAGAGAGAGAGAGAGAACATGAGAGGGAGAAGGTCAGAGGGAGAAGCAGACTCCCGGCAGAGCTGGGAGCCCGATATGGGACTCCATCTCGGGAATCCCATGACCTGAGCCAAAGGCAGTCGCTCAACCAACTGAGCCACCCAGGTGCCCCGTTTGTTTGTTTTTTTAATGAGAAGAGTCATATATATGAGGCAGGGCTGTTATGTAGAAAAATGACTGCACGCGAATGATCAGGACTGTGGTCCCGGTTTTATCCCTAAATCATTTATGACATTTAAATTTCACCTATCTGGATTTCAGTGTCATTGTTTAGAAAATGAGGGCAGTGACCTAAATGATCTCCAAAAGTTTTCCAACACTAATAGTCATGGCACCTGAAAGCAATGAGATCGAAATTTGAAATCACTAGCCCAGATTCTTGTCCAACAGAAAAATCCCTTGGACTATAATACTGGCCAAGAGATTAGAATTTGTCTGATGAAATTTGGCATTAGCCATGTGTGGCAAAGGCTGGACTCACTGGGGATGATAGTATGTAATCCTTATCCATCTGAGGAGAAATGGTCTATATGCAAACTCTCCTGGTGGAGGGCATGGGGTGTGGGGAGGAAAAAGTAATCAAGAAGATTAATCTGAGAGTTCATCTGTGTAGAGTTCATCTGTGTAGATGAAATTTGGCATTAGCCATGTGTGGCAAAGGCTGGACTCACTGGGGATGATAGTATGTAATCCTTATCCATCTGAGGAGAAATGGTCTATATGCAAACTCTCCTGGTGGAGGGCATGGGGTGTGGGGAGGAAAAAGTAATCAAGAAGATTAATCTGAGAGTTCATCTGTGTAGAGAGTGCTAGACCCTTGGAGATCTCATTTTTTTCCGCCTGAATATTGACAAAGGACCAGAGGCATTCTGCTGGAAGGAAATTAGATTGCAAAATGGTTAATCCTCCCCAAATGGAAATCTGGTCAAGAATTTATGCGTGGAGCCTGAAATATACACAGCAGAGTCAAGTGACTCAGTCAATTTAGAAAAGATCACATTTTAATTAAATGCAATGGGAGAGAGAAAAGTAGAGAACTGTTACCCTACTTTTTAAAGATATATAGAACCTCTGTAAATACTATTGGTAAGTAATGTTATTTGTTTTTTTATTCTGCAATACAGTACAAACATAAGGGTGTTTTTATTTTATTTATCATGACCTGTTAGCTGCTTTCCTTTGTAGTTAGTCCTCAAAACACAAGCACTGGTTTTTTTTAATTAAATAAATTACATGCAAAGAAAGGGGCTTAAAATGAAGTATAGTTGTTAAGAAGATTTAATGTCTTATTAATTTTTTCTCGCACTTTAAACATAACAAACAATTGTGATGGTTAGGTGGGATTATGGCCTGGGTAAGAACATCTTTGTGCCATCCAGAGTTACATATTGGGACCATCTTGTTTGAAGCCACAGATTAAGAATTATAATTGCACATAGTCTATTTCCATCAGACCTAAGGAAAAAAAGTAAATCTAAGCGAATATTATGTTTCTGAAATTTTCAGGTTTTTAAAATAGGCATTTGATTGATTTCTTTAAATTTCACTCTTGTAGGTGAGAATCTTTAATTACTGCACTTTGTTATATCCAGAATCAGAAATCTTAACACCTAGTACCTTTATCAGTTTAATAAGAAATAAGCAATGGGAAGAACATGGGTTTTAAATTTAGACAAAACTGAGTTCAGATTCTGTGTAGGTCACTTATATATAATGTGACCCCTGTTAGGTTCCTTAAGCCCTCTAAATCTTGGTTTACTCACCAATAGAATGACTGGTACCCAGTCCAAAAACTTGTTTTAAGGCTTCGATATAATAGAGGAGAAATATATCCTAAGCACACAGAAAACCTCCAATAATTGGTAGCTACTATAATAAAAAAAACACTTTTGGAATATTTGGACCCAACATTGGAATCATGAAGGAGCACAAGGAAGCGGACACATAGGTCTTCATTGCCAGGTATTGTGACAAGCAACAGTCATATAAGTGTCTAGTCCAAAAAACCCAAAATACTAAGAAATAGATATCAAAATATCCTTTGTCATCATGTACCTAGTTCAATTCATATGGTCCTATGTGAAAGGACACACATTATGTCAAAACCTACTGGACAACCATTTTTTTTTTTTTTTTGGACAACTTTTAAAACATGAGTAATTTGACATCATGTGGTCAGGCACAAAAATATGGTCATGGCCCACTTGTCCCAGGCACAAACTGGTGTGTAGAGGTAGACATTACTGGCCTCAAGTAGGAGCCATTGGCCCCCGTTTAATTAAGAGGGCTTCAGTTTCCTTTTGAGGATTATCAACTGAGGAAGAGAAAGTTACATTTGAAATTAGTGCTTAGTCTCAGACTTTGGACAGTACCTGAAATTAATAGTAATAGAGTTTCGTCACTGATCTTATAAGCCCTACCACTAATAAATCTGTTATTCAACCTAGGTCTTAAAGCAACTGAAATCTAGTAGTTTGAGAGAATTATGAAACCTGAACTTGATATGTTTCTTTCCCTTTGCCTTGTGGCAGGTTCTCTGATATCAAGAGAAACTGCATTTGAGGAAATCCTTTCCAGCTTTGACTCATTTGTGGTTCTCACTTAGGTTTTAAATGTCTCTGCTTTCAGGCTATTGAAGAGTCCATATGGCATTTATAATATATTTACTAGAAGAGTTCTGGAAAACAAGTCATTTGTAGCTACTTTGATAGGATTCTCTTAATCAAAGATTTATTGGGGCAGTTTAGAAAAGCATCAGATAAATGTTCTTCCTACCTGGGAGATGGGAGACGTAAGCGGTGCTCTGTGGAAGATTTATGCCGAATTGTTCTATGCCATCTTGCATTTGATTAACTTTTATCAACCAGAACAAAAAACCCTTTCCCAATGCATCATTTATATGAACTTTATAAATGAACTATCTTTCTTTTGCCAGCATAATTCACCATGATATAGCCATTTAAAAAGCCTCCAAGGGACAAGCAATTAACATGGGACATGATTGTGTGATACTTCTATAACAACTTTATTTTTGAAAAACCTGAGTGTATTACTCTGCAATCTCAAACTATAAAGGATTGACATTAAGTTTTCCAAATTTTTTTCAAGTAGGCTCTATGCCCAACATGAGGCATGAATTCATGACCCCAAGACGAAGAGTTGCATGTCCCACTGACTAAGCCAGCCACTGATTGCCCTGGATCAATATTAAGTTTTAAGTGTTTCTGAGAACAGATAGGAAAAGTATATTGTCCCAACCTTCAACCTTCTTGATGCCACAAATTGTTTTTGATCAGAGTATACCAAGTGAAAGGTGAAATAAAAACAATTAGCTTATGAGGTATAAAGTGTGAGTCCACTAGGATCTCGATGACAGTATACAGGCTTACTCTGTCTTTGTGCAGTTTATACTTCCTTAATCTGAAATTTCAAAAACTTGGACAATGACATTTTAAAATCTGATTGACAAAACCTAGGTAAAATGTTCTGAGTGCACAATGATGACACTTTGTTTTTTTTTTATTTTTTTTATTTTTTTTTCAATGATGACACTTTGAATCAATTTTTAATCCTATCAAGAAAGACATTCTTTAATAAATTAAAAGATGCTTCCTGGTGAATGTGAAAAAATGTTAGGTCTCCTGGGAATACAAATACCTATTAAATTCTGTTGTCATTGTACTTTATTAGCTGTATCTTATCAATGAAAGATTACTAACATAGACATTTCTTTTAAAGTTAAAAAATGAAAAAGAACAATTAAGGTAAAGGGCTTATGAAAACATTAAAAGTAGAGATGGTTTCCAAAATGGTTTTGACTATCCTCAAATGATTGATTGGCATTTTCAATCTCCTTGACATTTCTGTGACCACAGATTTTTTTTTACATGCTTATGTAAAAGGAAATTTGGTATAATATTTCTTCTCCTTTCTCCTTCAGACTTACTGTCTAATTTTCTTTTCTTTCTTCCCCAAGAGGCTTGCCTCTATAGACTCCTTCTCCCTCTGGTTTCTGTTGGGTTTGGTTTCTGCAGGAAAGTTAGAGATTGGCGGTGGGGAGGGTTGTTCATTCTCCTGCTTTCTCCTAGATGAAGTGGTAGTGTTATTCTACATCCCCAGATGCTGTCAGTGGGATTTTCTTCTATGGCTATAGCTCTTGCTGTAGAAGTCTGTACTGTTGTTTTAGCTGCATAGCCCTAGAAGTCCTGTGAGATCCCTACAACAGCAGTCATGACATTCTATTGGTTTTCTTGACCTCATGTACATCTCTGAGAACGTTCTCTTTGCTAGACTCTCTTTAATAAAATTCTTTTAGCTCTGTAAACTTTTAGTTCTGTCTGCTTCATGTTGGGACCCTAACATAATGTACTTGGCATTTTACCCAGATAGATGTACAGCCCACTAATAATATAACATGACAAAATTAGAGTGAAAAGAGCATTTATGTAGAAGGAAAAATAGCACTGGAAATTAGTCCCAGAATTCTTTCTCAGCCCTGCCAATAACCAGCTACGGTACCTTGGGAGTGTCATTTAACTTTTATGAGTCACTTTCCTTATTTGTAAAACAAGGGATTAGGCTAGTTTAATGCTCAACTTTCAATAATCTAAATTTATAGAGTGATGTTGTAAAATCTTTGATCTAAAGCCATAGAAAGCAGAGATTATTGTGTTCTTCACAATATTTAGTTCAGAACTTTAAGTACATGGACACTGAGGACTTGATGAAAAATATTATTATTCTGAGTATTCTAAGTATATTAAGTTACTTGGAAACAATTTGATCCTTTCAAGTCTTGCTTTTAAGCTTTTAAGCTATGTTACCCAAAGCTTTCAAGCAAGACTCTGAAGGATCAAACTGGCTGATACTTTTATAACTTAACTCTATCCCAGAACAGAGCTTAAGGATATCTAGGGGGACACAAATAGATGAACCACCCAAAAAGGTAAAATTCAGTCTTACATCTAATAAAAATGTTCCAGATATGCAAAGAAGCAGGAAAATACAGCTCATATGTGAAGAAAAATTAATCAATTGTAACTGACTCAGAAATGACACAGATGATAGAATTAATAGAAAAAATATGAACACTGGCATTATAAGTATATTATATATGTTCAGAAAGCTAGGAGAATGCTTGAACATGTTAAATAAAGAAATGGAAGATATAGAAAATTCCCAAATCAAACTTCAGAGATGGAAACTTCAAGTAGATGAAATTATGTCTGAGATGAAGAATACAATTGAATCGTGTTATTTTGATAATTAGGATCTATAGATTTGTTATAAACACAAGTAAGTAATTAACAGTTGCCCCCAGGGAAAACATGGGATTGAGTTCCCATGAGTCTCTGATCATAAAACTTTCACTGATGAGTCACAATGAATTCAAGGTTAACAGCACATATGTCATGCTTGAATGAAGCTCATCTATCACATATATTTTCTCTGTAAGGCACAGTACAATGTTTCTGTGCTTAGGAACACTGGACAGCACTTAGGGTCTACTCTTGGGGGTATCTTGAATGTTTGAATCACCAAGAAAAAGTACAAAAATGTAAGTGTGGCATTAAATGAACTGGAAAAAAATACTTGTTTACAGTATGGGAGCCAAAACAGGAAGACAGGGTTTTGTATTATTCCACCTCAGCTGTGTGAGTAAATGCATTCATTGGGAAACAAGTTTTTTTTGTTTTGTTTTGTTTTGTCCTTTTGTTTTTGTAATTCTGCTCAGGTCCAAGAATGACCATGAAAGTGCAATGAGAATTGATTTTGAAGTTATAAATAAATTTTAGTGACTAATGAATTTGCAAATATAGAATCCATGGATAATGAGATTTGACTATACTATGATGGTGTTAATGGAATATTAGGCTTTGGTGAAGAAAAGATTAGTAAACTTGAAGAAACAGAAGTCAAAACCATCTAAAATAAAGTACTAAAATGAAGACGAACAGCTTTAAGTATAGTAGTATACATGTAATTGGAATTCTCAGAAGTGGGGAGTAGAAAAAGTATTTGAGAAAATAATGACTGAAAACTTCAATATTTGATGAAAACTATAAGCCCACAGGTACATGAAACTAAAAAAGAAAAACACAAGTCCCAAACAAGAAATATGGCTAAAAATCACCAGAGCACATCATACTCAAACTGCTCAAAATAAATGATAAAGATAAAATCTTAAATGCAGCCAGAGGTGTGGGGGTTGTATTAAATTATGTACAGAGGAAAACAAACAAACAAACATGACAGTAGATTTTTCATCAGAAATATTTTGAATGAGGAGACAGTGGAGCAAGATCTTTAAAATAATGAAAGAAAAGAACCATTAACATAGAATTCTGTACCCAGAAATAATCTCTCTCAAAAATGAAACTAAAGACATTTTAGACATAGAAATTTGAAAGAATTCACCACTAGCAGGCGTGCATTAATATCAAAGTAGATTTCAGAGAAAACGACATAACCTTTGATAAAGAAGCTTATTTCATCATGATAAAGGGGCAATTCATCAAGAATAACTAACAATATTAAGTGTTCATACATATAATAGAACAGTTTTAAAATTTGCCTGGGTGGCTCAGTTGGTTAAGTGTCTTGAACTCAGCTCAGTGTTTGATCTCAGGGTCGTGAGTTCAAGCCCCATGTTGGACTCCATGCTGGGCATGGAGCTTACCTAAAAATTTTTTTTTTAATTAAATCTATCAAGCAGAATCTGGAAGAATTGCAAAGAGAAATGATTGACATATTCACAATGACAAGGAGAGATTTTTATATCCCTCTCTCAATTAAGTGATAGAACAAATAGACATAAAATCAGCAAGGATATGGGAGACTTAAGCAACACTGACAACCTAGCTGACCTATCTGATATTTACAGGACATTCCACTCAGTAATGACAGAATTTTCATTCTTTTCAAGTGTACAGGGAATATTCACTAAGATAGGTCATATTTGGTCCATAAACAAGTCTTAATAAAGTTAAAGGTACTCAAGTCATACAAAGTATCTTATTTGACTAAAATTACGTCTCCTTACAACTTGCAACCCACTGACAAATCCTTGTGATCTGCAGAACATCACATTCCTCAAGGAACTCATGGCTGCCTTACTGTTGATATTTCATTAAAGACTTAAAGCAATCCTCACAATCCCAGTGTGGCTCTTTCTATCTACAGATCCTGTCCTCATACTTATAATAAAAGCACCTTTTTTGCACTGGAAAAAAAATGAAATCAGTATCTAAAAATTAAATAAGACAGTTCTAAATAAACTGTGGGTCAAAGAAAAATCAAAGTAGAAATTAAAGCATTTTGAGTGAAATGAAATGAAAATTGAAACAGAAGCTATCAATATATTTGCAATGCTGCATTACTCAATGGGAAATTTATAGAACAAAATGCCTGTGTTATAAGGAAAAAAAGTGCTCACATAACCTTGTTTCCATCTTAAGAAAGCAGTGAGAGAAGAAAACAGCAAATGAAACCCAAAGTAAGTGGAAGAAAGGAAATAGTAAAATCAGAATAGAAACCGATGAAATAGAAAACAGAAAAACAGAGAAAATCAATGAAACCAAAATCTGACTGTTTGAGAAGATCCATAAAATTGATAAATCTCTAGCCACTAATCAGGCAAAAGAAAAAAAAAGAATATGAGATTTGCCAATATCATGAATGAGAAAAGTGACATCATACAGCTTTTACAGATACTTGGTGGATGATAGGGAATCAAATGAACAACTTTATGTCAATATATCCTACAACTTACAAAAAAATGAATAAACTCCTTGAAAGTGGTGAACTACTGAAGCTTACTGAAAAATAAATGTATAATACAAATGTCCTGGTGTCTATTTAATAATTTTAAATTTAAAAACTTTTACATAAATAAATCCCAGACCAAGATGTCTTCAATGATGACTTCTTCCAAACATTTAAGGAAAATAATACTGATTATATATATCTTCTTTTAGAAAAGTAAAGAGGAAATGTTTTCTAACTCTTTCTATGGAGACTAAATTATTTTGATACCCAAACCTGAAAAATGCATTGCAAGAAAAGTAAAACACTGTATTTCAAAAGGTGCAAAAATTTTTAACAAAAAATTTAGTAGGTCAAATCCAATAATATATAAAAATGGTAATACATTATAACCAAGAGAAGTTTATCCCAGAAATGCAAGGTTAGTTTAATATTTGAAAATTAATGCAATTCCTCATAATAACAAATGCACACACACAAACATCTCAATAGATACAGGAAAAACAGTTGCTAGAATTGAAAATCTCATCAGGTTAATAATAGAAGGGAAACTCCTCCATCTAATAAGGGATAGCTTAAGAAAAACTTATATCTAACATCCTACTTATGAGAAGACTGCTACTGAGTCTTTCTAAGAGTGTCTGCTCTCATTCCTTATATACAAATCTGCACTGGAGTTTCAAGCCAATAAGGCAGGTAAAAGACATTTATATTAAACATGAAGAAACAAAATTAGTTTTTGTTACAGACTTCATTATCCTCAATGCAGAAAATCAAATGGAATCTACAAAAAATTTACTAGAGTCAAAAAATAAAATTAGTAATCTTCCATGATACAAGATGAATATTCAAAAGTCAATTGTGTTTCCGTATACATTAACAAAATACTAACAGAAATTCAAAATTTAGGGGCACTTGAGTGGCTCAGTCAGTTAAGCAATGGACTCTTGATTTCAGCTTGGATCATGATCTCAGGGTCGTGAGATAGAGCCCCACATTGCGCTCTGAGCTCGGTGTGAAGCCAGCTTAAGATTATCTCTCTCTCTCTCTCTCTGTCCTCCATTCACCTGTGTGCATGCTGGCGTTCTCCCCCCCCCCACCTCCCTCTCAAAAAAAATGAAAAATTAAAATTTAAAACATACCATTTATAGTAACATTAAAATATTAAATACCTGGGCATGAATGTGACAAAAGATGTGCAAGCTCTATACAGCAAACACTATTAAAAAGTCATTGAGACAAATGAATGCAGTCTTGAGAGAGAGAGAGAGAGAGAGAGAGAGAGAGAGAGATACTGTGTTCCTGGATCCCAAGACTCAATATTAAAATGTCAATCCTCTTCAAAGCAACCTATAGATTCAATACAATCAATAAAAATACCAGAACAATATTGTATAATGCCCTACCATAAGCTGATTCTAAAATTCATATAAAAATGCAAAGAACTAGAATAGCTGAACAAATTAAAAAGAATGAAGTTGGAGGGCTTACATTATTGGATTCCAAGACTTATTATAATGCTGTAGTAATCAAGACAATGTGCCATTTGTATAATAGATAGCTAATTGGAACAGAATGGAGAGTCCAGAAATAGACACACACATATGCAGTCAATTGATTTCAACAAAGGTATAAAGATACGTCTTTAGGGAAAAGTTAATCTTTTCAACAAATGATGCTGGATAAATTGGATATTCATATGCCAAACAATAAACAAACCTTGAATTCATCCATCATGTAATATATAAAAATGAACTAAAAAATGGATCATTAACTTAAATATAAATCCTAAAGCTAAAAAATATCTAGTGGAAAACATAGGAGAAAAATCTTTGTGACCTTAGGTTTGGCACAGGTTTCTTAGATACAAGGCCCAAATCATAATTCTTAAAAAGAAAGAAACAACAAATCAGACTTCATCAAAATTAAGAACCATTACTTTTAGAAAGACACCAGTAACTGGATGAAGAAAACAATTCACGGACATCAAGAAAATATTTATAAATCACATATGTAAGAAAAGATTTGACCCGGGGCGCCTGGGTGGCTCAGTTGTTGAGCGTCTGCCTTCGGCTCAGGTCATGATCCCAGGGTCCTGGGATCGAGCCCCACATCGGGCTCTTTGCTCAGCAGGGAGCCTGCTTCTCCCGCTACCATTCCCTCTGCTTGTGTTCCCTCTCTAGCTGTGTTTCTCTCTGTCAAATAAATAAAATCTTTAAAAAAAAAAAAAAAGAAAAGAAAAGATTTGACCCAGAAGGCATTAAGAACATGTAAAACTCATAATAAGAAATCAAGCAACCCAATAAAGAGATAGTGAAAGATTTGAATAGACACTTAACCCAAGAAGATATGTCGATAGCAAATAAATCTGTAAAAATATACTTAACATCAGTAATCAGTAGAGAAATGCAGACAAATTAAAGGGACAGTGGCTAAAATTAAAAATCCCAGGGATGCCTGGCTGAATCAGTCGGTGGGGCATCTGCCTTCGGCTCAGGCTGTGATCCCAGGGTCCTGGAATCGAGACCCACAACGGGCTCCCTACTCAATGGGAAGTCTGCTTCTCCCTCTGCCTCTGCCCCCTCCCCTGGGTTGTATGCACACGCAATCTCTCTCACTCCCTCAAATAAATGAAATCTTAAAAATAAAATTAAAAATCTAAAATGTCTAAAATTTAAAAGTCTGAATGTACCAAGTCTTGTTGAGCAAGAGATGAAGCAAGTGGACACGCCATGCACTGATGGTGGAAATGTAAAATGGTACAGCCACTTTGGAAAACAGTTTGTAGTTCCTTAAAAAGATAAACACACCCCTACCATCTGACCCAGCCATTTCACTCCTCTCCACTGCGTTCCAAATGACATGAAGAAACACATCCACACAAATACTTGAATACATCTGTTCATAACAGCTTTATTGTAATCGCCCAAATTTGAAAACAATCCAAATGAACATCATGGGTAAACAAACTGCAGCATAACTGAACAACTGAATACTGCTCAGCTGTGAAAAAAGGCATGAACCGCAGCATGCGTGAGCCTCAAAACAATTTCTCAGAGTAAAATAAGCCAGGCAGAAAAGGATGCATATGGTATAGGCCATTTACACAAGATTCTAAAAACACAAAATAATCTGTAGTGACAGAGAGCAAATCATTGGTTTCCGGTGAGACCTAAAAAGGACAGGAAGGAGATGTTACAAATGGGCATGAGGAAGCTTTTGAGGGTGAAAGATACACTCACTACTCTTCACTGCAGTGATGGTTTCCAGAGTGTACATATTTCTAAGGTTTTCAGGTCCTACACTTTCAATACATGCTGTCTGTTGCTTGTTGCTTGTATCTCAGGAGGCCTGCATGTGTGCGTGGAGAGGTAGATGGGAAAGAGAGAGAGAGGCAGACGGAAATGCAGAGCTACTGAATACGTTCTTATTGAAGTAATTAATTTTCATTCCAGAAGTGCCAAAATATACCCCCCTCTTGGTTCCAAAATACCCCCCTCTGTTCATCAATCTTTATTTTGATGCTGCTTTTAGTTTCGTAAATTCAGTGTGTAAAGCGCCTCAGAATGATGGATACTTTCTTTATGCCATTCAGTGTAATCCTGATAATAATTATGTGATTTGCACATAATTGTGCATATTTTATAGATTGGTTGCCTGAGGCATTGAACACAAGGTCTAAGAGGACTGGAAAGCAGCTGTCTTGCTCTATAGGTTATTGCCCCAAGCCCATCTCAGGAACCAGGGGGTTTCACGGCAAGGTGTTTTAGTGTCCACTTTCCTTTAATATTTCTTGCAGTCCAATGAAACCTCTGTTCTTCTTAAAACCCATTTACTTTTTTTTTTTAAAGATTTATTTGAGAGAGAGAGAGAGTGAGCCCATAGAGGGAGAGGGAGAAACAGAATCCCCGCTAAGTAGGGAGCCTAATATGGGGTCGATCCCAAGATCCCGATATCATTACCAGAGCTGAAGGCAGATGCTTAACCAACTAAGTCACCCAGGCATCCCTTAAAACTCACTTAATAAATATGAATGCAAAAATGCCCTGCAAGGCTGCCATCTTTGCTCAGTGGAAATGGGCCCCGCCTTGTTGTTTTGCCAAGGAAAGACTTGAGCCACTGGCATTTCTGAAACCAGCAGAGGTGTTTTTCTGTTGTGAAAGGTATGATTTCCATTCTGCACACAGGAAGAATATAGTCACACTTCTAAGTATTGACAGCTGCTGGTCGAGAGCATGAACACCCAAAAAGAGGAACCTGAAACAGAAGCCTCTAGTGGGTTAAGAATAGCCAGACGTCACTGCCAATCCTTTTGGATTGCAGACCTTTATTATTAAATACTTTTAGGTCTTTACCTATAATGTATGTATGTTTATATATTATATACAAGTACTAGTTTATACATTATAAAACATCTCAAAATGCATTTCAAATATAAAGATGGAATAAACATTAACTTTGAAATACTGTGTTATTTTAATGGTATGAAAAGCAGTATTTTTTTAAAGATTTTTATTTATTTGACAGAGAGAAACACAGCAAGAGAGGGAACACAAGTGGGGGGAGCAGGAAAGGCAGAAGCAGGCTTCCCGCTGAGCGAGGAGCCTGATGTGGGGCTCGATCCCAGGACCCTGGGATCATGACCTGAGACGAAGGCAGACGCTTAATGGCTGAGCCACCCAGGCACCCTGAAAAGCAGTATTTTGAAAGCTATGTGAATGAGTAGCTTTAACTATTGAAAAATCTTGGTTTAATTCATTGTGCTATAGAAAAGTGATTGTTTGGCTTAGTTTATTTAAAGTTTAAATGGTTAAATGATTAAAATTATTTCAATGGCTTTCATAGCTAAAAATGTTACTGCAGTAAGAAACCATTAGTGCAAATAGAGGTGATATACACTGGTTGTGTTTCCTAAATCAGTAGCTTCCCCTCAAAATTTTCTTTTTTGTCTGGTTTTGTTTTGGTGAAATTCTGTTGTCTTAAAACAAGTCTTGTAAATTTCCATCTCCCAGATGTAAATCAGTTGTTCTTGCTAGTTAATCAGAAGAAGTGTTACATTTACAATTTTTTTTTTAACAAATGAATTCAAAACCTTTCAGGGGCGGTTAAGTGTGGGTCAGTGGCTCGGTTGGTTAAGTGTCCAACTCTTGATTTCAGCTTAGGTCATGACCTCAGGCTCATGAAAGGAGCCCTGGGTTTGAGGGCTTAAGATTCTCTTTCTTCCTCTGCTCCTCACCCTGCTCATGCTCTCTCTCTTTCTCAAAAACAAAACAACAAAACCTTTTAAACTTTCATTTGGAAAGTTCTGCTAACAGGTTTTAAAAGTGTAGATGGGTTTTTATATGATGCTCACTGTTTTTAGCAAAAGACATAATGAGAGAAATAACTTCAAATATCCATTACAAATATTCTCACTATAGCCTAGTTTTCCTTCATAAAACGGTTATTTCCTTATTCCTTGTAAAAATGCCACTTGTACCTAGGATGGACAGGTTACACCTGTTTGTTTTCAATATCTGCCTTACAACATCCTCTCCCTATCACAAAAGGAAAGCAAAGTTGGAACACTTTTCTCTTTTTTAGAAGTAAAAAATATGTAAGCTGTCTTGAAGTTCTAACTCTGGTATATGCTTTGTTACATAATGACAAGTAAACCTCTGAGGAACAAAGGATTTTCACAGTCATTCCTCATTTCATTACATGTATTATACAGATACTTTTTAATTTAAAAGTTCCATTGGCAACAAACAAACAAATGTAACCTGATAGGTGAGATTGTAGTGCTTTGTGCATTTTTTGGCTTCATTTATTTGTTGCAATGGCGTGCCCACGAAGACTGTAATGATTGAATTGCAGATGTTTGGCCATTTCTGTGACCTTCTAGATTTCTTCTTCGTCTTCGTCTTCTTCTTCTTCTTTTTTTTTTTTTTTTAAAGATTTTATTTATTTGACAGAGAGAAACACAGTGAGAGAGGGAACACAAGCAGAGGGAGTGGTAGGGGGAGAAGCAGGCTTTCTGCTGACCAAGGAGCCTGATGCGGGGCTTGATCCCAAGACTCTGGGATCATGACCTGAGCCAAAGGCAGACGCCTAACGACTGAGCCACCCAGGCGCCCCTAGATTTCTTCTTAGAGCACCAAAGTGCCTACTATAGCAGGGGTTAATCTATACAGTGTTTTTTTTTTCACTCTACAAATTATGGTGATATAAGACATTTACTATTGAGAAAATAACCTTTGCAGTACATCTGTCCTTTAATGGCTCATAAATTGTAGTTTTACATATATTTTTTTCACTGAAAGAGAGTCTAGCAACTAAGCTGAGCATAGAAGAATTATGTTTCTTTAAGTCTTTAACATTGCTTCTCTGTATCTTCAAAGAGTATGTGCTAACATTGATTTATCATCATACTGACTTATTTATATTGTTTGCGTCAATTTTGCCACAGCAGAAAGACGTTCCTCAGAGATACAATGACTATTGTGCTTTGATAATAAGCGAGAAAACCCAGAAAATGTTATAGCAAGTGGTTATTTATAAATTAGTGGATTGAGCATTGTATGATTTCAAATATTACTAAAAAAGAATGGTGGAGATGTGCTTCCTGTCAGGTGAGTTTCTGCTAGTATTTTATTCAATCAATTGTTTCTTTGCAAGAGTCTTTTTTTTTTTTTAAGATTTTATTTATTTACTTGACAGAGAGAGCAAGAGATCACAAGTAGGCAGAGAGGCAGGCAGAGAGAGAGGGGGAAGCAGGCTCCCCGCCAAACAGAGAGCCCCATGCGGGGCTCGATCCCAGGATCCGGAGGTCATGACCTGAGCCCAAGGCAGAGGCTTTAACCCAGGTGCCCCTGCAAGAATCGTTTTAAAGCACTCATCTATTGTATGAGGACTGTTTAGTTTTAAGTAGGCGTGGCCTGTAAATGCAACTGTGTGAGCACGTGCTGTTGGAGTCAAGGAAGGACACCGGCCATACTCACCTCATTAGACTACTACTCTCTATACTGTCTTCTGCACTAAATGAGGAGCCTGCACACTAATACTAAATGTACTACGTCTCATTTTTTACAATAAAACTAAATTTAAGTAAAATTCCCAATATATATATTTTTTGTTCTTCCAACATCATAATGTACCACATCAGTTATGTTATACATCACTTTTGAGGCTGTTCTCACAGAGCAACAATTGTGTGAAGAAGACTCGAGTAAAAAAGTCAGGATTTCTGGCCTTTGGAATGAATGAATGCACCTTAAATGTTAAAGTATAGAGAAATACTGCACCCTGACAAGTAAGGAAAATGTTGAGATGCTGAAGGGCAATTTGTGCATCTGGAGGCGACAATAGATTATAAGGATTTCTAGAAGCTCCTTGGTTTTCACTCAGCCTTGTTCATTTACCTCCAAGATAACTGAGCTGTAACTTTTCATATTTAGACAGCTTACGAAAAGTTAAGGAAATTGCTGAGTTGTTTATACATGACCTCTACTGGGAAAAAATCTTTTCATTAAAAGAATCTTTATTTGCACACCAATAATTAAAAAGCAGTAGTGCTTTCAACTGTCAAACTCCTCCATATAAAAGAATATTAGCATTACTTTGATAATGGTCTAATAGGAATAAAACAATATGGAGGAGATTGGGAGGAACAACAACTTCCTGTTTTACATCTACTGGAAGGTTGGGATCTTTAGGAGTTTGATCAAAGAGAATATTTTAGCTTCTTCTTGGAGACTGCAGTTTGTATATAAGAAGGTCAATACAATTTTAAAATGATGGACATATAAAAAATGTATCATGTCTTCAATGAAATGTAAGATGCACATCATGTATTGAACTGTCCGTCAGAGAATTACAGGTTAATTTGGTTATATATTAATTGATTTCTGTATGAAACAGAGGAAGCCTTCCAGCAAAAAGCGAGAAAGCAGGAATGGTCGCCTTTTTTTTAGCTCCCATGTAATACACATCTGGGTCAGATAACCTCAGGGAGCACCAGAGCACCCTCCTCCATGAGGAGGGGAACACATAAACTAGGACACTGTGGAGAGAGACCAGCAATTCACATTCAAATACTGTTGTTGCATTCCTAGGACTTTACTTAAGCAAATTTTAAAAGAGTAGGTTTTTTTGTTTGTTTGTGTTTTGTTTTGTTTTTAAAGGAGGCAATTTTGTATGAAACACTGTGACTAGGCAAATTCATTTTCTCTTCCTGCACCTGACTCTTCTAATGCCAACAACCGTGTGGGCGATGCCCCCTCCATCATTATCCATGTCCCTCTGTGATTCTCATCCATTCAGTGAATCGAAATATGGATTTTGTCTTTTTTAAGAAAATTAAATTCTGCTCAGGACTTGATAAGGGCTTCAACATCCCTACCTAAAAAAGTTTATGTTTTGGACATTGCTTATCCCCCATTTCTCTGTTACTTCTATTGGATGTCTGTTGGAACTTCTCTTGATGTCCTTCTTGTCTATTAACTCCTCT
This sequence comes from Procyon lotor, assembly GCA_028646535.1. Taxonomy (NCBI): domain Eukaryota; kingdom Metazoa; phylum Chordata; class Mammalia; order Carnivora; family Procyonidae; genus Procyon; species Procyon lotor. The sequence goes on along the minus strand of CM053604.1, from coordinate 69,785,593 downwards.
TTAATATTATCTATCTCTTGACCCTTCTGTCCTGCATTTAAAATGATTGCTACAAATCTATCTTCCAATTCACTAATTCCTTCTGCTGTACCTCATAAACTTTTAACCTAAATTTGAGTTGTTTTTCTTAATTTCTTAATTCCCATATTTTGATTTCAAGATTTCCTTTTAGTTCTTCATAACTGAAGCTTGTCTGCTCATTTTCCATTTTATCTTACTCATGCTTTAGATTTGTGTTACAATGGATATCTTTTGGACCACTTTAAACATACTTATTTTAGGATTCTTCCATATTTTTCTATCATTTGCTGTTTCTGTGCTATAAATTCTCCCGCATATTGCACTTGTGGTATGCTTTGAGACAATTTGTGCCTTCAAGGTTTTGTTTGTTTGTCTTTTTGTTTTGGTTTGTTTTTGTAAGTGTGCGAACTCATCTTTTGAAGAAATTGTCTCTATGCAAGTCCAGCATGCCTCATGTGAGGCTCTCTGGGGGATGATTTTGTGGTTCCCTGTGCCTGAGCTCATGTTTTGCCAGAACTGAAATAATTTTGTGTTAATTTCTCCAATTGGAATTGCCTAGCCTTACACGCTGAAGGATTGGGTCTCATACCTCTCAGCTCCCTTTTCCCACCCATTGCCTGAAATAGTTGGCTTTTAGGCCGGGCCCCTTAGGGAGGCGGCTGAGATTCTGTAATCTTTTCAATAGCAGGTCAGCCCTTCTCGGTTCAGGATTTTATGTAAATAGCTAAGAAACTGCACTCTACACTGGGACTGTGGCTGTAATTCTTGTATCCACAAAGCATGCCCTTTAGCCCATTGGGCCCACATCTGGTTCTGATACTCGCATACAGGAAAGGGGAGACATGATGCTTACTTGTTGGTCTGGTTTTGAGCTCTGTATTTCTAGCACTGAGATGTTTTCTGAACTTCGAATATATTTTAAAATGCTTTATTATCATTTATCTAGCATTTATGTCACTTAAAAAAGACTAACTTTATATTTCTTATTGAAGTATGATTGACATGTGATATTATATTAGTTTCAGGTGTACAATAGAGTGATGTTACCAATCTGTATATTACTCAATGCTCATCACAATAAGTGTAGTCACCATACTTTATTACAATATTATTGACTAGATTCTCTATGCTGTACTTTTCATCCCGATGACTTATTTATTTTATAACTGAAAGTCTATACCTCTCAATCTCTTTTATCCATTTTGCCTATCCCCGACCCCTCTAGCTCTCTAGCTACCAGTTTGTTCTCTGTATTTATGTCTGTTTTTTGATGCATTCATTTGTTTTGTTTCCTAGATTCCACATTCAAGTGAAATCATAGGATATTTGTCTTTTTCTGACTGACTTACTTCACTTATCATAATGCCCTTTAGGTTCATCTATGCAGCTGCAAATGGCAAGATCTCATTCTTTTTATGGCTGAGTAATATTCTTTTGGAGGTGTGTGTGTGTGTGTATACGTATATATTGTATATACATATACAATTGTATATGTATATACATATCACATACACAATTGTATATGTATATGTATATCCACAAAGCATGCCCTTTAGCGTGTATATACATATACAATTGTATACAAGTGTATATACATATACAAGTGTATATACATATACAATTGTATATACATATACAATATATACATATTGTACTTATACATATATACATATATATTGTATGTCACATCTTCTTGATCTACTCATCTATCAGCAGACACTTGGATTGCTTTCATATCTTGGCTATTGTAAATAATGTTGCAATGAACAGAGTTGCATATATCTTTTGGAATTAGTGTTTTCATTTTCTTTGAGTAATATCTAGCATTAGCTTGATCTATTAAGCAGATTACAAGTTTGAACTTCTTTTAATCAAACTATTTTATGTTTGAACTGTAAACTTTGTTGGAGGAGAGAACTCTTGAAAATCAGTGGAGGGGCACCTGGGTGGCTCAGTGGGTTAAACCTCTGCCTTCGGCTCAGGTCGTGATCTCAGGGTCCTGGGATCGAGCCCTGCATCGGGCTCTCTGCTCAGCAGGGAGTCTGCTCCCCCCTCTCTCTCTGCCTGCCTCTCTGCCTACTTGTGATCTCTCTGTCAAATAAATAGTAAATAAATAAAATCTTAAAAAAAAAAAAAGAAAATCAGTGGGAATCTTTTGTATGGGGTGCAATCTAGATTCTAGGTAACTGATTATCCTAAATGGAAACACTTCCTCTAGTGTTTCTGTCATTGAAGGAGGACTGAAAATAAAGTTTTTGAAAATAAAGTCAACTGTCGATGAGCTTCTGCCACTCTGTATCTTTAACCAAATTCTTGACCACATTTTCTCACTTTCATTTGATTCTTGTTTTTTCGGTTGGGTGTTGTTCTCTGGAAAAATACACAAATAAAATATCTTTCTTTAAGTTGACCTTGAATGGTTGGATTAAAATAGTTGAAAGACACCAAAAATTAGTGTGGGAGTCTGACCCACAAAGCTTTAAGGTTTAAATCCTGTTCTGCACCACCCAAAGCTCTTATTCAAGACTAAGGGATCTTCCTCCAGTTGCTGAGGATGTTATTGGCACCTCTCAACCATTAGCCCTCTCCAGGAATTGCCTCACTGCAGAGAGCCACTTTCCCGAAATCTAAGCCCTGCTTCTGAGGCAGGGTGCACCCAAATACCTTGTCAGGGTGCAAAGCTCAACATCTCAGTTTTCTTCTCCTCTAATAATCATGTTGACCCTGAAAGCGTACCCCAATGTCTTCCTGGGCACGAGTTTCCATCTTGGAATCTGCTTCTTGGGCACTCAGCCTGTGGGCATGAGACCCATCACCTGTTCTTCTGTACAAAGTACTTCACTGAGAAGAACACTGAACCTAGTTTTTGTTTTTATTTTTGTTTTTAACCCTAGGCATAAATCTCCATTTTGCCATGAACTAGTGGCATGATCTTGGCAATTTATTTTGTCCTTCTGATTATTCATTTCCTCACTTGTAAAATGGAAGTGACTGTATTAATGTCAAGCCACTGTGGAAGTAAATAGGCTAATGGATGTGAAAATGCCTAGAGAAAGACCTGGTAAAGAGTAAGTGCTCACAAAATGTTGGATGAAATTGTACAGAAGACATGAGTGTTTTCTGAAAATTGGGCCTAGATATTTTCTCCAAACATCAAGGGGGGGGGTTATCCAGATGCTCTGTACTGACATACAGGGACCTTTTATCACATTTTTTGATAAACGGTGTTATTAGGCTTAGTGGATGAAGGAAAGGCGGAGCAGAGGATTAGGAACACTGGTCTGTGGAAAGGCAATGTTTCCTTCATGGTTTTGATAGTCAGATCATTCCTTTGTATTGACATTTGAACAAGATTATATATTTATTAAAGACCAGAAAGCTATCTTCTCTCCCCCCTTTTTTTAGTTTAGGATTTAATAAAATGGCTTGAAACCAGTAGCTACTCAATAAATCCTTCTTATACAGTGAATTACATTTTCTTACAGAGGTCAAAGAATTTCAGTGAGAAAAACAGAAACCTGCATAATCAATTTTTCATTTTTCTTTCCCTAGAGAGAATCTAAATCCTTGACTTGTTCTGGGAAAGAAAATATGAGTACATGTTATGAATAGTTCACATACTTCATAATTGCATGATAAATGATGCTATTAGAAAATGTGTTATGAGAAAAAGATTCAAGAAACATAACTCCACTGAAGTTAGAAACATCTTGATAGGAAACACATTTGTGACCCCTCCTATCATCCAAACTGACTACAGCCCATAGCCAATAAAAGAGCTGGAAGCTTAGAGCCCCCCTCCCCCCAGCCTTTTGTTTTCTCATAGCTTATACTAGTTTTCCATTTTCTCCTTTTTTCAACCCATTCAAATAAACATTATGACATGATGTGTGTGTGTGTCTGTGTGTGTGTGGCAATGATTCCATAAAGAAACACATTCATTTTTAAATATCTCATTTTCTTCTTAAACAGAATGAGCTTATGTTTTTGTTGGTGACCTTCTGGTTCTTGGGCAGGAAACCTAGAAGATTGTTGATAAAACTTGAGTGTTTAAGTCAGATGGATCTGAGTTTCCTTGTCTCTGATTTATGAATCATAAAACCATGAACAGTATACGTAATCTCTACAGTCTCACTTCCCACATCTAGGAAGGTACAGGCAGAGCTGTGGTAAAATGAGTTTGTGAATGTGAACCACTCAGCACAAAGTAGATAACCCTTGAGTTTATATAATCATTCGTAAATTTTGCAGAGCCAGATGATTTTGAGTCAATGGCAGCATTTGTAGAAAGAGCCATTCCTCTTGCAAAGAAGAATCTTTGGTTCCATTGATGACTACAAAATCACCTCTCAGAGATTTTTCTCTGGTACTCAACTTTGTATGCTTTACCATTCACCCAGTCTCCTCTCCAAATTATAGTCATTAAACTCAGCCCCAATGGCACCATAATTCCCATGTTGTAATTGCTCACCCCCTTGATGGAAAAATCCTCTTTCCACTTCAATACTTAGGTCTACTGGCTGATGTTTCTGGGATTGGCTCTGAATAAAGTTAGTAAAAAAAAAATTCAAAAGGAATAGTTACTATTTATTTAAAATTATCATGTGCTATTTCAATATTTTTCAGCAATCTTGATATAGGTTTTTTTTTAAAAAACCCATTTAACTGATAAAACCCATTTAACTGATAAAACTACAGTTTGGTGAGCTTGAGTCGTAACATGACATTACACAACATGTTCAGATCAAAATAAGGTAACCAACCTAGATCTCGCTGATGCCAAAACCACAGCAGTTTACCCTGGGCCAGTCTGTTTCTTTACTTCTTTGGCCTCATTTCTGATGGTAACTAAGATGCTGAACACTCTCATGCCTCTGTGTCCCCACTTTTAAATGAATAAAAAGGGTCAACTGCTCAAGCTTTATTGAAAAAGTTTTTGAAAAGCTTTATTGCTCTAGGTTATGGAGAAAATCAATATACATAGAAATCTCTTGTGGGGAATACGCTGGAAGCTCTTAAACCTAAAGCTTATTAATGCAAAGAGAGGGGAGAAATGGATTTTGAAGGTCCATTTTATGTATTTGGTGACATTGCATGTGGTTAATAACAGACGTGAAAAATGTGTTAACTGTTCAGTTCATAATCAAGATCTTATTCTAAGCACTTTGATAGCAAAGGGCAGGTTAATAATTCCTGGCCAATTTGCTGGCTCTTAAAACAAGTGGCTGAATAATATGCTCCTGTGTCCTCTGAGAAGGGCCAGCTCCCTCCCTCTCAGAAACAGTAGGCTCACTTTTCTTCCTGTAATAATGGAACTGAATGTGCCCAGTGAAATCGGTACCAAGTGCGTAGAGTCCTGGTGATTTTCTTTGTTTGGAAAAAATGAGACTCTGCTCCGGACCATCAAACAAATGCATGCAACATGAAACAGGAATGCTGTCATTTCAATTGCTGTTTATGAGCTCTCTGTTTTCAATAGCCAAATACGCTCTAAATCTTACTTTTCCAACTTACTTTTCATTAAAGCCATTACACACTATTTTTACTGTATTTTCCCAAGCCACATGAGGCTTTGTTTACCTATATGAAACAGAAAGAAGGGCAGAAAGAGAAATGAATACTGTGCAATAATCATGATTTCTGAAAGAGGTGGAGTGTTCCATTACAACCCAGGGCTAGTTTGGTTACGGTGTCGGCCAAGTCATGAGAGGCTAGGATTAGGATGGGCTATACTATCTGAGGCATTCTGCCAAGGAGAGAATTAGAATTTAGACCAAAATCTTTTAGACAGAGCTGAGAAGCTAGCCCCAGTGAGACCAATTATAGACACCAAGTCTGAATTGCCAGAGGAAGGATCAGACACAGCTGGTAGAGCCAAGAGTTTAGGGTCAAATGGGGATGGAGCAAGATTAAGGACCGGTCAGAAACATAAGGTCCAGGGCAATTTTCAAGAATACCCTTGGAACTTTCATATACATCTACATGCCTCCATCTGTGCATGGCATGTGAGCATGTGCGAGGTCTAGCTGGCTGAAAGCATATCAGGATGCATAAATTGCTCATTCCTCTCTAGAAATTTGTATATGAGCAACTGCTTGTAAGACGTGGCAGAAAGAACATGTGGGCAGAGGTGTCCTCTTTCCTTAAGAACCCTTCCAGCACAACACAGCAACACATCCTCCCTCCCCACACAAAGTTCTTACTGCAATGTTAGATACAAAACTGTTACTCAAGAAGTATCCCCTGATGAACTAAATGCGTCTTTAGATTAAGTAAAGCTCCTTGAAATAGGTTTAGCTGCAAAAGATACATATTTGGTGGTGGGTATTGAGGAGGGCACGTATTGCATGGAGCACTGGGTGTGGTGCATAAACAATGAATCTTGGAACACTGAAAAAATAAAATAAAATAATTTTAAAAAGATACATATTTGGAATCTATAACCGAAAGACATTGTCTTTTTTTTTTTTTTTTTTTTTTTTTTTTCC
>CM053604.1:69696948-69778584 GCA_028646535.1 Procyon lotor | reverse complement strand
AAATAAATAAAATCTTAAAAAAAAGACTGAAAGATTAGAATTAAGAATGAGCTGAGTGTGATTTGATATAAAAATAAATTGAAAAACTGACTGAAGTAATCACATGTTCTCAGTTAACATTTTTATGAGATAAGGGAACTTGAGTTTTCCAGCATAATTGATGTAAGAGGTTTTGTGATCAAGAGATCACAGAAATATAGAAATTCTTATTCTATATAAATAAAAACTTGTAAACACACACATATGCAAATATATATATACATACCTAAAAATAAATGGCTCATTCTCACAGAATTCAGGTATTATGACGTTTCATTTTCATTTTTATTTTTTTTTATTATGTTCGGTTAAGCACTGTACCATCATTAGTTTTTGATGTAGTGTTCAATGATTCATTAGTTACATGAAACACCCAGTGCTCATCACAACATGTGCCCTCCTTAATACCCATTACCCTGTTACCACCCCCACACCTCTCCTCTTTGAAACCCTGTTTGTCTCCCGGGGTCCATAGTCTTTCATGGTTCATCTCCCTTTCTGATTTCTCACCCTTCAGATTTCCCTCCCTTCCCCTATGATCTTCCATTCTATTGCTTATGTTCCACATATGAGTGAAACCATATGATAATTTTCTTTCTGGAAAACAGAATGGAGGTTACTCAAGAGGTTAAAAATAGACTTTCCCTAGGACCCAGCAATTGCCCTACTGAGTATCTACCCCAAAGATACAGATTTACCCTTCAGAAAAGAAGGGGCTTCAGATACTTCAGAAAAGAAGGGGCACATGGACCCCAGTGTTCATAGCAGCAATGTCCATGATAGCTAAACTATGGACGGAGCTGAGATGCCCTTCAACATTCTAATTTACTCTTTATCCATTCCAAGGAATGGATAAAGAAGATGTAGTTTATATATACAACGGAATATTACTCAGCCATCAGAAAAGATGAATAGCTACCATTTGCATTGACATGGATGGAAATGGAGGGGATTATGCGAAGTGAAGTAAGTCAAGCAGAGAAAGACAATTATCATATGGTTTCACTCATATGTGGAACATAAGCAATAGCATGAAAGGCTTTGTCCTAACACACAAGAAACATAGTCTTCAAAGACTAATGTTTAATACTAAATCAATGGAGAGGCTCTGGAAGAATTGATTGACTAGTGCAGTGCGCCTGCTGAAGTCCTAATCTGCACACCTAATGCTCTAACTGTGGTGTTAGGAAGATGCAAAATCAGGTAAATTTGGTTCTATGAAACCACCACACATTTGTTCTACTCTAACATATTGTCAAGGCTGATTATTTAATGTGGAAAGCACCTTGGAGAAAATATTGATAAGATAAGTTACAAATCTGAAAAAAAATGTCACTTGAACTACAACCCAAGTGGTTTATTGGTAAATGGAAAGTTAATTTGAGCCAGCTACCTTCAAAGAGAAGCAAACAGGCTGAAGGGTAGCTCTTGAGTTTCATAATACTCTAAATCTGTGAAGGAACAGTTAATTATTGCAACTGATTTTACTTTGTATCTTTGGCTATTAATTAACAATAATAGCTTATTGGCCACTGGGAGTTTTTCTTTTATGCCTTGTATTCATCTGTAAATATTGACTTGTACCACTCTAGGCTACAGAAACTAAGTCAACAAGATGACAAAATGCCTCATAGTGATGACAGTGGTAATCTGGGTTTTTCCATTTATCCTATCTAGATTCTTTCTTTTTTTAAAATATTTAATTTATTTTTTATTTTTTGAGAGAGAGAGAGAGATTGCCAGAGAGAGCACCAGCAGTGGGGAGGGGCAGAGGAAAAGAGAGAAGCAGGCTCCCCATTGAGCAGGAAGCCTGACCCCAGGACTCTGGGATCATGACCTGAGCCGAAGGTAGACGCTTAACTGACTGAACCACCTAGGCATCCCTATCCTGTTTGGGGCTCTATAACCAAAACAAAACTAGATGCTATAAAAATATTACTTTGCAAGATAACTGAGAAATAGTTTAGAGTCTAAGTTAAAGTGTCAATCTTTGTTAGATTGTGGTAACAACGTCAAAATCTCAGTGGCTTAACAAAAAGTTGATTTCTGCTCATGCAAGGGGCCCAAGTGATTCTCTGTGTCAGTATTATTCATATTTAGCAGTTTAGCGTTTCCGCTTGCTTTGATCTTATAATGTTTTCATATTAACAGCTGCTTCTGTAATTTGCCAAGATAGGAGAAAAATTAGAGTGCTATATTTTAAATAATTCTACCTGCAAATGCACATGTGACTTCTACTAACATTTCACTGGTCAAAGCGAGGGGAAAGGGAAATATAATTGTCAATGTGTTCAGAAGGAGAGGGAAACGAAATAGTGGAGAGAGGCATCAATTTCTACTACAGATCGCTCTTATCACTGAATATTAGGCTCACTGTCTTTCCTGAATATCAAATATACCCCTTCTTTCCCCAAGGTGGCTAATTCAAAGACCCCCTCCAGTAATATCATTGAGCTGAAAATCCAGGACCTTTTGGTGACATATGGTAGTCTCCTCATTAGAGTATAATGTGTAGTAGTCTTTATAGCATATTCAGATGTGGCAGCTCCTGATCTTCTGCTCCAAACCAACATAAAGTGGTGGAACTGGGACAGAATGATTACAACAAGCATTTTCATTCTGAAAGAGGAAAAGTGGGAGACCTGAAGAAGTCACTGGGCCATAGTGATGCTGACCATCCTGAGAATATATTTCAATAGTCTTTTTTTTTTTTTTTTTTTTTTTGAGGACTTAAATTATTCTACTCCCTGGGAAGTCTTCCCCAATGCATTGTTCCTTGTCTTCCCTAGCTGTGGCCTTCGAGAGGTTCTAGCCTTTATTCTGTCCTTCTTGGCCATATCTAAAGGCCATCAAGAGATACTATAGAATTTTGCACTGGGTTTTAAATACTTCATTGCCCAGGGAAATCACAAGTCTACTCCCAAATTCCATTGGGTAGAAATGTTCCTGTGTCTAAAAGAGAATTAAAAACATGAGTGAGAAGCTCTAATATTCTACCACAGATGATGATATTTTTTATTAGAGAGAACTTTTTTATATCTACAGCTCACAGAGTTGTGAGCAATCTGGGGTCCCTTTAATCTAGTTTCTGAAACTGAGATTTTATGGGCCACTCAGGTGAGGTAATAATAGGACTGCAGTTTTTTTGAAGCTTGGTTAACTAATTCCAGTTCACCTTCCATCCTCAATTGTTTGGTTCCCCAAACCAATATATAGGACTTTAATTTTTTATTTTCCCCATCATTTGAGAGGTTAAAAGCACTTCTCAGCTTCTCAGCTAGTATTCTAGAGTTGGCAAGTGCTGCAAATACCAAAGTAGCCCCAAATGTTAGTGCATGGCTCCGGAGTTCATTTTCTCCAACATCTTGCTCTGAAAAATCTCCCATACTTTGCAAGTTTCCTTCTAGTTATTTTCAGTCAGTCATTGTAAGAAGTAGAAATTACTTTCACCAAGATTTTCTCCCCTATTTTTTTTTTCTATTTGGTTGATTAGAATCATTACTTAAATGCCATATTGTTGGGAGGAAGTACACAGCTTATAAATTTATTTTCAGGGATATTGGATAAAAGTCATAAAGCAAACTATGTGAGAATCTGGTTATGATTTCTTAGACATTAGAATTTCAATATAGGTAGCTGTTACTTAGTAGACCATGGTGCTCTTTAGCCTAGTACAAAGTCATGACTCCTTTCTATTATTACGGTAAACCATTAGGACCAAGTCCATGTGGATGGGGGCATGGGTGAAAGTCTGGGAGAGTCAAGCACAACGAGGACAACTAGGTAGGGAATAAGTAAGGAATCCAGATAGGCCTAGTCTTAAAATTGTATTAGTTCCAGTGAGTTTGGGCTTTGAGATCAAGGAACTGCCCGGGAAAAGAGAGTCTGCCATGACTAAGACTGAAGATAGAACTTCACTGTCTTTGGGCATCCAAAGCTGGAAGGTGAATTATGTAAATAAGTTTGGCCCTCTTAACAACTTTCTCCTTGACAATGAGTTTCATTATAAATACTTTATAAACACTCCTCTTCCTGGCTGTCTTATCTTGTATATCCTATTGTTTATTGCTTCACTTTTCTCACCACTATTTTCTCTTTCTTCTCTTGAACTTTATGCTTCATATGTGCACTTGGCAATCCCAGTCTGACATAGGACTTGGACTTTGGCTACCACTATGCCATACTGATTAGCCCCACTCATTACCATGGCTAGTCCTGGCCCCAGGAAACCGAGTTTGAGATGGATCTCTCTTCCTCCATGCCTACTCGAGAGGAAATGTCAGATATAAGTCAGATCTCATCCATCAGAACCTAACAGTGGGTTAGAAGACTGTGAATCTAGAAAACAATACTGATAACATGCCAGTGCAGCCTATGAAATTAATTTGGAAAAAGGATTCAGCATATCAACAAAGAGAAAGAAGTTGATGTCACACCAAAGGCTACCAGACCAAGTGTAGGGACACTGTTTTGCTTTTCTGTATTTAGTTTTTTCAGCCATGCCAGCGGGAAAAGGTGTGCTTTACAAAAAATTAGAAACCGTAGCATTAAGAGTTTCTTAGCCAGAGGGTTGTCAGATAAAATACAGATACCCAGTAAAATTTGAATTACAGATAAACAACAAATTTTTAGTAGAAGTATGTCTTATGCAATATAAGGGCTATACTTGTAAAAAACAGTTTGTTGTTTATTAATTATTAATTAATTCTATTAATTAATATAAATTAATTTATTATTATTGTTGTTTGTTAATCTGCAATTCAAATTTAAGTGAGTGCTTTGTATTTCTATTTGCTGAATCTAGCACACTATCTAAGTCTTAGAAAAAGATTCTGGACAAGATGGACTCAATGGTGTGAATATTTGAAAGTCACTTTTAAGATTAGAGAGAACATATGCTATTCAGACAATGGAAATTTCAATTTGCCTGGAGCTTGGTTTGAACAGGAGGAAGCACAGTCACGAATTAAGTCGGGATGGGTAGGTACAAAACTTTTATTGTAATTCCATCCAGACTGAGGATCTGGATGCTGTAATTACTCAAAAATTTACATGAGATAAGTGACAAATTAATTAAGAGTTAAAGGGAGGCAAATAGTTTTCAAAAATAAATAGAAATGACCAAATAAGGATTGATTACTTAGCAATACAATCTTTGTTGCTTGGTGTGATTTAAAATTATGGATCCATGAATGTTTAAATTGAAATGTTCCAGTAGCCTAACAACATTATAATACCCTTTTCAGCACATTGTAAAAAAATTGACTGCATTACTTTAAACTATGCTTGCCAAGAGAACCAAGATGCCTCTTACATTTGATTAATGCAGTAGTCACTCACAGAGAACACAAAATTGTGATTTGGGGTAGCTAAACACATTTCTGATATGAGGACAATACATAAACATAAATGGATGTTATTGAGTTAAGACTCTGAGATATCTGAAATTCAAAAAGGTAGAAACAAGAAAACTGTCTTCAGATTTAATTGGAGATTCCCAAATATTCTACTTCACTCTAGAATACTCTGATGTCTTTTCTACTTCTTGCCAGCTGCCCCTTGTGGCCCATGCCCTTCTTAAAGCACTGGTTCATCAAACTTCGCATATGGCTATTTGCGTTCAAGTGTTTTTCAAAATTAGTAAAAGTGAACTACTTGTAGAGGCAAAATTCTTTTTCTGTTCCCAAATCAATGTAAATTATTTTAATGAAAGTATTCCTTAAACATACTCAATGAATTGATATCTTTAAAAAGTAGAAAATTTTAACTTACAAACTTTTCAAATAATGTATTTAAAATTAACACCATTAATGTTGTAGAGTATATTGTTTTGATGGCACTGTTGTATCCTTACTTGAAAGAGAAATATGGTGAAGATGGTAACACACGAACTCTTTAATTCAGATGCCTTTCTACTGTGGAAAGCATGGTAATTCATTTTCTCATCCAATTTTCTCTTTTCAAACTAGTGCAAAACTTCTATTTGCTTAGGGCATTGTAATTGCATTTGTACTGCACCTGGTACAAATGTAAGCTTAAGTATGATGTCCAGCTCTGTTTTATTTACTTACTTCTTTTTGTCCTTCCCTTATTAGCTCACGATTAAAGTAGTAGTCTTCAGTGGTAACATGAGAAGAAAATGGACATTAAAATCACATGAATAGCACCTAGCATAAAGTGGCCAAACAAACAATCCAGTATATGTCTATGCAAATGTGTACCATGTATTTATTAAAATAAAAATAGAATAAAATAAACACCTTATGTAGACTTGTTTAGCAAAGGTGTTGGCATTTTTAAAAATGTTGTCAATGAGCTCTAAGATAATTAAAATTCTTTATCATTTAAATAACCTCTTAATAAATGCATAAGCTGAGAGTGTTGCCTATACATAACACAGGTTAAACTATTGTCTCCAGTTTTGCGACTTTGGGGATCTTGTAGCAGATATCACTTGCTCCCTGAAACACTGCATTTTCCACTCTTGATTCCAAACCCTCAAAAATTTGTCTTACCATTCAGCCCACCTAATTTTTCTATTTTACTCTCCAAGTTCATTATGATGTAGATTAACTTCACTTCTTTGATTTACATTGCCTTTTCTGGGCTTTGCCCATTATCTAGCTTCTTTACCCAAAGGAGAATGTGAGCAAGCACAAAAGGAGAGAAGGGAGGGAGGGCAAAAATAGGAAATATTCAGGAACTAGTAACTTTTACTTCTGCCGAATGCATCTTTTGAGTTTTAAGTTTTAAGCTTTAAAACTTAAAGTTTAAAACTTAAGTTTTAAGTCTACATCTCTATTTAGCCAGGTATTCAAACTCATTATAATCAATATGGAACCTGGCATATTTCTGAAGATCTGTGCACATTCTAAATTCTCTGTGAGACTCAGACAAGCTGTCTGAGTTTTATGACGATGTTGAGATGCTGATATTACGATCTATCAGCTTCAGGCTCTCCTCACTCGAACTGTCTCTAGATGCTGAGGTATCTGCAGTCTGTTTCTAGTTCTAACCCTAATCTCATCTCTGTGGGGCTCACCAGACTGATGGAAAAACCCAAGGGCTGAGTTGGACTTTAAACAGACCAAAATTAATAAGAATAGAAGAATGAAAAGCTGATGGGAAGTAAAGATAATAAAATTTTATTTGTGTACCACAAAATGTTCATATTTTCCCCAAGTCTCTGCCCTTAACAACTTTTCATCCTTCCTATGGTCCAGCCACTGGCCTTTCTGAGGACCACTTTGTAAGAGATAATCACTGCTCTGCCTCCCAAATTAACGTGGGCTTCTTACCTTGTTTCTGATTGCAATTTGCTGCATTTCTTCTTGTTCAGCCTTCTGGAATTCTCTTTTTCCCCAAATATGCTTGGCCCAAGATATTGATATTATTTTTCCCATTCCTCAATTCCTCTGGACCCCACTGTCTGCTGTGGGAAAGCCTGCTTTCTCTTACACTTGTCTTAGCCCTTGAGATATTGACCCTGTTTAGAGATCCAAGGTCCTTGACTCTGGCTTGCCTGAGGTAAGTAATTCTGTATTCAAGCCCACTAGGTTCCAAAGTAAACCATCAGCTTCCTCTTCCAAATCTCCAAAGCCATCATTCCATATCTGTCTTTAATCTTGGTTAATGGTGTTAATACACACTTAATCCAACAAGTTGGAGACTGATCTTTTTCTTTTCTTTCCCTTACAATACACATTTAATGCCATTTTACTGCTTGCTGTTATAGCAAATCTCCTACAAGAAGTTGCCTATGCTCACTCTGTTTTACTCTCATAATTCCTTTGAAAGTGCCTTTTCTAGTGTAACCAATAGCCTCCATGATGAACGGCACTTCTGCTTTTAAGGTTTTGAGGGTGCCAATAATCTCTGCCATTTCACACATGTATAGTAGTAGTTTCCATTTACCATCTTGCCTGGGAGAGAGGTAAAGAGACTGTGGCTTGTGTCTTGGCTTCCTTCATTACAATAGCTCTCTTGTCACAAGACCACAACCCAATACGATAGTTTTGCTAGCTAAATCAAACACTCCAATTACACAATCAGAAAGCAGGGATATGACCATCAGGGGTTGTCTACGGATCTTGTGGACCCACTATGAGCCAGATCCATTTACTGGTAGCAAGCACTCCATTTTACTATAGGCTTCCATTGTCCACTCCTCTAAAAGGAGTCCACGATACCATTTTATCTCTCTAAGTATTAATGTTAGTTTGGACTCTGTGTTCATCAGTCAATGAAAGGTCTGGGTTTGCTTTTTTTCCTAGTGCATGGTTTCTCAAATAAATAGCTGTAAGTCTCTTTGATGGCAAAAATAGGAGGATTATTACTATCTATGCTTGCTGAGGTCTTTCTGTGGTGTCCTTTTTTTCAGAGGTACCTAGCTTCTCCCTCATTCGGGGTTTAGGGTCTGGGAAAGGGCCCTACATCAAAACTGGGCACGGGATCATGACTCTTCCTTGGAGTAATTGCCGTCAGCATCATGATCATCCATCTGGATCTTTCTTGATTGTATAAATTAAGCAATTCCTTACTGGCTGTCCATACACCTTGCCTCTAGGGGCACTGCGGTCCATTCACCATCACAACAGTACTTTTGTATGTCAGCACTCCTGGTAGTCACTCTGACCTTTCTATTCTATTCTATTGCTTCTGATTGTTAAGTGTCACTGTTGGTCTCTATTTTTCCAAGTCCTACGACCCTCCTTGATTTTAGGATGCACCGGCATCCCCTACCATAACTACTGGCTTAAACATAACAGCCACAGTGAGCTTCTCAGGGATGCTGGTGCTTATCTCACCAGCACATTCCTTACATGTCTTGCTGTCCTTCAGGATCTTCTAAACAATAGAGGTATCTGGTAGGTTTTCCAACTGAGCATGTCATTTTCCTGAGCCTTTGGATGCCTCGCTCTCCGTGAACTACTACAGCAATTCTGGCATTTCTACTTCATTTAGAAGCTTGGAAAAAGTGATGATTACAGCCAAGTGTTATCTTTGCAGCAACCTCACATTTTCTCCTGAGGTCATCTCCAGGGTGTTATCCCTAGAGAGGGCCCCCATCACATCAATTCTCCTTTATGTAGTTTTCTTTTCGTCCAGCACCCCTGGAGTCCAGTTCATGTACAGTCCTGAGCACCCTCGGGGGCCAGTTTATATACAGTATCCAGTATCCTCGGGGGAAACAGTATTTCAGTCCATGGCATTGTTAATGCTAGGTTCTTTGCAGTTCTTTTTCTCCCTTAGCAGGAGCGGCACATCCATGTTCAGATTTGACCCCAGTTAGTCTAATTGTCAGCAGGGGGTGCTTCTCCTGCGCGGAAAAAGAATTGTTCTGTAAGTCACCTGTGTCACCTGAAGCTTCTGCATGTCCTTCAGTCAAGAAGGGACCACTGAGTGAGAGGCCAACGAAGGTGAGTGGGACCGGCTGCAGGCCCAGTGGGTTCAGGAGATCATGGGTGTTCAATATTCACTGTATTTACACAGACATTCTCATTCTCAATTGTAATGTCTTATTCTTTCCATAATAGGGTCCTGGCCTTGGAGTAAGAGAGCTTTCGGAGCTGGGAATCCTTCCTTGGCTGAACTTCTGCTATAATTTGATTAAGTCCAGCACCCAGACTTTAGCTATCTTCCACCTCCAGCTCCAGGAAGTTAGGAACTTGAAATGCACAGGAATTTCACATTTTGTCTTGAATTGATGATTAATCATCCTGACCCTGTCATTACCTCTTTCCAATGAATCAATGGTATTCAGCAACAGCTACCTAAATCCATTGCTTTTATAGTGAGTGTTTATCTCATACTTCTTCTTTTTTTTTTAAATTTTATTTATTTATTTGACAGAAGGAGAGATCACAAGTAGGCAGAGAGGGGGAAGCAGGTTCCCCACTGAGCAGAGAACCAGATGTGGGACTTGATCCCAGGACCCTGAGCTGAAGGCAGAGACTTTAACCCGCTGAGCCACCCAGGTGCCCCTGTCTCATACTTCTTAACTACCACAGACACATTATCAGCTAGTGTGCCCTCTTCCACCTGTGTCTCATGCCAGATCACCACTGGCAATGGTTTTAATAATTACACCATTACAGCAAGCCAGGGTCTATCCATACTCCATCTGCCACTAGCAATGAGATTCCTATTACCAGATTCTAGCAAATGATCCATTTCCCAAATTCTACTTTAAAGTTGGCTTCCTAAGACCACTCCTGGCACTATCTTCAGTTGGGTTCCCCAGAAATAGACTTCAAGGTGACGAATTATGTGACGATTGTTTATTGGTGATGGAGAGGTACATGTGTAGAGGAGTTAAGAAGGCATGGCTGGACAAAGAGAGAAACTGACCAGGAATATAGTTTCAGTGGTGGATTTCGTTGGTCCCATGGGAGTCTGGAGCTCTGGCATTGTTCTCAATTGAGGGAAGTGGGGAGGGCTGGGCTTTTATGTCCCTTTATCAGCCATCTGAATTGGGGAGGGGCTTTAACCTCAGATAAGGGCAATGCAGAGTGAGGGCCACAGCTGGAAGGTATCAGCAATTAATATTCTGTGCAGCTGGGATTTGGATGGGCAGGCCTGAAGAGTGGAGCTAAAAACATCACTATCCACTGCCTCTTTCTATTCCATGACATTATGAGTTCCACAAGAGCAGGAAACTTTGTTGCTGCTCTTCTCCATTTTATCCTGGAACAGTGTCTGGCATACAGTCAAAAGAATCTTTCAATCATCAAATCCTAACTATTCTTCCCTTGAAATATCTTCCAAACTTGTATATATTTTCTATTTCTAATGTTGCATTAGTACATGTCCCCATTACTTATTGAATAATTTAATACCGGATTTTCTAACTAGTCTTCCTTTTAAGCTAGTTTCTAAACTAAACCATTCAACACAAAGATCATCTTTCAATACCCTAATTCTGATACTGTTAAAAGTCTTGATGGCTCCTCATGACCCGCAAGATAAAAGCCAGGCTTCTTGGTGTGACACACAAAGCCCTTCACAATTTAGCCTAGGGTCATTCTACTGGAATGTTCTCCTGTTATTCTTCCCCCACACACTATGCTGCACGAGGAACTTCCAGTGGTGCATGAGCATGAAAAACTCCTTACTAGGGTCATTGAGTGTGCTGTTGTTTGGTCTTTTATATCCTTCTTCTCATTCTTTCCATGTTGGTAAATTTCAGTTATTCTTTAGGATCAAGGTCTTATCTTCTTTGGGAATGTTTTCCAGTTCTTTTAGGTAGAAGCAGTGGTTCATTTCTTCGCGCTCCCGTGGCAGTCAAGACCTAGTTCCATCGTGGAAGATCATCCTGATTGCTTACTTTTGTCTTTCCTCATTTGCCCTGCTCTCTCTCACTAAGTGGTGATAGCCCTGATGGTAAGTGCCTCACCTGGCTCTCTCTGTGTCTATACCAGGGTCAGTGTTTGTTAAATTAATGAGTGGGAGATCTAGTGTCTATTGATTAAGGATCAAGTACATGCTGAATACTATGCTAAAAACTAAGTATAATACAGAGAATAAGAATAACATGTACCCACCTTCATGGAGCTTACTTTTGGTGCATGAGTATTTTTATGGATTGAGAAAATGAAAGCAGAGAGTTTCTAATGTTTGGCAGCCCAGGAACTGACTCAAAGACTCACGGTTGATCTGATCACAACCTGTCAGAGAAAGTTTCTATGTGGACCAATTTATTATTTTTGTGAAATAAGGTTGTAAGGCTCAAAGAGAAACCATCTTCTATTCATTATGACTTTCTTCTGTGTTCTGCCACTACAAGTACTTAACCCATTTAGAACAGAACACTATTCTCACATGACAAAAATGATTATCGTTTCAGTTGTCTCTGAGAAGATCATAACAGTGACTGAAGGAGATGTTGTTTTAATCAATTTTGTGAATAATATTTTCTCTTGATGGTCTCCTGAAAATAACGTACAGACAGTTCATGGCAATAGTTTGAAATAATGGCTCACTTTTAAACCCAATGGATTATGTTTTGCATAACCCAATAAAATATTTAATGCTTAGCTGCAAATTCATCCTCCTGGAATACAAAATTGGTGACATCATATTGGGTTAATCTGAATAGAATATGGTACCAGTTGTTAGATCATTCCAAGGATAGTTACAGGGAAGAATTAGATTTTAGAAGAGTGTTAGGTTCATGCGGGTTTGTATGTGGTTATATTTTATACATGAGCTCAAATACCAATGTGTAGATATAGTATTAAATTGTGATTTCCAATGAAACAAAACAAAAGGAAAATAAGCAAAGAAAATATAAGGAAATGAAAGACCTTATGTCAAATATGACCCTGATGCTTTGTGGGAAAGAATTCCACATCTGCCTTGTACGTAGTTTTAGTTTACTTGAGTTCACAGTAAAGTGGTACATGAGAAGAGTATCTATGTGATAAAGCTCTATCAGCTTTATCAGATGGTGCCATAACTACTTTTTAGTGAGAGGCTAGCCAGAATATATTAATAGCTAAAAGATATAAGAAGCTGGAATGATATAGGCTTAGATGTTGTGAAGTTTGTAAAAGAAGCCATTTCACAGGTAGTAGTTGGAGTTGTATTTTGAAATGGTGCTTGGTTCCCATCTCCTTACCCAACTTCTCCTAACATTTTATTAAACTTAGAAAAATGTATACCACTCCTGAAAACTTCAAAAGACTAACAACCTATTATCAGAATCTTGGAGAAAATTTCTATGAAAAATAAAGGCAATTCATCAGGATGGAGAAAAATAATGAAATAAAATATTCCACCTTATTGAAAGAAAATGGCAGGACACATGCTTCACTGGTGGTTTACCTTTCATTCAGTAACCTGAGTCCATATCCATCCAGAAAGCAAGATGATCTGCCTTCTTCTGCAAAGGCATATCCTCTGTAATATTTCTGTATTTATTTTAGAGCTGTATTTATTTTGAAAGCTTTTAGAGCTTTCAAAAACAAGAGTCCTAGAGGACGTAAGGTAGGGTGGAGATATAGATTTTTTTTTTTTTAAGATTTTATCTGTTTATTTGACAGAGAGAGACCACAAGTAGGCGGAGAGGCAGGCAGAGAGAGAGGGGGAAGCAGGCTCCCCTCTGAGCAGAGAGCCTGATGTGGGGCTCGATCCCAGGACCCTGAGATCATGACCTGAGCTGAAGGCAGAGGCCTCAACCCACTGAGCCACCCAGGTGCCCCTGTTTTTTTTCTTATAGACCTTATTTTTAAGAGTAGTTTTAGGTTCACAGCAAAATTATGTGGAAGGTATGGAAATTTCCCATATCTCCCTGCTCCTACTTGCCTAGTCTTCCCTGTTATCAATGCCACCAACAGAGTGGTACATGTATTCTAACTGATGAACCTACATTGATATATCATGGTCACCTAAAGTCCGTAGTTTAGGCTGGGGTTCACTCTTGTACACTCTATGGGTTTGGACAAATGTATAATGAGAAATATCTATTATTGTAGTTCCAAACAAAGTATTTTCACTGCCCTAAAACTTCCCTGTGCCCCATCTATTCATCCCTCCTTCCCTTCTAACTCCTAGTAATCACTGATTTTTTTCCCCCTGTCTCCATGGTTTTGCTTTCCTGAATGTCATATAATTGGAATCATACCGTATGCAGACTTTTGGGATTGGTTTCTTTCACTTTATAACATGCATTTAAGCTTCTTCCATATCTTTCCATAGTTTGATACTTCGTTTCTTTTTAGAGTTAATGTCTTAGATTCTTTTTAGAATTCTTTTTAGAGTTAATTGTTTTAGTTGTTTTCAGAGTTCATTGTTTTAATTTTTTTTAGAGTTAATTGTCTGGATGCACCACAGTTTATTTATCCACTCATCCATTGGAGAACATCTTGGTTGCTTCCAAATTTTGGCAACTATGAATGAAGCTGCTATAAACGTCTGTGTGGAGGTTTTGTGTAGTCATAAGTTTTCTACTTCTCTGGGTGAACACCAAGGAGCAGGCATGTTGGATCATATGGTAAGAGTGTGTTTAGTTTTCTAAGAAACTGCCAAACTGCCTTTTAAAGTGGCTGTGCCATTTCACATTCCCATTAGCAATGAATGAGTCATTTGTTTTGCTCCACATCCTCACCAAACTTTGCTGTCATTGTTTTGGATTTTGGCCATTCTCATAGATGTATAATGGTATCCCATTTTAATTTGTATTTTTCTGATGACACATGATGTGGAGCATCTTTTCATATGCTCATTTGCCACCTGCATATCTTCTTTGTTGAGGTATTTATTTAGATGTTTAGTCCATTTGTTAATCACGTTGTTTGTTTTCTTATTGTTGATATTTAAGAGTGTATTTTAAATACAAGTTCTTTATCAGATGTGTCTTTTGCAAATATTTTCTCATCACTCTGTGGCTTGTCTTTTCATTCTTTCGGTGGTACCTTTTACAGAAAAGAACACAGTTTTAATGTTTACCATTAGTAAACACAGAAATATTTTTAGTATGAAAATGCACTGAATGAAGACTCACTAAAAATGAGAAATTAGCAGTAATACATAACAATTCTCCCTCCAGTTATGATCAAAGGAGATTTGACTATCACCCTATGGAAAGGGGGTATGATAAAGAATTTGCGTGGTCTTTTTCCCTGGCTTCTGGAAGGGACACTAAATCCTTGTAATTTCTTGAGTGTAAGAGCTCTTTTTTATTCATAGTAGGACTTGATATTTTTGCTAATGAATGACTCATCATGGGGTATATGCTAAGCCAGAAAGACCAGTCATGTGATGAGAAGGTTGGAGCTTTGAGCCACATGGTATCAGCCAACTTCTCACCCCCCAGAGAGGGGCAGAGGGATGGGAAATGAGTTTAATCACATGATGAATGAGTCCATCAGTCATGTCTACATAAGGAAACCCTGATAAACAGCACTCAGGACACTGAAGCTCCATGGAAAACACATTCTCCAGGAGGGTTACCTGCTCTAAATCCATAGTTAAGTGTAGGGAAGCTCTGCCCTCCTTTCCAGACATTGCCTTATGTGTATCTTTTATATTAAAACTGCAATCATAAGTATAACACTTGACTGAGCTCTTTAAGTCATTTTAGTGTATTATTGAACCTGCGGGGGTTATAGAAACCCTTGAATTTATAGCCAGTTAGAAGTGCAGGTGGCCAAGGGACTCCTGAAGTGTGTCTGGCATCTGACGTCATGGCAGTCTTGTGGAGGTGTGTTAGTCTGCTTGTGCTGCCATAAAAAAATACCACCGTCTGGGTGGCTTAAACAACAGAAATTTATTTCTCACAGTTCTAGAAGCTGGAAAATCTAAGATCAAGGGGCTGACAAGTAACTGTCTTTCTGAGGCCTCTTGGCTTGGCTTGTAGAAGGCTGCCATCTTACTGTGTGATCACATGACCTCCTCTTCATGTGCTTACAGGGAGGGAGACAGGGAAGTAGGGAGAGAGAGGGAGGAAGAGAGGTGGAGAGAGGGAAAGGGAGGAAGAGAGATGGAGAGAGAATGGAAGAGAAAGATAGAAGGAGGGAGAAAAAGTGAGCATGGGATCCCTGGTGTCTCTTCTCATTAGGACACTAATCCTACTGGATCAGGGCCCCACCCTTATGATTCCCTTTAACCTTGATTACTTCCTTAGAGACCCTATCTCCAAATATAGCCTCCCTGGGGGTTAGGGCTTCAACACATGAATTTGGGGCCTAGAGACATAAACTTCAGTTTAGAATATACTGAGCCTTTATCTGTGGAGTCTGATGCTAGCTTCCTGTGGTTCTCATCAGAATTGTACTGTAGTCCATCTACTTGGGAGTGAAACAGAACAAGAGGTAAAGAGAAAAAATCCACACCCCCTGCATTTCAGGGAAGAAAGTGACTTGTAGCAGACCCTGTGTGTCATGATCCCCAGGATTTAACACTTCAGTGGTCTTTGACTTGTCTCCAACTGTCAAAATGTACATTTCTTTACCTGGAAGCTTTTGCCCAAGCTGTGGAAGGAGGTCTACCCCAAAATGTAATAGCAACCCACCAAACGTCATTCAGAGCTCCCTGGCTGCACATGTGGAATAATCCTGAGATATGAATTGTGTACTGGTTCCCAGAGTTCTCCCAAAGATTTGCTCACAGCTATGGCTGGTTTGACAATATAACCTTTATTGATGATCTCTCTTTCCTATATCTTTTCCCTTTTTCTATCATGTCTCTTCCATATCCTCCCAAAGCTATATACATTACGTTATCTTTCCCAGGATCAAATCTGGAAAATTTGAGAATTTGAGAATCAAAAATAAGAGAATCTTTTTGGTTGAGAATGGGTGACAGGTCAGGTAACTCAGAGGTCCTAAAAAAATCATATTATACTGAAACAAAAACATCCTCAATAAGAAATGAATGAGCATAGTTTTGAAAAATATTTTACTATAGAAACCCAAAGTGAATTTGGAAACTGACAGTTTCAATGCAATTAAAGCTATGTAATGTAGACTGTGTAGCTATATAGATAGCAAGGACATACCAAATAAGAGGATATGGATAAAATGAAAGGGGAATGTAGTAAGGATGCACTGCCTGTTTAATTATACTTCTGTACCAGTGGGTGGCTCAGTAGGTTAAGCCTCCTACTCTTGGTTTCAGCTCAGGTACTGATCTTGGGGTCCTGGGATCAAGCCCTGCATCGGGCCTTACGCTCAGCAGGGAGTCTGCTAAAAGTTTCTTTCTCCCTCTCCTTTTACCCCTCCCCACCAAAAATAAATAAATAAATCTTAAAAAAATCTGTACCAGAAAACTAAGTCGATGATACAGAATTCAAATTTATTTATTTGCTTATTTAGTTATTTTTTATTTGAATTCCAATTAGTTAACATGCAGTGTTATATTAGTTTCATGTGTACAGTATAGTGGTTTAACACTTCTATACATCACCAAGTGCTCATCACAAGTGTACTTGTTAATTCATCATCCATTTCACCCATCCCCCATGAACTTCCCTTCTGTTAACCAGCAGATTGTTCTCTATAGTTAAGACTCTCTTTCTTGGTTTGCCTCACTCTCTTTTTTTCCCTTTTCTCATTTGTTTTGCTTCTTAAATTCCACATATGAGTGAAATCATATGATATTTGTCTTTCTCTGACTGACTTATTTCACTTAGCATTATACTCTCTAGCTCCATTTATGTCATTTCAAATTACAAGATTTCATTTTTTTAAAGATTCCATTTATTTATTTATTTATTTGGTTGTTTGTTTGTTTGTTTGTTTATCTCTTTAGAGTTGGAGAAGGGACAGAGAGAGAGGGAGAGAATCTCAAGCATACTCTGGGCTGAGTGTGGAGCTTGATGAGGGGCTTGATCCCAGGGCCCTGGACCATGACCTGAGCCAAAATCAAGAATCAGATGCTCAACTGACTGAACCACCCAAACACGCCAATTTCATTCTTTTTTCTGGCTGAGTAATATTCCATTGTGTATATATACCACCTGTTCTTTATCATTAGTTGATGGACACTTGGGCTCTTCCCATAATTTGGCTATTGTTGATAATGCTGCTATAAACATTGGGATGCATGTGCCCCTTTGAACACTACATTTGTATCCTTTGGATAAATACCTTTACCAATAAGTACCTTACCCTTTGGATAAATACCTAGTAGTGCAATTACTGGATTGCAGGGTAGTTCTATTTTTAACTTTCTGAGTAACAGGGAGCTCAAATTTAAAAAAAAAAAAAAAGATTATTGGGGCTCCTGGGTGGCTCAATGGGTTAAAGCCTCTGCCTTCTGCTCAGGTCATGATCTCAGGGTCCTGGGATCGAGCCCCGCATTGGGCTCTCTGCTCAGCGGGGAGCCTTTTCCCCCTCTCTCTCTGCCTGCCTCTCTGCCTACTTGTGATCTCTCTCTCTCTGTCAAATAAATAAATAAAATCTTAAAAAAATTGAAAAAAATTTAAAAGGCAGAAAAAATAACAAAGAAAAGTAATACCAGATGAAATCATAAAATCAAACATGATAGCTTTCAAATACACATTTTAGGGGCACCTGGGTGGCTCAGTTGTTAAGCAGCTGTCTTCTCCTCAGGTCATGATCCCAGCGTCCTGGAATTGAGCCCCACATTGGGCTCTCTGCTCAGCAGAAAGTCTGCTTCTTCCTCTCCTACTGCCCTTGCTTGTGTTCTTTCTCTTGTTGTCTCTCTCTCTCTGTGTCAAATAAATAAATAAAATCTTCAAAAATAAATAAATAAATAAATAAAAGCAAAGCAAACAAAACAAAAAAACAAATATACATTTTAGCTTTGACATCTTCTAAATTTCAAAGCCATATAGGCAACTGACCACTGGACATTTATTTGCTTTTGACTTTCCCATTGAATCTCTAAATTCTGAATTCATCAGTTTTCCTTCTGTAATTCATATCTAAATATGGCTAGAAACAGAAACCAAGTTATCTTTAACATTTCTGTAATCATCCAGCATCCTGCCCAAAGACTTCAACATTGAATTTAGAAATCTACATTTTTTTTAAACTTCCTGCTAACCATGTCTCAGGTTTGTCTATGCTTATCACCACTACCACTAACTTAACTAATCTGACCTTTTATCCATTCAAGTCTGGGTCATACAAACATCTCCTAATAGATTTCTTGATGGAAATCTTTCTATCCTTTAGCCTAATCTCCACACTATAGCTAAATTCTGTCATTAAACCTCTAAAACATAATTATATCGTCTCCATTCTTAGAAGCTTTGTTGTTCTTCTATCGTCTTTGAGATAGTATCTACAATGTATAAGCTGCCTGAGTTGACCCGGAGTGACCTAGCCACTGTTCTGCCCTTGTCTTCAGCACTAGACCCAATATGAATTTCTGTATTTCCTCCAACATATTACACTCAATTTCTTTTTACCTCCAAGGCCTTTTGGCATTCTGCTTCCTCTCTCTGGAACTTTCTTTACCTCTTTACCTGACTAACGCTAATGCTTTTTTTGAGTCACTAACCTAATTTTGGCCCTCTGGATTCCTGTTCCCGGGTATCCACTATCCATCCTGGTATATCATATCTTATTGAAATTGTAATTCCTTCTGCTTTTTAAGATAATAAAAGAGATTATATATATATAATATATTATATATATTTAATTGGATATGTATATTTTGAATGAAATATAATTTTTTATTTATATATGAAATATATATATATATTTCACCACTGTAACCTCTATGCCTGGAATGGTTCCTCTATATACTACTTAGTAAATATGTGTTGACTGGATGTTAGAATACACGAGTGAGAGAAATTAGAGGTTTAGCTTTGGTAATTTAGTTATTCCTGAAAAGGAAAAAAAAAATAACTGGGATAGAACATTGGTTCTACTTCCTGTGGTAATACAAAAACACAAAATTTCCTGTGGTAAAGGAAAGAAAACCAGTGCATGCTGATATTACAAGATAATACAAAGTGTTGAATAGCAGCTTTCCTGTTGTCTGGAAATTAAAACCTTTAGCTAGGAACATGAGACAAGCTCTTAGAGGCTTGCCATTGACCAACAGGGCATAACGAGGGATTCATTTTATATATTCACCAGACATTCAATACGTTGGGAGTGCATATAGTGTTCCCTGCCTTAACCCTTGTCTGTAAGGGCCAGGTCACTAAAAGGGGCTAATATTGCTAGAACATTGAAAAAGGCACAGTTGAAGAGTGAGTGCAAGGGAGGGGAGAAGCCTGTACTCCCGGTCTTTGGTATAGAAATCTCTGAGGTCAACAACATAGATTTCTATGACACTAATTTTACACAAGCTTTTCTGGAAACTTGAATATATCTGCTGTCATCACGACTATTCACCATTGTGCTGGAAAGTCTATCAAATGCTATAAGGCAAGAATAAGAAATAAAAAGCATCAAAATCAGAAAGGTAAAACTAAAACTGGCTTTCTTTGCAGATAGCATTTCTCACTATCTGTGGAGAAATCTGATGTAACTGACCAAAAACTCTGCTAGAACTCATAAGTTGTAATAAATGAGTTCGGTAAGGTTGCAGGATACAAGATCAATATGCAAATTCAATATCATTTCTATATACTAACAACAAACAACCACAAGTTAAAATTTAAAAAGTACCATTTATAGCAGTACTAAAAATATAAAAATTTTAGGTATAAATTTGACAGAAGATAGATATCTACACTACAACTTCAAAACACTGCAGAGAGATATTTAAAAACCTAAATAGCTGAAAAGATATATCCATTTATGGATCCTAAGACTCAATTTTGTTAAGATGACAATTTTCCCCATTGGATGTATAAATTCAGTGTAATACTAATCAAATTCCCAGCAGGCTTTTGTTTTATAACAAGCTGATTTATAATATTTATATATAAATGCGAAGGATCTAGAATAGCTAAAACAACCTAACAAAGGAAAAACAAATTGGAGGACTTCCACTACTCATTTCAGGACTTACTATAAAGCAATGACCATCAAGATAGTGTAGTATTAACAAAAAGAGAGAAAAAAATAGATCAATGAGATAGAAATGATAGAGTTCAGAAATGGACTCACATATATCACAAATTGATTTTTACTGAACTGCTAAGAGGGGAAAAAATAATCTTTTCTATAAATGTTGCTACAACATTTGGATAGTCATTTAGAAAAATGAAGCTTTTTATTTTCCTTATATGATATACAAACATTAATTTCAAATGGATCATAGACCTTAATGTAATAGATAAAACTATAAATTTACCAGGAAGAAATATTCATAACCTTTGTTTAGGCAAAGATTTTTTCAACACAACAAACAAGACAAGAAATATACAAAGAAAAAAATTAATGAATTAAGCTTTATCAAAATTAAGAACTCTTTCCCTTCAAAAGACACTGTACAGAAAATGAAAAGGAAGACACAGATTGGGAGGAATATTTGTAGAATATGTATCTGGCCATGATTTTGTTTGTTTGTTTCTTTTTTTAAAGATTTTATTTATTTTGAGAGCAAAAGAGAGCAGGAGAGAGCACTAGCCAGAGGCAGAAGCAGAGGGAGAAACAGATACCCTCTCCCCCCTAAGAAGGGAATCCCATGTGGAACTTGATCCCAGGACCCTGGAATCATGACCTGAAGTGAAGGCAGATGCTTAACCAACTGAGCCACCCAGGTGTCCCGAATTTATTTCTTGAATATTAAAAACTCTTACAACACAATAATAAAATGAAAACTCATAAAATGTTCAAAATATTTGAATAGACACTTTACAATAGAGGGAAAACAGATGTCAGGTAAGTATTTTAAAAGGAGCTCATCATCATTATTCATCAGGGAAATGCAAATGAAAACCACAATGATATATTTATCACTACATACCTAGTAGGATGATTAAAAATAAAAAAAGATGACCACACTTGGTTTTGTGAGCATGTGAAACAGCTGGAATTTTTACACACTACTTTTGGTAAAGTAAAATGGAAGATTGACTTCAGAAAAAAGTTTGGCAGTTTTGGGAAAACATAAACGTACACCTCTCCTATGATCCAGCCCCTCTCACCCTAGGTATGTACCCAAGAGAAAAGCATATGCTCACAAAATGTACAAAAATGTTTATGGCAGCTGTATTTATAGTGGTCAAAAAGTAGAAACTACCCAAATGACCCTCAATAGGTGAATGCAAAATAATTTTTAACATGTAATTCTTTAAATTAAAAAAATAAAATATTCATATTTATTATTATGATCACTTAGAAATTAACCTGCATTCAATAGCATTTTCACTCATCAGTAGTCTTTATGACTTCATCGTTCTGCAGCTTTTAATATTAATAGATAGCTTGGTCTGTTGGAATAGTTTTTAAAACAAGTTTTCAAGAATGTTTCATGAATAATACATTTTCTGATCCCCACACCCAATTTATGGAAATGTTTCTGTTGCCTCTTTGTTTGACATTCATCTTAGCTGTGTGCAAAATTATTGGGTCCTGAAATCACGCCCTCAAAATGGGAAGCAAAATTTGTTTTGTATTCCTGCAGAAAAGGCAGGAGCAAGACTGGATTTGTTATTTTGTATATAACTTTGTTTGGGGGAGGAGGAAGAGGGGGAGAAAGAAGGGATTAAACCCATACATTCATAGGCTGCTTGCTTTGATTTATGTTATTTAAAATGTTTGAAAGAATGTGTCTAGTGTGAGTATCCAAAAAAGCTTTGAATGGTATTTATGAGGTACTTTAAACCTATTTGACTGGTTTACTATAGTCTCAATTTGTCAGGGGTATAAACATGAACAGCTCCTGTTTGATCCAATAGTCTCATTTCAGTTATTCAGAGTCGAACACTTTCTTTTTAACTCGTAATCTCCTGTTCAGTTCAAACTCTACCCCTACTCACTCCATCTTCTTCCCTCAGGCTACACTTGTGGTTCTAGGGCTTGATACGGAGAGGTTTGGAACGAAGCAGGATTCTACTCAAACCCATCTTTAGTGAAAGTCTCTTTTTGTTTTGACACAATTGGAAAACGGGAAGACAGATCTTCATTGGTAACTGCTTTCTCTGTGTGGTTCCTAACCTCGGTCATATCCTATCACACACTCACACACACACACACACACACACACACACACAATTGTATTATCTGTACAAAATACTTGGGAAAATGGGAGGGAGTTTGGAGTCTTTATGTGACTTGGAGAAAACTTTTATTATGAAAAAACAAAGTATTGAGAATATATGAAATATTGAATTTTGCTTAACCTCATGTAAATCTGTTACAAGGTAGAAGAGAAAGGGGAATGATAATGAGAAAGGCCTTGTTCCATATCCCTCTTCATACAGAGGGAGAATCTTGCCAGGAAGTTTTCCAGCAGACATCCAGTAGTCTTCATTGACCAGAAATATTTCACATGATCATCTCCCGTCTCACAGAGCCATCCCGTATCTGTCACATAGCCATTCCGGAATGTTTCCATGCTCTGGCCACTCTAGAACGATGTCACACTACCACCCCGGGACTGTACCCCATAACCAACAGAAACCTGTGTCACATTGCCACCCAAGTATGATACCACATGCCCATTCTAGAAAGGTGTCACTCTGCCACCCAAGAACTTTGTCACGTGGCCACTCCAGAAATGTGCCACATCATCACAGTATTCCTGCAGGACTGTCACATTGTACCCCACAACTGTGTCACATGCCCACCCTGAGACTTTGTCACATGGCCACCCAAAACTATATCATATCACCACCTCTCATAGCAAGAAAGTACTACTGTGGACTGACATTTTATATTCTCTTGTGGGAGTCAATCTATCCTAACAAAGAAGAAAGGAAGGGAAAATGGCCAACTATTCGGTTGGCAACCAACCCAATTTTGTGAACACCCAAAATGCGTGTGTGTAAGGGTGGTGTGTGTGTAAGGGTGGTGTGTGTGCGCGCACGTGTGTGTACGTGTGTGTGTGTGTGTATTAAGAGCAAGAGATAGGGGCACCTGGGTGGCTCAGTGGGTTAAAGCCTCTGCCTTTGGCTCAGGTCACGATCTCAGGGTCCTGGGATCAAGCCCTGCTTTGGGCTCTCTGCTCAGCAGGGAGCCTACTTCCAACTCTCTCTCTGCCTGCCTCTCTGCCTGCTTGTGATCTCTCTCTGTCAAATAAATAAATAAATAAATAAAAATCTTTAAAAAAAATAAGAGCAGGAGATAGGGAGATAACATGAGTTACCTTGAGATTCAGGGAACTTATCCTCTTACAAGTTGGGTTGAATTATGGAATGCATAAAGGCTAAACCACTCTCATAGGAAGAGTCAATCTGCTAAAAGAGAAGAGAAAGGCAATAGATAGAATAAGGCAGTAAACAGATGCCTGTCAGCTACATTTTTCATGTTCCAGTCTCTGTTCTCAGATGGACTTTTGGTATCACCAGAAAAAGCTCCTTGGGGTTGTCCCCACACCAGCAGAGAATCCTAGGGGTTAATTCCAGGATCTAGGCTTTCCTCCTTCTACCAGGGCTGTGCTGAGATTCCATTAGTTCATGCAGTAGGGAGCATGTCAGATGGAAGACGCGTAGGCTTACCCAGCTCAAACCACTCTCATTGCCAATGTAGCTTCTTGCTTGTCTTTTCTGGGGGAACTGGGGTGGAAGAGTGGTGAGGACTAGCATCCTAGCACAGAACTCAGAAAATGTCATCCAGATCAGGAACCACTCTTCCAGAGGAAGGGAGCTAAGAAATGCAGTTTGTTATCAGGGCAACATCTCACTCAAAACTCAAGGGCAACCCTCGGGACACAGCACTGCTTGGCTGGAGCTGGAGTGATGCACGCAATCAACCCCCTCCCCCCAAAATAATTCATTCCTTATGCCGCTTCGAGAGCCTGACTTTAAATGTGACCTGACCGGTATTTTGACAAGTTAATGTAAACATTTTTAAAAAATTCTTCAGCTTTTTTTTTTCTTTCTTTAGTGAGTTTTAAATATTTACACAAAACCTGGAGGATTATTTGCTACTGGAATTGTCTATGATTGTAAAATAAGTGCTTTGAGTTAGCTACCCAGAAAATGGAGATACGTATTCAAGAGGCTACCGCTCAGTGGGCAGGACACATTTATCTTGGTGGTTGTTGCCTGATTCGGGGTATCTTTGAAATGGCCACAGAGCTTTCCGAATGCGCATGGGAGAGGACCATGTTCAGGCAACTGCGGAGGCTAAGGTGTTGCCTGTAGCCTTCCAAGATCCAGGGCTTTTGCAAGCAGCTGAGCACAGCTTTTGAGAAAATTATAGAGCAATGTTCCTGTGAGGAGAAGGAAGCAGTCCTCCCTCCCACAGCCTAATTCCAGGCTGCAGCGCCCACCGTGTTCTCCTTCGTTTCTCCTCAATGACAACCTGACTCTCAAAAGTGTCACTAATAAGCCAGTTCCCAATTAGCTGTGGAGGTTTTTCAGAGCTCTTGGCGATGTTCCCGTAGCTTCAGGAGGCTGTCGCTGCCTGCAAACTGAGGATCATTTCTGTTCTGCACGATTCAAAAGCAGGAGCTGCTGGGAAGGCAGCACTCTAGTTTCATTATTCCTCGCTAGCAGGAGAACAGAATACATTGTTTTTAATGCTCAGATATGTCATTTGAGGGAAAAAAATATCTATGTCTTTTTTCCTGAGCCAGCTCTCCATTGCTTGTTTGTGTGAGTGCATGTGGACATCCAGCAGCCCACGATGTGCTCATGGACGAGTCCTCAGAAAACCCTACACAGTGATTTAGAGGCTGCGGGGTCTAATAAAGGAAGCCGAAGATGACGGTTTAGAATGAGACTGTAAGGAAGCAACAAGATCTGCCATTTGGTTTCCCTAAAATAGGGGCAGTAGGTTCATCTTGAGGTGCCTTTCAAGTTTGACTTGGGCTCCCAAGTGGGAAGGTGAGCTCCATTTGGGTATTTAAAAAGGTGCCATCATAGGCTGCCCCAGCCTTCTGGGAGCCACTTTGTCGGTAGAAAGTTAATCACTGCTTTGCATCCCTGCTTAGACTGTGCCTAGGACAAATGGGAAGAATACCCCATTATCCTTGCAAGGTATCAGAGCAGGCTGGTTTGTCATCTCTGGACTTTAAATACAGAGTTGAATTTTGTTTGTCTTCCAAGAACAGCTCAAGGATCCCAGTCCTCCTTGCCAGTGGCCCTCATCGACCCTTTGGTATGGATCCATGTCTCAGGCTCCTAGAAGAGATATGCAGCCAATATAATTATTTCCATTTCACGGATGATTTAAGTTGATATGCCCCATCACTGGGAGAGCATAGCTTACATCCAAGTCTAGGTAAGCCTAGCTCCCATGCTCTTTCTACTATACCATCTTTCATAAACCAGGAATTGAGCTTATAGAGACCTCACCTAGGGCAGGTAGTAAGGAAAATGAGAGGAGAGATTTCTGCCACTAGTTAGGCTCTTTGTCCACCAGCTTTTGGGGGGACAGTGCACCGATCAGCACTGTAAAGGTGGAGTGCCTTTTGGAATATTCCTCGCCTAATTTGAGTAAAATGAGAAGAGGAATTTAGAAGTGAAAATATATAGTTTTGTAGCAGGGGGCTATTTATGTGTTATTTGTCATGTATAGAGCACATAGTGGGTACCAAGCATTTTGCTACGGGCCTTTAATGTAGCATCACTAGTAAGAGCTTCATAAATGTGTGTTCAGTGCTGATGCCCTTGTGCATGGTCACTCACGTACACGAAAGAGATTAACCACAACATTTGTTTGCTGCTTTTCTTAAGTAACACTTTGTACATTTCAAGTTATTTAATTATTTGGGTGAAGTCTGTTTGCAGTATCAAGAGAATTGAGGGGTGATGGAGGGAGGTGGGTGGGGGGATGGGCTAGATGAGGGATAGGGATTAAGGAGGGTGCTTGTTATGATGAGCACTGAGTGTTGTATGTAAGTGATGAGATACTGAATTCTACTCCAGAAGCCAATATTTCAGTGTAAGTTAACTACCTAAAATTTAAATTAAAAAAAGAATGAAACTCCATAAGGGCAGCATCTGTTTGTATGGATTTCCTCCGCTTCTAGGGGCTTGCAATCTTCTCAAAGCACCATAGACAGTGGATGAATATTTGTGAAGGACTAATTGGCCAGTTACACTGTGCTAACAAGTGGTCATGACAAGGTGTGCTCTGAAAAATTCCAAAAGGGCCATTGTCCCATTTGACCAGGAATACCTTTAGGGAAAGAGACATATGACGGTAGGGTGGAGAGGGATCTCCTTCCTTGCGTATCTGCTGGTTATTGATCCTCTATTAGTTTCATCTAGGGAATAGAGGACACACTACAGTATCCTTTTAAAATAGAAATAGTTTTTGCCTTGTTCTAGTGGCTCCTGTAGAAAATGGAAAATGAAAGAATTAGGGAACAAGAAAAAATGTGGTTTTCCTTTTTCTTACAATCTTACATATTTATACCTCATTTTTCTCCTTAAAAATGCCACCTCAAACTTACTTTCTTCTTTGTACAAAGCAACATGTTACACACATACAGAATAAATTAGCAAATGCAGGGCAGGGTGAGAAAGTAAACTTTCACCCTTTGGTATGCCCTGCTTTTCTTAATGTGTACTCCCTTCATCCTTCCATCTCATTTTGTCATTTATGGAAGTGAATGAGAGAATAGAAAAGGGGAAAGTTTATTTACTGGCTCAACATTAGCAAGTAAGTGAGCAAGATGAGACATATATTCTATATGAGGCACTGTGGCCTCCAAAGGATTAGTGTCTAGTGTAAGATGTTGGACATAATAATTATGGGGCCAACCTGAAGCTGGGACCATTAAAGTATTCTAAAGATGATCATGATAGTGGTGGTGGTGTTGGTGATGGTGGTGGTGATGATGATGATGATGATGATGATAGTGATGAAGATGACAGTTATGATGATAATGACGATGGTGGTGATGATGACAATGACCGTGATGATGATGGTGGTATTGGTGATGGTGGTGATGGTGGTGGTGGAAGTGTTCATGATGGTGGTGATGATGATGATGATGACAGTGATGATGATAATAATGGTGATGATGGTGGTGATGATGGCAATGATTGTGATGATGGTGGTGGTGGTGGTGATGCTAATGATGGTGGTATTAGTGATGGTGGTGATGCGATGGTGGAGGTGTTCATGATGGTGGTGATGATGACAATGGTAGTGATGATGATGATAGGGTGTTGATGATGATGATGTTGGTCATGATGATAATGATGATGGGATGGTGGTGGTGAGGATGGCAATGAGAGAGAGAGAGAGAGAGGGAGAGAAATTGACAGTCAGAAAGAGAAACAGAGAATTTCTACTGGGAGAGATTTGAACTTTTTCATGGAGAAAGTGGCACTTGGATCAGGCCTTAAGGATTGGTAAATCTTCGAAGGAGAAAAACTATTCTGAGGAAGAAAAAATCTAGTCTAATTTATTGACCATAAGGATTTTAAAGGAATAGATGTTGTTAAAGAATAAGAATCAAAAAGATCAATGTAAGGTAAGACCACCAATCTATACAGGCATTAGAATGTGGGGTCTTTGATGCCAGGCTGCAAATTCAGGAAAAGTTTTTACATTGGTGTACCTGTTTGGGGAAGTGAGTAGAATGGCCTGGAGGAGGGAGAGAAAAAATGTAGGAGATCAGGCATTAGGTTCCTCTTTTAGTCGTTGACCTATCAGAGACAGATCAGTGGGTGTGAAGGAAAGTGAGTTGATGGGAGAAGGGTTTTAAAGATGAGGAAGGGTGAATACATCCCAAAGAGCAGAGAAGAAGACTGGAGCAGTTTATAAGCTTGTCCAGAAGCCTGTCTCCTCACCTTGAATATAAGGTCTCAATAGTTTCTCCTGCTGCTGCTGCTCCTCTCCAGATGTGTGCCAGATGGGGGTGGTTGTGGGGAGGCTTGAAATGCATAGCCATGGCCACTGCAGTGTGCCGGCCAAAGAGGGAAGAGCCCTGGGAGATAAGCCAGGAGAAGAGAAGGTGGCTGGTGTCAAAAGAACTTTCTCTCATGTGGGAAAATCCACACAGAGCACAACCTATTGTGTTTGATTCCAGAAACTGAGTATGTGGTCAGTAGTGAGACAAATATGGGTTTTAGGATAACATTACTCATTTGGGAGTGAAATTTCTTTAACTTACTCTTTTATATTTAAGCTTCTCATCCAAGTGATACAAACGAGATAATTATCTCTCTTTACAATTAGCTAGGTATAATGACACTTGAATCTTCTATTGATCATTTCCACTTCTCTAGCTTTCATTTTGTTGTCGTAGTGAACTTTATGTTGGGGACATAATTGTACTGCACTGAGTTATTGCGGGAAATTGCCAGATTTCCTTCAAGTAATTTCAAAATTGATAAGATTATCATATTTTTACTTTGAATGCAGGTGGAGCATAGTTTTATGGGCAAGTCAAGTTTTCATTAATAGATGAGGAAAAAATCTTAGATTCGTGCAATTCTTTTCTCTGAGGCAAAGTATTATTCAGACTTTATGAATCCTTCTGCCATATCAGTGAGGATTGTGTAAGCAAAGATTTTCTATGTTTACAAATGGGGCAGTTGAGGCACTGAGTGATTAAGGGTGCGGCTTTACTAAAAAAGATAATAAATTTCTCGTTGCAACTTGGAATTTATATTGTATTTCTCATTTATGTCAAATCCCATTGCCTTAGCAACATGGTCTGGTGTGAAGAATGTTCACATTTAATTGGCTACATAATTCACCAGAGAGAGTAAATTTCTCATTCCCTAACAATGTGGGGCAGAGACTCGGAAGCTGGAGTGGACTCGTTTCTGAGCAACCATCTCCAATTCCGCCTGAGCCTGCCCTGGTGTCGTCCATGTGTTTCTCTTCTGAGACTTCCCTCAAAGCTAGAATTACAGCCTCTTTGCCTTCTTGCTCCCCTAAAGCAGAAACAAATAAGGCAAGCAAAGGACATTTCACTTGTTAAATTTAGGGGTTTTTGTTGTTGTTGTTGTTTGTTTGTTTTTTTGTTGTTGTTGCTGCAGGCTTGCCTACCTAAAGATTTTTTTTAACCCTAGTCAGTGATAAGTTGTTACCAAAATCCAAACACAGTTGATCTAAATCACATGAGGTTGATGCCCTAAACTATCAGGAACTTTGACAATGTAATTTGTGTTCTGTTATTGCCTTGGAGAGGACATTGTTCTCTATGTTCAGTGAGATTGAATTAATGTTAGTTCTTAGGGAATCTCATCAGGCACCCAAAATATCACTGTTTGTTGCCTTTCATTTGGTAGCTTGCCGGCAGATTTTCAAGCCAATTCAGATCAACTGAATAAAATCTTAAAGTATTATTTTATGAGACTGTCCCCAAAAGGTGATAGGTGGTCCAAACATTGAGTTAATCATAAATTTTTATTCATAAATCCCTGAAACTATTTCTCAAACATGGAGTGTGGTAAAAGTGGCAGTATTTTACTTTTATACTATATATTAAGTCTGTGTTTTATTTGCAATGAGAATTTATTTTGGTTGACTATATTCTTCAGAAAACAATATTTCTTATATCTTTTTGATGAATTATAATTCCTCCAGTTTGGTAACATCTAATTTAAGGATCACTTTTTTTCTCTCTCTTTTACCATACAAAACCTTAGAAATATAATTTAAAAGTATTAATAGTTTGGAAAGTGCTCTCTGCTGCACCTAAGCTGCCGTCACCTCCTCTTTCATGTCTGCATGATATTTCCTTATCAGAGGATTTCACGGCCACTTCATTTAGTCTTCTTTATAATTGCAATCTTAATCCTCTTTCCCTATGTAGTACATTTAAATTTTCCTTTCTCTTTATGCTAGGTACTGCATTCCAATTTCATTTTGGAATTCTGGTTAGCATATGGAGAAATGCACAGAATCCTGGATACACCCAAGAGCAGCCGTCCCTTCCATGTTCCATCCTACCTCTAGTTCTGTCCTTAAAAACAAATGTGTAGATATCATCTTCCCTGTCATACACTGGGGAAGAATATAAATCATCTTTTTCCTCCTTTTTTTATATATTAAATATCATCTTCACTTTATTGGTGTCATTATCCTCTATCTGGTTCAAGTTTTTATCAGTAAATACTTAAGTATCAGTTTATGCTATCAACCTAGTTAGGAGTCTTTATTATTTTTTTTTTTTTAGATTTTATTTATTTATTTCAGAGAGACAGAATGAGTGAGGGGAAGGACAGAGGGAGAAGCAGAATCCCTGCTGAGCAGGGAACCCAACTTGGGACTTGATCCCAGGACTCTGAGATCATGACCTGAGCTGAAGGCGGATGCCTAACCAACTGAGTCACCAAGGTGCTCCCCTAGTTAGGATTCTTTGGTTCTCTGTAGCAAAAGTCACTCATTTAAGACCATAGGGTGTCACGGGACTGATAGGTAGAGACCAAATCCTAGAAATAGGTAGATCTTGAGCACCCCTAAGACCTGGGAGTCAGGAGCCCAACAAAGCTCTTATCAAGAGCAGCCTGTTCTTGAAAGGTCTGGGTGAGCGGGGACCTGGGTAATCTTGTCCCTCTAGTAGAGATTTGGATTCCATGAAAGGAACTCTCTGTTGCTGACCTTGGGTCATGAACCCATTCCTTGGCTAAGATGGTGAGCTCCTCCCATTATAGTCTTATCAAATGGAAATGATGGGGAGGAAGTAATTCTTCATTAACAAGGATGTTATTAAGAGTGAAAATTGATACTGGGTGGTCAAAAACAACTACCACAGGAATAAGTATGTTCAAACAGAAGCCCTATTTCCATTTGTGGGGAACCTCATGAGATCTTGCATGCAGATATTCAGAATTATTCTGCATAGTGTCCTTATGTTTCAGAGAAACCCTGGGATCTAAGCAAATAATGATGGGGGCTCTTGGGGGACGTGAGGGAAAAGGAGAGGCACAAGTGTCTAGTCACTGTTTGTAGTACAGATCCCCAAGGGCCCTGTGTGGTCAAGGTTGGGTGGAGACTGCCTTCTTTCACCATCTCATCCAATCCAAGTCTTGGATTCTGCACACAGCCACCCTCAGCGATATGGTGCCATGTGTGATTTGGCAAAGTCCCAAACTCCTTTATCTTCAGGTTGGTGAGGTGAATGCACAGGGACTGCAATTTATTGCAGGAGTCAACTGATTTGCTGTCCGTGGTATTAGTGACTCAGAAGCTGTGGGATTAGAAAACAGCTTCCCATGATAAAAAGGAAGCCAGTTAATTCTGAAGGATCTGGATGCTGGACTACTGCATTATACTGTTTGTCTTTTTTTTTTTTTTTTTTTTTTTTGTACTGTGAAGAAATTTCACAGTCCAAGAAATTTCTGATAAAATTTTGATTCTAAGCTGTATTTTTCTCATATTTACTCTAGAGTAAATAATTCATTAGATAAAGATTCATTAAGCAATGGCCATGTTCATTTTACAAACACTTTTTTTGCTTTTAAAAATCAGCCTGTATTAAAATAATTTATGTATATAAAAAAACAGAAAAAAGGATTCAGACAGGGAAAAAAAATGCATCTGCTACTGTATTTTTTTTTTTTTTTCATGATGGACTTACTGCTCAGAGGAAGCAATTTTAACTGTCTGGGCTGGTTCTGAATCTTCTTCTTTATTAAGATTTTATTTATTTATTTATTTATTTATTTATTTATTTATTTGCAAGAAAGAGAGCAAGAGTGCGAGCAGGAGTGGGGGAGGAGTAGAAGGGGAGGGAGAGAAAGAATCTCAAACCGACCTGAAGCTGAGCATGGAGCCCCACACAGGACTCCATGGGGGGCTGAATTGCACAACCGGAGATCACAGCCTGAGCCAAACCAAATGTTAGGTGCTTAACCCACGGAGCCACCTAGGTGCCCCTGCTCTGGTTCTTCAGATCATTCCTTCCACCATTACGATAAATATGCACATGTTGCTGTTTTTGATTCTATAATTTAGACTTCTTGTTTTGATAAATGAGGTTGCCTCCTTCATTATAACACTGTCCCAACTTCCTTTCTTGCATTCTCCTAACAAAGTTATACAACTAGTTTTTAGATTTTCTTATTGATTATTGCATAATTTTGTGTAATGTGATAATACCATTATCTCTTATTCTGTAAAATTGTTTTAGATTCTCTTAAATTCCACCTTGTAGTTTAATATTATTGTCCCTGTTAGTCCTCTAGCTTGTCTCTCTTTTTTCGGCTTGTAGACCTCTGACCTTTTATTTTTATGTTGTCAAGGTCGAAAATATCCATATTCTATAAATCACATGAAAGATTCCCAATCATTATTTAGAGATTATTCTTAATAGAAATGGATACAAAGTGTATGCATTATTTAACTATTGCAAGGTATAGCTAGACAATGTGCTTTAATTACATTTACTGTATGTAATACCTAATGTCCTTTTTTAGTTCTTGCACTGATTGAATTTATCACAGCCTCCATGTCTTTAATTCTGTATTTCAACCAGGCATTCTACTAACTCACTCTTGTTTCTTGTTCTCTCCAGTAGGTAGGTCTCTCTTACCCTTTCTCTGGTCTGAGCTGATTTTTCCTTGGAACAGCTGCCCCACTTTCCTGGGTTGGGGCCCATATTTCTTGGGCTCTAAGTTTTCTTTATCTTGGTTCATTTCATAATTTTTTGCTTTAGAGCATCCTCAAGGAACTTTTTAGGAAAAAGTATGTGTAAGGTAAAATATCTGAATCCTTGCATGTCTGAAAATTTTACTAGTCTTTCCTTCCATTGAGAAGGAACAAGTGCCATCACCTGGTGGCGGGCCTGGGAACAGTGAGGCTCTCTGGTAATGTGAACAAATTCACAGAACACCAACAGCAGACAAGGTAACTCTGTGACCATGAGGAAACAAGTCGAAAACACAGGATCTAATGAGACGGGGGTAACTAAACTCATGGTAGACATAGCATAATGTATAAACTCATCAAACCACTAACTTGTATAACTGAACCTAAACTGACATTTAGTTTAGGTTCAGTTCTAAGTGTATTCACTTGACTGACATTGTGTGTCAAGTGTATTCAAATTAAAAAAAAAAAACAATGAAATAAAACTTTAAATTAAAAAAAAAACAAAAACCCAAACAGGATCCCTCTGTAATCACATCTGAGAACATACAAAAACAAGAACATGGAGCCAACCACTACAGATGTCCAGCCTCTCCTCTCTTCTCTTCTAGCTCCTATGAATGACTGTTGCTTTCATATCAATTAAGTTTTAGACTTAATGGTTCATTTCTCCTGACTTCTAGATGAGAATTATTAAAGTATCTTATCATAGGATCTCTGGACAGTTCCTAAATCAGAACAAATCCTACTTCTTTGCATTCTTTCCAACACCACTCACCACAAGTCTAAATCTTATACTGAAACTCTCCTGACACCTGCTTACAGAGATGCCCATGCCTGCCCATGGGGTGAGGCCTTCCTTTCCTGCAGCAAGAATCAATAAACTCAGTCTTGTTCAGCTACAGGAGAGTTCCTGGTGGTTTTCTGATTGGTGGGCATTGGCATAGGTTATTATAATTTGGCTGAATATAGAATTTTAGGATAAAAATCTCTTTGTCTTAAAACTTTGAAAGTATTGCTTACTGTCCATCAGCCTCAGTCTTTCTGATGAAAAGTCTGGTGCTAGTCTATTTTTTGTTCTTTTGTAAATGACGTGCATTCAGTGTCTCTGAAAGCTTTAGGGGAAAATATAACATTAGGTAATACTCAGTGAGTCCTCATCATGTTTCAGACATTAAACAATGCATTCTTCATGCCTTAGCTTATTTAATCCTCACAAAAGCCAAATGAGAGAACTACTACCTGAGGTTAATATAAATGAATCAACTGGCTCAAGGTCACACAGCTAGTTAGTGGCAGAGCTGGACTTCAGCCCAGATCTGTCCTACTCTTAATCCTTAAGGCTGCACAATTATGCTAATGATACTTCAGGATTCTCTCCTGAGCATTCTGGCATAAAGGTTTACTTAGTGAAAAATTTGAAACTTTTGATTAAAATCAGGATTTGAGATTACATATGGCTTTTATTGGCAGGCAAGTCCCAATTTACAAATGGGCTTAGCTTTAAAATTTCCTCATCTTTAGCTGAATGTAATACAACCTTGGGAAAAAGAAAGTCAGCACCAGGTCCAAAGAGAATAGAATAAGATGAACTTCTACACACACACACACACACACACACACACACACACACTACACACAGGTTGGAATCATTTTGAAACACTAACATACCTGACTAGCATTGAAGCCTAAATGAGAAATTCGCGTTATAAAAACCTGGAAATGTTATATAGAATGAGTTAAGAACATCTGTGTTTATTTATCTATCATCTTTCTCTCTTTTGGTATTTGAAATGCAAATATTTGGTTATAACAAATAAGATTGCAAAACTATCAAAGAAATTAAAGTTGATAGTTTACAATTAAAATACAAGAGATCCATGTAAGTGAAAATGGGATAGGACGATGTTTGCCAGAACTATATCCGCAATGATGCAATCCCCGCATCTGAAGCTCTCATCAGGGTCTCCATGCCATCTGTTAGATTGTACTAAAGCTGACAATCTACTCAGCTCTCATCAAAGTCTTAACAACCTTAGTTTATCCCTTTTCTCATTCCAAGTTTCTTGCCTTGATTCTGGTTTTCTGGGCATTCATGGAAAGGCAGAGCAAGTGATCAGACCCAGTTTTGGTGATGCAATGTTGCTGCCATTTTAGCAAGAAGAAACCCCCCAGCAGCCAGAGTTTGAAGATATAATGAGTTTCCAGCAGCAGTTAATAGTGCCATATGGTGGCTTTACTGTGGCCAAGCAGGAAGGACATAGGGTTTGGTATCAATGGTGGCACAAAGAACATGGAACCACTCACTGACTTAGAGCACAGCTCATCTCTTTAGAGTCATTCCTTCAGAAACTGTAGAGCAATTATACCTTCCTATCACTTCTCATCTTAAGGGGCTCTTTTCAATGCTATGATAACTCTTTTTGGTTTCCAAAGTGGGATACTGTTGCAGAAAAGTGTGTGTGTGTGTGTGTGTGTGTGTGTGTGTGTGTAATAGAAGTGGAGGTGAGGGTCAGGCATTTTTGTGAGGATGGCTTTCCCAAGTTCCCTAGGGACTATGGAAACATCAATGCTAATAAAGCTAGCTGCTTCTGCTAATTCTCAACCGAGTGCACAGAATGATTATTTAAACAAAGTTACAAACTCCTGGAACCAATAATGGCCAGCCAATTGACCTCGATTTATGGAACACCCACTTTAGTAGGGATACACAGTTGCTGAGGAAGTCAAGGAAAAAGAGCCGCCAGCCTGAATGCCACACCATCTCTTCAGTAGGCACAAACCTCACAAGGACTTTTCTTCCCCCAGGAAGGAGGGGAAAAGCATCTTCATTATCATGTCTATTAGGTCCTTTAGGTCTCTGCATTTGCAGGTTTTCTTTTGCTCTCCTGAAGGCATCTTGGGATTCAGAAGAGAGAAAACATAGTTCCTTTGAGAGCCAAATCTCTGGATGTTTCTAATGTGTTACAGCTCAGTTTTAGTAGCAATTTCTGATGCAATATGATTAGAGTTGAGTATATTTAGATCCAGTGGCCCAGTCATCCCCTCCAGCAATTTAGTATGCCAGGGAGAGAAAGAAATGAAGAGAAGGAATAGGAATGGGTTGTTGGGAGAGAAAAGTTCTGTTTAGTTTCTGCTGACCAAAATGCTGATATGCCAAAAGGAAAAACAAAACAAAGAAATACGTCACACACAGAGCTGTACATCCTATTGATTAAACTTCAGGCTTTTTCTAATTTTATCTGCTATTATCAACATGACTTCTCTTGGGCAAAATCAAAACAAAAGAGGCAAAAACAACAACAGTAACAACAAAAAACAGACAAAATGTGAAAAGCCCCATTCTCTTAAAAGATACTTAAATCTTTTTTGCAAAATCAAATAATAATCATTACCATTCTGAAAAGAGTTATATAGGCTAAAACATTCCTCCCAAATTTATTTTTGTTGTTGATGCCCAACAGTCCAAGTGAAGAGACAGTTACTTCCTTATGAGGTGTGCATCCAGATTACTGCTAACAAAAGATGGCTTAGGGGTCAATTTTTTTTTTTAAGATTTTATTTACTTATTTGACAGAGAGAGATCACAAGTAGGCAGAGAGGCAGGCAGAGAGAGAGGGAAGCAGGCTCCCTGCTGAGCAGAGAGCCCGATGTGGGGCTCGATCCCAGGACCCAGAGATCATGACCTGAGCCGAAGGCAGAGGCTTTAACCTACTGAGCCACCCAGGTGCCCCAGTGGTCAATTTTTGACTGAACTATTGGTATGACATTATTCATGAATTCCTGGAAAAACTTCTTGGACTTAACTCAGTGGCCTTTATTTTCTAGGATAAGATGCTACCAGTAATATTCCTTTACTGACCTTATAAAATTTCCCTTTTTGGCATGGATTTGTCCAACAAACTACTTCTAGGAGAGTAGCAAGGTGTTCAGTGTCAGGTTGAGGATTATTAAAAGATCATTGCTGAGTTCAAAATCAAGCTTTGGCACAAACTAGCTATCTAACCACGACCTTAATTTTCATATCTTCAAAACAGGGATAGTAATAATATTTAGCTCATGGGGTTATTGTGGAAATTTAGTGAGGGAATACAAAGTGGTTAAATTATGTCTAATGTGGATTAAGTGTCAAACAAGGGAACTAAGGCTCACTCCCAATTGAGGTGAGTGAACTCTAGAGACAATACACAGAATAGTTGAGACTTCACTTTGGGCTTAAATAAACTCAGATTTTATGAACTCTCAGCCGTGGTGAAACCTATAGCAGAACCTTGATGAATACAGCACATATCTGCGGGTAATTAACTGCGGAGGCTCTGGAAAGCCAACCATTTCCATCTAAGACCTACGTTCACATCTTTCCTAAGCCTGGGCTCTAAAACCTGGTGCCCTAACTTGCAAAGCTGCTCTTTCTTAACGGAGATTCCTGTTTTATGAAGGAGATTTAAGTTCTTCCAAGCTTTTCCCGTATTTAAAGTGACATTGACATTTTGACATTCTACATGCTACTAATTGCAAAAACAATAACAATAGTAACTTCCATATATTTCCAAAGGATTGAAGAAGCCTTTGTGAGCTATGTTTCCGGTTTGGAAATCCCCGACAGTGGCTCTAGCTATAGTAGCTGGTTGCGGCATGAGCCCCGAGGTACCTCAATGACTATCAACAACCTTCTTCGT
The DNA here is from genome assembly GCA_028646535.1 of Procyon lotor. NCBI lineage: Eukaryota > Metazoa > Chordata > Mammalia > Carnivora > Procyonidae > Procyon > Procyon lotor. The sequence goes on along the minus strand of CM053604.1, from coordinate 69,740,825 downwards.
GTTTGATTTTCTCCCCAAAGTTAAGTCTTCTGCAGGTTTTCCAACTTGCATTTCTCCAGATAGCCCGTGATGACTTATGATTTGAAGGCTCGACACACAATATGTACGTATTAAATATTTGTTGTATCCATGAATCTTTGCGAGCTTTTTAATGTCTCCCTGTAGAGAACTTCCAATCTCACATGACATATCACCCAACTGAAATGCCCCTTCATGCTGTATGACCCTATTGAATACCCCCTTCTCTACTATTTAATTATTTGCTGGAAAATATGATTCTAGTCTGCCAGCAAATCCCCAGTGGTTGTGCTTCCACAAAACCCAGAAGGTTCAGACATGAGGATATGTAAAACGACTGGTAACATAATTTTCTACAAATCATTAGAAGTCTGAGGTCTTGCCTCAGATGAGAATTCACTGGGGGCAGACAAGATGAAAGTGCATTTGCAAGTAACAAAAAACTCCTAAACATCATTGCAGAGTGTCTTTTCCCTTTTTTTTTTTTTTTTTTACAAATGCTGTTGGAAACTAAGCATGGCAGTAAGAGTGACTTCTTGCTACCGACTGAAACCTGTAAGAGAAAATTGGATTTCATTGAAGTATGAGGTGTTCCAGACACTCATGGCTTCAGTCTCACTTGAAAAACAGCTCCCTCACTGCTCAGAGATATATTAATATCCCTCCCCTGTCAGTTCTTTGGGTCGCATCAAAGCCAAGAATGAAATTCCCTGGAAGTTGTAAGTAACAGGGAATCTTTGTCATAAATGCCAGAAAATTATTATGGGGAAAAGTTACATTTCATCAGCATTTTTCAAAGGTTGTTTCTTTTCGTATTTTTTCCACTAACGTAAAAAGAACTTCATTTCTAGACAGCGGTAAGTCGTGCACCAGCTGGGTTGAGGTTGAGATACAGTATTGAGTAAAAAAGTTTACAGAAACCTTGAACTTTGTACCTGGGGAGGTAACATCCAAATGATTTGAGATTTAGAGATGTCATATCCTAACAGAATATGATTGTATGGCTTTGGGGTTTACATTTCTTTGTCACATTTCAAGTAGTGACACCATTCAAAATGTGTCTAGAATTGTAATGTTTATATTTCCGTGAGTAAATGTCTGCAAGGGATAAAGTCTGCTGCTTTTTTTCAAAATTCTCAATTGTTCCTGATGTTAGCGTAGCATTTTCTTGCTGTCTTTAACTGTCATCTTCCACATTTTATTTGCACTAGATCAATGCAAGGGAAGAAAGTGACAGAAAGTGAATGAGGACTTATATGGTTCTTAACAATGTTAAGGTATATTGATTTAAATATGAAAGAGTCAGAAAAGGTTGTGTTCTCATTATAAAACTGACCCTGTTGTTCATGTGTTTCTACATGAAGGCAGTCCAGCCAGTATTAAATTTAGTTCTTTGGAAATAATGTAGGCAAATGGATTCGTGGCTATTATTTAGGTTGTAAGTTAACACTCACTAAGTCTCATGGCATTTCTGAAGAGAAATGAAGAAGGCAGTGGTTTATAATACAGTTTTAGGAAGGCTTGTATAATTGTGTATGCATGTGAGTGTGTGTATGCATATGAGTATTTATTCCGGCAACACAAAGTAAGCATAATCCAGTTCTTCTCCTGGTATAAGGAAAAACAGCATTGTCCTTCACTTTGGGAAGGTTAACAGTGACCATGTCCTCTCAAAAAAGTGGTTAAATTCTTTGCATATGATTTTATCAACCAAGTAACAACAACTCAACAACTCAAGTTGGGCTCATTAAATATTGTATCTGAGAAGAGATTTCTATAATATACCTAGGAAACAAAAATATTTTATTAGTAACAATTAATACTTTGTTAATCACTATTAAGACCTACTGACGTAACATGTTACTCAGATTAAACTACTTACCATTTGTTGTTTTTTCTTATCATTATCAAGTGACTCAGTTTTGCTTTTCCCAACTGGAGAACTCAAGGTCACCTTGCAGTCCAGTAAAACTTGTTGATTCCTTTTTTTTTTTTAATTTTATTTATTTATTTGACAGAGAGAGAGAGAGAGAGCAAGAGCGAGCACAGGTAAGCAGAGCAGCAAGCAGAGGGAGAGAGGGAGAAGCAGGCTCTCTGCCAAGTAGGGAGCCTGATGCGGGGCTTGATCCCAGGACCCTGGAATCATGACCTGAGCTGAAGGCAGAGGCTTTAACCCACTGAGCCACCCACATGCCCCAAAACTTGTTGATTCTTCACAAGATTTTCCACATAAATTCTTTTCTTCCCATTCCTACTGTATTATTACTGTCTAGGTGTTTAATGCCTTAACCCATGACTATTTCATAACTTCCCATCTGATCTCCATGACTCTGTCCCTTTATCTAATCTATTTTCTAAAATTATGTGTAGCCAAATGCATCTTCCTGAAAGGCTGCATCCGTTATAACACTCTTTGCAAACAAAAGACAATAGCCAAATCTCTTCAGTGACCTCTTATGCCTAGGGATAAAGGTCAGACATCTCCAAAGTTCCCTCAAAATATGCCCACATTGATTTTTATAGCTTATCTCATTGGGGCATGAACTCTCTACTCAATCCAGACAGATTTGCTCACTCATTTCCCAATTTGTCTAGCACATTAAAATGTGTATTACCTGTTGCCTATCCTCTGGTTGCGTCAAATAGTTATCAAGATGTTCTGTGGGCTTTTTCCTAGAGGGGCCATGGAACCATTACTGATAGGACAGAGAGTATATGAGACTTTAAAAAAAAAAGCACGAAGGGAGAAGGAACAACATTTCCCATACAGAGGGGCTAAAGTTGTGGTGCACACAGGGAAGAAATGGTGACCAACTAGCAGAAAGAATACAATGACTTACCAAAGAACATGCAGAGCAAAGCTTGGGGGTGTATTAGCTTTCTAGGGCTGTCTTAAAAAAATTCCACAAACTGAGTGGCTTAAGCAACAGAAATTCATTGTCTCATAGTTTTAGAAGCTGAAAGCCCAATATCAAGTTGTCAGCAGAACTGGTTCCTTCTGAGGCCCACGAGGGAAGGATGTGTCCTAGGCCTCTCTCCTTGGCCTGAAAATGGTTGTTTTCTCTCTGTGTTTTTTCACATTGTCTTCTCTCTCTGCATGTTAATCTTTCTGTCTAAATGTCTGCTCTTCTAGGACACCAGTCATCTTGGTTTGGAGCCTATCCTGATTATTTCTTGTTAACTTGATCACTTCTCTAAAGATCCTATCCCCAAATTAGGTCACATTCTGTGGCATTCTGGGAAAATATGTCATGAATTAAAACTGACAGATATATAGATAAAGGGTTGCCTTACTTACCCTAAATAATGTATATTTTTTCATCATTTTAACTTCTTTATGATTTATGACATCAACCCTTGTTGCAAATGGCAGTAATTTTAGACATTTCCTCCTTCTGGAAATTTAACCAACAGTTTACTTTACCTTGTTTTCTGGAGCAATGGAAGTAGATAAGCCCTGAAAAGAGGACATGGAGATGGATTTAGAGGGAATACGCCTAGAGCCAAGATGAGTAGTACTCTCGGTCAACTTTGCAGCAACAAACAGCTATGTATATGTAATGGAGGATTATAGGTCACAGGAAATGGGGCAGGAAGAGTGTCCACCCTTGTTCACCATGAACATCACTTTTCACTGCCCAGGGTAACATAAATATTATTCTTGGTATTGATTTTTTTTCACAGTACACAAAGTATAAGCAGGGAGGAGCTGAAAACATGGTGAATCAGGTGATAGGCACCTAGCACAGAGTGGATAAGACACAACACAAGATCGAATATTCAGAGACTGTGTCAAACCTCTAGAAATTCTGGTTTGAAAATAGTGATAATAAAATACATTATTACAAAATAGTGATAAGAAAATACATACACACTACGGTAAGTGCTATGTGATACCATCCTGAAAACAAGACTTGGCAAGGGTGGGAGAGAGAGTAGTTTGAGCATTTTGTTGCTATATAACATATAACCACAAATTTAACATCTTAAAATAATACCCATTTATTATCTCACATTTTCTGTAGATCGGAAAATTTGTCACTATGCTGATGGGGGCTTTTGGTCAGGCTCTCACCAGCCTGGGAAACCAAGGTGTCTTTTGGGCTGTGGTCTCATCCAGAGATCAGGGTCTATTCTGAGGTCACTTGGATTGTTGGCAGAATTCGATTCCTTGTGGTTATTGGACTGAGGTTTCTGTTTTCTTGCTGGTTGTTGGCCAGGGATTGTTCTCAGTTTCTAAGAGTTGCCCTCAGGTTTTAGTCATGACCTTTTCAAAACATGGCACCTTACATCTTCGAAGCAGTAAGAGAATTCTCTCTAGCCTGCTATGACTAAGTCTTGGAATAAAATAACATAATCATGAGAGTCACTATCTATCATGTTCATATCTGCCCACACTCAAGGAGAGAGAAAATTGTTATACATGGTGTGTACAACAGGTGGTAGAAATAATGAGGGACAACTTAAAATTCAATATATCATAAAAGCTTATAAAAGGAAATATTAAAATGTCATTGGAAAGGTTAAATTAACAAAGCAGCATGAGATAGTGTTTTCTAAACTCCCTCTATACACCAAAATATTTTGGGGGGTACAAATACCATAAATCCTTGGAAGCTATATGATACTGTGAAAGGAGTATATGGTATTGTAACAGGACAGGGTTGAGAGTCACTGAGGGCAGGGGGTCAATGAAAAACAGTTGTAATTATTGGCATAATTAAAATTCCCTTTTCCCCTTTAATTTACATTTTCCTATTGCATCCACTGTTCCAGGACTGGCCCTGAATTTTGCCAATAATAAAATTTCTGTAGAAGTTTAATTTTAATTAGAAAAAGTTGGGTGAAGTATGGAGAAAGGAGGCGTGATAAGAAGTACCCTCTTCAGGCTCCTTCTCTAACGATGTGGCCCGAGAGCCACATCAGCAGAACACGCCCTTGGCCCCCTCTCTGCCAGTGCATACTTCTGACTGTCTGTAGTTTATATTCTTTCTGTCCAAGTAACAAGATTAGTTTCATGTGACTATGGAGCAAGAAAAACTCCCCCTCTATTCCTGGGGAGTAGGTGTAGCTACTGTATGTAGCTATGTATGTCCCGCTGATGAGGAACATGGTCGCTTTTTGGAGACTTATTCCACAGTATAACTATTCTCAGTGCTGCCCTGCGTCGTGGGAAACCACTTCTAATTCTGGCAGTTGTTTCTCGGAAATCTACCCTGAAAAGTATAGATGAGGCGGCTATGTTCATCTTCAGGTGTGTAGGCTGCTCCTGCTTTATTTTCTCTCCCAGTAATGGCAAATGCCTAATGTCCATGGTCTTCCACCTCATTAGCATCCTATTTTCATTTTCCCTTAAGTTAGTTCACCAAGTGGTTACTACCAGCTTAGGTAGAAAGAGATTTCCTCTCCCCGTGACGTGCTGGCTCCAAACCCTGGTATTCCTGGCCTGTCACTTTCATGTTACCTGCCCAACGAAAGGTGTCCTAGCACTTCTCAGCCCCCAGGGGTCACACTCCACTTTCCAAAGGGTCTAATAAATTCACCTCCAAAGAAACTCAGCTCTCTATTTTGGAACACATGAAGATACAGGAGCTGATGTCTGCCACGAAGTAAGCTCCTTCATTAGGTGAGGTAACGTGTCCAGTTTTGTGGTGAAATTCATTATTGTTGGGCTAAAAAGACTTCCTTCAAGTATGATTTCATTGTCTGAAAATACAAAATGGTTTCCTCTTGAGAAATGTAAAAAGTTTAAGATTTACACAGATTTTTAAAAATTCAGATTATTATGTGGTTGATTGGCATTACTGTCTGCTATCTTAAGAGCATTTTAGCTTGAAAAGATTAGTGACAAGGTGAATGTAAAATATCTTGACAGCAGTATATACTTATGTATATTGGCTTGAATTCAGTCTTTTAAAAATAGATCTAAAACCTACTTTCTCTCCTGCTCTACCAGCGCCACTATTTCCATTGCCTGTTGATGTATAACGAACCATACCACTAAAACAGAAACAACCTAAGTGACTTAAAAAAACACTAACAACATTTACTTTGCACCTGAATCTGTAATTTGGACAGGATTTGGTGGGGACAGTTTATTTCTGTCGCCTTGGGCAGCAGCAGGGGTGGCTCGCAGGCTGGGCGTTGGAATCACGTGTGTTTGATTCACTTGCATTTCAAGGTTCTTGGGTTGGGAACCCTCAAGCATCTGAGGAGTGGAACAGCTAGGGTTTCTGGGGCACCTATGTGAATGTGGTCTTTCCACGGGGATTTTTCCAGCATGGTCGCATCAGTGTACTGAATGTCTTGTCACCTTGGGCTAACAGGTGCATGTCTAGAGGGAGAAAGAGACAGAGACAGACATGGAGAAAGCCATATCGCTGTTTCTTATATAGCCTGGGCAGCCTTAGGGCATCACTTCTGCCATATTCTCTCTGTTGATCCAGGTTCAAGAGCCGGGGAAGGGGTAGGAATAGGCTTCACATCTCCATGGGAGAGTGGCAAGTGTCTGCGACCATTTTTGAGAAATCCAATCTGTCACAGCCTCATTATTGGATTTAGGCAGGTGTGAAAATAGAAAGCTCCTAAAGGAGGAGATTAGTGGTGAGGACTGGAATGCAAGCCACAAGCTGAGAAATGGTGTGGCTGTGAATCAGTGGAAAGCGTGCTGAATTTAGAGTCCAAAGATCTGAGTTTGAAGCACAGTTCCATAACCCACTGAATGTGATACCATAAGTTACCAAACCCCAGTGAGCCTTGGGTTCCTTATGTGTGAGGTAATAATGATTACCACTCAGCACTGATGCAAAGATAAAATAAACTCATGCACATAGGAAAGTGGCTATTAGAGCATAAAGTGCTGAAAAAGGTCAAAAGTCAGACATTTGACATCACTAGTCTTCTAGGACTTGAGGGACATTCTTCTCTGAAAATATTTGGAAACCTTCTTGAGTTCTGTGTGGAAAAAAGTTGGCACAGTTGGCCTGAGACCACTGTCCTTAGAAAAACCTATGGATCCTGCCTGGTGGGAGTCCGAGAACTTGGGGATGCTGAACTCTGTGGGCCCCCTAGCAAAACACCGAAGCTAGGGAGTAGTGTTGCATACCCCAAAAGTAGCACCTACCTCATAATTAGTGAGAATTCAGTTTGCATCTTTCTGGTTAGAACACCCTCTTTTTGATTTTTTTTTTTTTTAAGATTTTCTTTATTTGACAGGGAGAGAGATCATAAGTAGGCAGAGAGGCAGGCAGAGAAAGAGGGGGAAGCAGGCTCCCTGCCGAGCAGAGAGCCTGATGCGGGGCTCGATCCCAGGACCTTGAGATCATGACCTGAGCCGAAGGCAGAGGCTTTAACCCACTGAGCCACCCAGGCGTCCCTTGATTTATTTTTTTATCCAAAGGAAACTCAGCTATAAAATGGAACTCTGTGCTCTTTTAACGATTCCTATATAGCACCCACTATCAGAAGGCAATGGTAGAACAGATTTTTTCCTAAATGCTGGAAGCAATGGGGGAAGATTACTACTGTCAAAAATTGAGAAAAAAACAGAAGTAAGACCAATGAAATCGCCGAAGTAATAATTAGTCAAAGTGTATTATGCACAAATCTAAAAAATAAGTTTGCAAACTGGAAGCATTCAAACCAAAACATGAAATGAGGCTGGAGGGGGTTGGGTATGTTATTACAATGTAGCTTATATAGCAGAAAGGCATTGACTGTTTATCCTTCACACTGATAGGTTATAAAACAATTTTCTTAAATGATGGGGACTTGCTCAGTGGTTACCTCCTGTTAACCTTGTGAAACAGTTTAAATTTTGCTTGATTTCCAGAGGCATAAGCAAGAAATGACCCAGGTCAAATTAGTCTTGCAAAATAAGCTAAATTAAGCTTTGTTTATATGACTAAGTTCGTTTTGTCTGCTCAAGAAATTTTCAAGGCTGGTCTCCATTTGTTTTTGATTTTAACGCTAGACACCCCAGCACACGACTTTGCATGTGCTGTTAGACAACCCAGATCCTAAGAATCTCTCAGCCAAAGGTCTTCACAGGTATTACCTTGTATCTCCCCCGCTCCTCTTTGCGTTCTCTGCCCCCTGCCTCCTTATCCTTCAGCAACACCCCTCTTCCTCCAGTCTCCTAAGTAGGTGTGCAGCGTGCTGGAGCTTTCTTCCCACACGTTAGTCCCTGCAGACCAAGCCTGGCCACACACTGGTACACCACCGACATAGTCAACTGAGATGGGTTTTCCTAAACAACAGAAGTTGAAGTCAGGATTTTATTTCTCCTACTGCACCTATTTGTAGTGTTTCTTTTATCAGGGTTTAATGATTTAAATCTCGGTATTATACATCTATTAATTTTTCAAAGCGACATGAACTCCTGGTTAGTGATGGTAATTAATATCACCTGGTTTAGAGCCCCTGCTCTTTTCCCGCCTTTGGTTGTAACTTGCGGTCACTTCCAGGGCGTCTATGGAATCCAAGCAAAGGAAGCTATAATGAATTACATGATGTTTCCCTTTTTCATTTGAAGAAGCCTTGGGAAGCAGGAAATTTTTTCTGTTACCCTCTTGCTTTCCATATCAGAATGTTGATTCACCTTTGGCCAGATTTCACAATGCCCTTCTGTCCTACATTCTGGTATTTCTACTTTCTTTTTCTTTACCCATTTCTACCCCCCTAGAGTGCAGAGTGAAGAGGGAGCCAGTTTTGGTCGAACTCCTGTTGTATACTAGACATTATTCCAGACACTGTGTTTGTGTCACTTTATTTAATATCCAAACGGACTAAGAAAAATGGGCATTATCTCCCCAGTTACATAGATGGGAACCAAGACTGGAGAATTAATAAATGTGGTCACTGCAATGTTTGGAGGAGGACTTGAAATTCAGGTGCTCTTGAGCACCTGCCCTTTCCATGAATCCACACTCAATGGGAAGGACACAGAAGTATGCTAAATGGTCTCTCTCTTTTTTTTTAAACTGATTAAGTCTAATTATTTTTGTTCATGAGATCCTCTCATCTACCAATCAGAGCAGCTCTTTTCCTCCTTGAAAGTTATCCTTGTAGAGGTGCGGGTGGCTCAGTGGGTTAAAGCCTCTGCCTTTGGCTCAGGTCATGATCTCAGGGTCCTGGGATCAAGCCCCACATCAGGTTCTCTGCTCGGCGGGGAGCCTGCTTCCCCCTCTCTCTCTGCCTGCCTCTCTGCCTCTTTGTGATCTTCTTCTCTGTTAAATAAATAAATAAAATCTTTAAAAAAAAAGTTATCCTTATACAAGTTTTCCTAAGGTGTTCAATCTCCATTTGGGGTTTTATTTTCTGTGTGAAAAAGTCAAGTCTCCATGAAAAATGAACCTTTTCCTCCACTGCACTCATGTTCAGTTGGGGCAATTAACTCATCAGGACGTGACTTGTTGCCTCTAATGTTGGCAACTGTCTCTACCAGGGGTGTCACCCGTGTGCTCAGTCTTCTCATAGAAGTGCTGAATTTGGCTCAGGTATTTTTAGCCTATTTTTGGATGTTTTTCTAACTGTTTACTGTGGTAAGGTGACAAAACAGATTCACAGTTCGGAATGAGCCTTTTGGAAATAACCAACCCGATGCTTTCCTTTATGTTGTGTAAAAATAGTCCTGGGAGATGCCTTGGGGGAGGGTTACAGGGCAGAGAAAGCATCCTGCCTTCTGCCGAAGTTCTTTCTCTTGCTTTTGCCGGGCTGGGGCCTGAGTGGAAGGGAGACATTCGGACTTTGGGAGAATTCTTCTTCCTGACTTTGGAGCTAGAAAAATTGATCACACAAGCTGTATTAAATGCTCAATAAGCCATGGAAATGGTGGGACAAAGCAGTGGCTCCTGACGGATTCGAGGGGCCCGAGTCTCACAGTGCTGAGCAGACAAGCAAGAGGTCAGGGATGATGCCCGAACAGATCCTCACTCACAGACCATATTGTCTTGCGTATGGGTCAGCTTCCATCACTCGAAAGAGGAGGAGAATCAGCGTTTCCTATTGTTGCTGCTGCCCTGACTGGGATCGCTGAGGATTTAGATACAGAGCTGGAATAGTTTGTGATGGATCCGGAGTTAAGAGGCCAGTGTTTACACCTTATTTTATTGTACTCTTGGCAAGTCATTCAGCTTCATTGATGCATAGGAACCTCACCAATAAAGTGAAGATTGTCTCAGTGCCTCTTGACTTGTGGGAGAGCTTTATCTGTGTATGCTATGCAGATGTTTACTGTTGATATTACAGATGTTGATTTTCTGCCTGATTATGGAGCTTCTGTTCCACCAAGTGGACTTAGGCCTGTCCTGGTTCTTTGAGGCTCTGGTAGGGAGAAGGCCTTGTGGCCTTCTGAGTAAAGAGCTGTCACTATGAGCATGCACGTTGAGAATATTCCTTGGGGTCTGACCAATTTCAAGTCTGATTCTCAATTAGAGATGTGAGAGCTCCATGGAGAGTTTATAAGACCATTACTAACCTCATTAGAGGCTCCAAACCCAGACGTCACCAGTTTAGTACCCCATGGAGAGAGAAGTGAAACTGACAACAGATTTCAGAAAATCAATGACAGGTTCTTAAGGCAGAATTGTTTTCCTAATAAACTGGCCTTGCTTGAGACCACCTGATGACAGCTGTGGGAAATTCCCAGGGTGCATGAATCGACTAATTCATGCTCTGGCTTCCGACAACAACCCAGGTCAGGTGTTTTCTAGATTTTGGACTCTTCCCCTTCTACTGTGTACTATTTGACATGATTTGTAGGGCGCTAAAATCAAACTTCTCTTTGGCTTTCAGGGGAAGCTTGATGGCAGTTTGGTTTAATGAACAAGAACACAGGCTTTGGGATTCTACTGACCTAGAACTCCTTGGTCCCCAATTATACGTTGTGTGTCCTTAGGTAGACTACTTAATCTCCCAAGTGAATTAAAGTCAGAGTGGCTGCTGTAATAAAGATGTGCCAGGGAAAAAACACAGTAGCGGTTTATTTCTCACTTGCATAAAAGAAAAAGATTTTTCCCTACCTGTGTCTTTCCTCTAAGAGGCAGTGAAGAACCAGGCTCCCTCCATCTTGTAACTCTCCCATCTCCGCCATATAATTTTGGAGGTTGCCATGGCAGAGGAAAAGTACAGGGATGGCACATGCTGAGTTTTAGTGGGCCTAGCCTAGATGTAGCATAATCTTTGACTCATCCATTCCACTCCACATGGCCATCCTTGGGTATAAGGGTGGTTACCCATCTAGTCTCTGGCCATGTGCCCAGGAACAGAGGAAACAGGTTAGGTGAAGAGAAAGATAAAAAAGGAACTGTTTCACAAGAGTTAGGGGGTTATATATGATAATATTTGAGAATGTGGTACATAGTTAGTGCCCAATAAATATATTGGTATTATGATCATTCCAACTCTGATTTTTTTATATAATAATTTTAAACACTAGGAGTCTAGATTCAAATCTCATAATTTTCTAGTTGCCATAGGTGAATATTAACATTTTGTGGGTAGTAATTCTAAAGTAATAAGAGAAGCTTGAATTTTTAGGCATATCATACACAAGATAGTGTGTTAACATTGACATGCATTTTCTCATTTAATCTTATAAGAACTCTCTGAAGTAGGCATGATAAGATTATACTCATTCATAAGAAGAAGGCTAGAGAGATTAAGAGACTAGAGCCACTGAGCTAGGAAGTGATAGAGTTGTATACGAGTACTCACATTGCTAACTGCTAGGTTAGACGGCCTCCTCTATGCTCAGAGTGTAAGGAAATAGGCTCATTTTAAAACTGAGTCATCCCAAATCTAGGGATATATAAGATCAATCATCATTTGCCACAAACATTTCTCACATCTATGTGGATTCAAAGTAGAAAACAGATATAGGCTTTAGTTTCTAGAAAACCATGAACAGCCATGACATGCTCAGAAACACACTATTGAGAATATTCCTCAAACAAATGCAACATATATAACTGTGGAGGGATAATTTTTGGCAAATTAATCTGTGTTTCTACCTATTCCCCATTTACTCCTTTCTTTGTCCTAATCCCAGTAGATAGTTAGTTCCATTTAATTGCCTCAGTTCAGCACTGAGGCAAGATAGAAATAAGAAATAGATTCATAGTATCTTAGGTTCTTCTGCTCCAGAAGCAGGAAAGGTTTTAGTGAACCTAAATGAAAATACATAAAATGATCAGGGCAAATAATAGAAAGAGGTTAGTGTCCTACCCAGGCTAGAAAAAAATTCCCGGCATTTGAAAGAGGAGATGGCAGCAGACAATGAGATAGAGGTGTTGATGGTCCCCAAGGAAAGGAACCCTGGGTTCTGTTTACCAGGCAGATTCCAGAGAGGCAATTAGAATGACAGATTGTGAGGATGTCCAGGTAGATAAGGCTATGGATAGCTTCCCACAGATTTCTTCTGACCCAAGCTTGGTATAGAAATGATATACTGGAAACCTTCTCAAACTCTAACACAATGATCCCCTGAGGATGAGACTAAAGTGTAGACTCTTGTTTAGGAGATTGGAAGTGGAGCCTGAGATTCTGCACTTCTACCAAGCTCCCTAGTGATACCAAGGCTGCACACTTAACATAGCAATGGCATAGAGCATCACTGGATTCGAACGGGCCACATGGGCAGGAAGGAGTCCCCAGAAGCCATGTGTGAGCAGAATTATCCCCTGCAGACTTCAAATATTATCTGAGCAAGTACCAGCCATCACCTCATGCAAAAGTCCAGTGAAAATTACCTTCCCCTTTGTTTCACTCTTCCCTTTGTCAGCAGTCCGGACCTTGACCAATGATATCCCACAAAGTTCAAGGCCATTAGAATCCTAAGCCTTTGCCCTAATCCCATAGGATATATCCTATATGGACACCAGTAAGCATCTTATGATACCTTTAAACTCAAGCCAAAGGACACAGAGCCTTGGATACCCAGTGAGGTGATCATGATGGAGAAGTCCTCACACTCATACTTGTGAACCAATCCCCAAACCACAGTCATTAGTGTGTTTATAATGAACAACAAGAATGAAACATTGGCTCTGGTAATTTTCCTGAACTTCATTTCCTTCATGGATAAAATGAGACCTTTTCTGAAAAACAAATGAGAGAATATATTAGGTTGTTTCTTTTTTTTAAAATTTTTTTTAAAGATTTTATTTATTTATTTGAGGGAGAGGAGAGAGATCCCAAGTAGGCAGAGAGGCAGAGGCAGAGAAAGAGGGGGAAGCAGGCTCCCTGCTGAGCAGAGAGCCCGATGCAGGGCTCGATCCCAGGACCCTGAGATCATGACCTGAGCCAAAGGCAGAGGCTTCAACCCACTGAGCCACCCAGGTGCCCCTATATTAGGTTGTTTCTCCATGGGTGAGTGAAAACTGAGCCAAGTGAGTCAGGAAGGGAATGAGTCAGGTAGTACCATAGGTCCTCTTATACTGTTTGGAAGAGGCTTTTTTAAAAACACCATTTGATCTCGGTTCAGATAACTTTCAGGCAGTTTAGCTCTCTCCCAAGATATAGTGCTCCTCTCCTGTCTAGTGGTGCCCAGCAGTATTTAGCATTAAAGCCTTAAAGGGGACCAATTTTAAGTCTTCATTCTCCATCAGTGATCCATTAGTGACTTATCCTACTTCTGCCTTTAGGCCATTTATCTGTAAAACAAGTTCACTTTCAATTCTTCTGACTAGTTCAAAGCCAAGGCTATTTCCCTTAGTTACCTTGGTCTCAAAGGAAGTAATTACCTGATATCAAGACTCTCTTATGATTCAGATTTACACAAGTCAGATTTAGACCAAATTGCCAATCAATGATTTCCAGAAGCTCTGAAACAAATTTCCTCTGTCTCGCTCTTTCTCTGTTTTGGGGCATGAAGCACTTTGTTCAAGAAATCCTGCAGCATTTGGTCTAGGGAACGTAAACCTTGCTATAGATACATAATCACTGGAATCTGAAAATATTTAACAATTTTCTGATTACATAATAGATTAAAAGGGTAGCTAGAGGCTAGGAACAGCAACCAAGATGGCCACAGCACAAGGACCAGTGACCTGGTATTCCTGAAGACGTGCTACCGTGCCTACCTTCCTAAGGGAGCATAAAGCACTTGGAATGACAAAATTAATGACTAGGAAAAATAAACTTTCCCATGTCAAACTAGGGATGGAAGCACTTCACAAATTTTCCTTTGTGACAGCAGCAGCAGCTGTATCAACGACTACCATTGAGTGATGGTAATCACCACTCGAAGGAGCAAGAGGCACAGTTTTATGAAAAAGGAATGGGAAAGACATCCCTGGGAGAATGGACAAAGAAGAATGGGCCCAAATTCAGACCCTGGACTTAGCATCCGAGGTCATAAGCAAGTTTGCTTGACGCAAACGCTGAGTTCAGATGGGAAAAAGTGATGAGGAAGCCTAAATGAAAATGGGTGTGTTCAGAGGAAGCTTTCTCATCATTATTAAGAATTTAGAATAAGCATAAGAAATGATTGAAGTCCCTTGCAGGTGTTTAGGTAGAGAAGCAATATCATCACAGTATATTTAAGAACAATGGTTTCTGTGGTCGGTGCTGCATAGATTGATGAAGGTAGAGATATCAGTTGGAAGGTTTTTGTGGTAGACCAAAAAGCAACATGATTACAATCTTCGCTGCCACTGTGTCTTTAAAACTAAAATGATTATATCTGAGATGTGTTTCAGGGGGATAAAAAACAAAAACAAAAACGAGCTGCACACAGCTTCCTTGGATTGGCTATTGGGTGTGAAAAGCAGACAGAACTTTCTCAGCCATCATGTAAAATCAGTACTTTGTTGTTTAAGAAGCAATGGAGAGAATATACTCTTCATGGGGGTCAAAGGAGTAGGAGGGGAGCCATTGGGCCAGGGATAGATCATGACACTGATGTGCCCAAAAGATGGAATTTGGTCCATTTACAGGTTTTGTTTCCATGGCAGAGTGTTTATTTAAATTCAGTGACTGAGGTCAATTCAGCAGAGGCCACACTCCTCTTGTCTTATGTGTAGCCATATAACAGCATGATTTTACCTACCTGGACTCAAAATACATTTCAGTTGTGACTTCCGTCTTGTCTCTTCGTTGAGGTCCTGTTTCTGCAGTTTTGCAATGCTGTGCTTCTAAATGGTAGCAGAATTACAAAACTTGCCTTTGCCTTTCATCCTGTGGCAGCATGGTTACACGGCTCCCACTCACTGATCTTGCAATTATGCAAACTTTTTGGAGTCAAAAAATAATGTTTCTCTATCAGTGTGTGGGTTACAAGAAGAACATGAGGAGTCCCTTGAAATGCATGCTAGAAAAGAAGAGGCCGACAGTAATAAATCTTTGGCCATGAGGTCTTCGTCAAAAGCAATTTTTTTTTAAAAGATTTTATTTATTTATTTGACAGAGAGAGAGAGAGAGATCACAAGTAGGCAGAGAGAGAGGGGGAAGCAGGCTCCCCGCTGAGCAGAGAGCCCAATGCGGGACTCGATCCCAGGACCCTGAGATCATGACCTGAGCCGAAGGCAGAGTCTTTAACCCACTGAGCCACCCAGGTGCCCCAAAAGCAATTTTTAAAGAAAATCAGCACCAGTAAACAGAGTGGCTTGAGAAAAGGTAGTACCAGAGGACAGGATCTGATGTGGTTTTAGTGAGAAAGGGGTCACATACATGACCAGCAATGGTGGTAGAGGGCTCAGGCAAACTCAGTAAATAGCCAGAGGAGAAACCTAATGTCCCGGAGAGGGCCAAGGCAAATCACAATTTTTTTTTTCACTTTGGCTTAAATCTTTCAATTTATGGTCCTGTCTTGCCCAATTGAAATCATGGGCAGGAAGTTGCCAAAGGGCTTATAAAATCTGGAAGGGATGAAGATTTTTCAGCCAGATTGAGGAAAGGTACAGAGAAAACCAATGTGTGGCTGACTCAAAAAATGTATCTGGCCAATCAAAGGCATATGGTCAACATTTTCTCTTGGAACAAAACACAGTCTTAAGAGAGCTTAATTTTTTAAAATATGTCTTCACTGGAAAGAGTCTTGAATAGGTAGTGTGTGCATCCTTCCTTTATAAGCCAGTAAAGGGCACCTAATTTTTTTCTCTAAGAAAACAAATCCAAAAGCTACTGTTTTGTTTTGTTTTTTCAGATAAAAACCCAGTATATCAATAAGTGGATTTTGTAGGGCTTAAGTACTGCCTTCCTTCTGTACCACATTACCGGCTACTGCATAGGATTTGAATTCCTTATTTTAACCATTGCTTCTGTTATCAAGAGAACACAGTGAAACCACATTTCATAACATCAAACTCCATGTGCTGAGACTCCACAGCTTCAGAAATCAGGGTTGGTGCAAGGAAACCTGTGTTCAAAAGAGTGTAATTATTTTGTACCAAGGCAAGATGATGGGAGTACACAATGTAATCAAAATTCTTTCCAAGTACCCTATTTAGATGCTCAACTTTCTAATATTCTAAATGCTTAAGTGTTACAGCCTAAGTATTGCCTCAGGATCAAGGACATTTTATGGGGAACCAAATTATAACTTTCTTTCTAGGACAACACACACATGATTTAGCCAAGGAGAAAGGGGGAACATATGAGACCTTTCACTTGAAGATGATTTTAAATGATAGCGTCTTAATTTGTGGATCTAGTACACTCTTATTTTGCAATACAATCAACACATATTGAGTACCTACAATGTATCGAATACCGTGATTAGTGTTTTGGCATATACAGAGTAATTATTCTCTCCACGCCCAAGAGAGTAGCTATCACTGTTAGTGTTCTTATTTTAAAGATGAAAAACACCGATGCCTAAAGGAAATTTGTTGAAGTTTACACAGTTAACAAGGGGCAGAGTGGGAATTCCAGCTCCAACTCTGATGTTTATTCTATACCGCACAGATAAGCCATTGTTCAAAATGTTTGCATTTTGGGAGAATTTTCTAGCAACTGTTGAATAATTCCAGTGTACTAGATTTCTAACAGCTTACTGGTTTTCCAGTTGTGCATTCTCGTGTGTGTGTGTGTGTGTGTTTGCCAGTGTTGCAGAGTTTGGGGAATACGCTGTTTTATGAAACAATATTCACTCTTCTTTGGAAACATTTCCTTAATTGTCATCTATCTCTGATTTAAGTGTGGGAGCTAGATAAATGAAGTATCCTCGAAATTCATGTAAGATGTCTCCTTTTATTTCCAAAAAGAATGTAATCCAGGTAGCTCACCTTATATACTATTTCAAAAGCTTTCTGACTCACTTATTTACATCTCTTTTTTCCCAATGGGTTTTGAATGCTGCCAAATTAATATTTATAAAGCTCTGTTGTTAGAATTTTCCCCCTTACTCAAAAATTTTAGTGGTAAAAAAATTCCTGCATGAGAGTCCCCGCCTTCCTCCATTTCCCTACCTACTTAAAAAGATTTTCATCTTTGCTTGTTGAGCTCCTCGTCCTTCATTCTCTAAGGAAACAGATCGCAACTTGGCATTCAGGAGATCACCTATGTGGGATGGTAAAGGCACACTCACTGTTTTCACTAACCTCTAAATAAAATTAGATGTTTTGAATCGTGAACTTAAGTTGCAACAAACCATAGTAATATTAATAATACCCGGGGCTTTGCAGCAATGGAAATCACAGGTGTGTATACAGCATGTTAGATAATTGTCTATCATATCTTAGTTGTTGCCGGTATCTCAAAACATCACGTATGCTAATCATCACATTGTATATAGCAGTTATTAATCCTATCACTGGATCTTGTTATTTAATATATAGATAAAAGATATATTTTACTATGATGTAGTATTTTAAAAAAATATTTTTTTCACAATGTTTCAATATATTTGGTTTTCTTTTGATTTTAAACATTTAGAAACATTGTGTTGAGATAAGGTGTATTGATGTCACGGGATTGCCCTAAGTTCAACTGCACAAAAACAGTTAGGAGCTCTTGCTGTAAAGAGAATCTAATCGTTTCTAGGGTCTCCAAGACTACATCAAGCAGAACTGATGTATGGCTGGAGGAGAAGGCAAAAGAAATGAGAAGGAGGGAGAAGGGGGAGGGTAATAGGAAAGTCGGGGGGGAGGGCAGAAAATATCCAAACTGGTGTGTGTTGGAGTGGACAAGAGGAGAGTGAAAGGTGAGGGAGAGGGGGAGCATGGAAGGTAAGAAAATTGGAGAAGGAAGGAAAGAAGATTTTTAGAAGTGGTTTTATTGTAAGTGGGATCCCTTTTAATGGTTCTAGGAAAATAGAAAGAGAATTTCTTTAATTTGGGTTTGCTTATTTCTGGACTGCTCTTCTTTCACTGACTCTATTCAAAACTGGGTGATGATGGGTGAGATGCCTCGGGGTTATACCTTAAGTGGAGTGCCAATGAAGGTCTTCAGAGAATGTTCAAGTTGATTGGCCTGACCTTAAAGTCCCCCAATTGAGTCTGTCTTTTATATTTGTATACCTTCACTTCCCACAATCAATCCGCTGTTGGAGCCAAGGTGTACCTTGTCCTCTCCCTTGACCATCCCCAAGCCTATTTTAAGGACGTGCATCTGCTCCTTCTAGATTTTCTGCCTGCATTGTTTCTTTCGAGTGCTTTCCACATTCTTCCCAAGGACAGAGGCCCAGCTTTTCTACCCTCATAAAACCTTCCACAGTGACTACAAACCAGTGGTCTTAATCTGGAAAGGACCAAACAGTAAAACTTCATCTGAAGGGACTAAATAGTAAATATTTTAGGTGCCTAAAAAAGTTCCTGTAGCAACTACTTCCCTCTGCCCTTCTAGCACAAAGGCATCCATAGAAAATATACAAATAGATGAGTGTGGCTGTGTTCCAACAAAAAAATTATTTACATAACGAGGCGGTGGGCCGGGTTTGGCCCATGGTTTGCTGACCTAGGCTCCAAATTGTAACAATCTTTCCCTTTCTCTGAATTCTAATAACAGATGTTTTCATAACCTCCGCCATTTGCTTCTAGTTTACAGCCTTACACTTGTAGTTACATTTTCTCCTAGAAGCTTTTCCAGAGATGAATTTAGCAGTGCAGATCCTATTGTTGAAAAAAGATATTAGTAAGGTGTTGCATGTCAGTGAGATGGAATTTGTTAGACGTACACGTTTGAATAAATATTTCTAGTCCCTACATCTGTCAATAATGCAACTTCAATTGCATGTGATGGTCCATTTAGACAAACCAACCCCCAAACCGTCAAGAAATTTTAAAGCTTTTTAAAAATACTGATACTGTTGGCGTGCACTTTGGAGAAGAATTAATAATTTTATTTCCTACAATGAATTTTCCCTTAATCTTTATAAAAACTCATTAAAGTTAAATTATTTCTTTCACTAATATGTTATAGTGAATTTTACTGGATGGTTTATTGTATTTCCCATAAACACTATAATTTCCCAAAAAGATGGAGTTTATAATCAAAAAGCCTAAATTTGAGACCCAGCTCCATTGATTACTTTGTGACATTAACGAAATCATTTCATATTTAGGATCTGTACTTTACTTTTCTGTAATGACAGGATAACATATGTATTTACTATTTTAAAACAGACAATGAATGTGAAAGTGCTTTGTAATAGATAAAATGATATAAATGTCACATGTTGTTGTTGATGATGCTATTATAGTGTTGAGGATCCTTTCCTTCAGTGGGTTTTTGTTTTGTTTTTTAAGAACTAGTTCTAGAATAGAGTTAAGGGAAGTGTTAGCCCCATTGGTTGGATTATATCAGCACTTGGTCCAGAGACCAAGTGAATGGAACTTGTTGAAGATAAATTTAAAAAATCAAGGTCAAATCAAGAGCCCTCTCCTTGCCCCGTAAGATCTAGGTAGACTTGAGAGAGACTGAAAAATCCAGCCCAAAGTCTATGACAGTACCTAAGTGGGTCTAGATTAGGTGGACTAGATGGGAAATATTACACTAGAAATATGGAAAGAATATACTTGAGTGTTGGGTAGGGATCTTAGACTGATTCAGGAGAATCATTCTGAAAGCCAGCAGAAAAGCTGAAAACAGGGCTCATATCTGGCAGGAATAAAGAATGAGGGGCCAGCCATAGTTAGAAAACAAAAATGAATCACAGAACTAGGTTTTTCTGGGGCATGAAATTTTCAGAGCACAACCTTGGGTGGGCAAGACCTAGTCAGAAGCCCCTTAGTTGATGCGGTGGGAGGCCACCACTTGATGCTTCCATGTTTGGATAGAGATGGTGCAGTACAGGGGAGACAGTAGTGCTCTGGAGCCGGGCACTTTGTCTGAATCTCAGATTTGTCCTTTATTAGCTGTGCGATGTCAATTTTCCCTAAACTTTCTGCTCTTCTTCTGTAGGCTATTGTGAAAAAAGTAGCCAATGTAGGGCCTGGCATGCAGACCACAGGAAATAAATATTAGTTCTCTATAAAACAATTTGCATCTGGATTAAGATATAAAATATTATTTCCAAGCAACTTTCTGGTTTTATGAATGTTCCTCAGATTTTTTTAGACTGACATGTCATTTTTGAACAGACTTCAAGTGGCCAACAGTATTATGGGTAGCTAGGAGGAATTAGATGGAATAAGAACATTTAGGTTTTAAAAAGCTTTTATTTTTTTTTTTTTAATTTTTTGTCTTTAATTATAGCTTGAACAAGACTGATTTCCTGTTTTAGATAGGTACACCTACTGGAAAATGTGTTAATTTATGCGTATCAACTGCAGTATATCAAATTTTCTTCACACACTTCACATAATGGGCTTTGCTGTGGAAGCCATTTTCTGAATTCAATATAAATTGAAAATTCAAAAGCCCAGTGTGAGTATTCTTGTTATGCAACAATTTTCCATCTGTTAACTTAGGATTATATACAGAGATTTCCTTTCCATTTTTCTTTTTTGTTTCCTAGACACTGACTATAAATAGACTTATTAGGATTAACTTCTATATTCATTCCCTACCGTTTTTGAAGTCTATTTCCTTTGTTTATGGCATTCTCTTACATTCCTTGAGCTGAATTACTAAGTTAAAAATTATTTGGTTATTTGCTTCCAAGCATCTCTGTGTGATATTTTCACGCTTTGAAGCAGAGAGATTGTTCAATATATAACAACGTATATAAGTAGAAATGTTATGTCTATATATTAATATAATATATTAATTGTTGCTATGTATTAATCAGACTTTGAGTTGTTTTCATGGAAGGTAATAACTCCTGCTACATTTTTTTTACTTTTTAAAGATTTTTATTATTTATTTGAGAGAGAGAGATAGTGAGACAGAGAGCACCAGTAGGGGAGAGGGGGGAGAGGGAGAGGGAACAAGGAGGGGGTAGAGGAGGAGAGGAAAAGGGGGAAAGGTAGAGGGAGAAGCAGACTCTCCACAGAGTGGGGAGCCTGATATGGGGCTTGATCCCAGGACCACAGGTTCATGACCTGAGCCAAAGGCAGATGCGTAACCAGCTGAGCCATCCAGGTGCCCCAGCTCTTGATACTTTAAAAAGAATGGTAACTACTAGAGGCTACTACACAGCTCAGAGAACTTCGAGAGGTCTGGGGAAATAGGCCCCAAGCTCTCAGAAACAACAATAGAACCTCACTCGGAACTGGCTTGGTGGTGATGGTTGCTGCCACTGCCAACCTCAAAACAATGGCATTACTGCAGAAAAACTAAGGCTTGGCCACCTGCTTTCAGTAGCTCACTTCCAAATCAAAGTCTCAGCAGATACATCTGGTTGATGGAATTTAAGGCACAGGCTTGCACCCTAAGTGTAAAGGAACCTAGAAAATATTTTTTCTCAAAATTTCAACTTAAGAGGGTAGGATTCAAAATATAGGAACCTGTAAAAATGTGGAGAGATGTTCAAAGTTTTTGGGAGGGCGGTGAATGACATTAGTCCACTATATTCTACTTGGTCTTCTCAATAACACTGGAGAATACTGTTTTAAAAATTTTTTGAAAGCCAAAAAATCTTATTTATATAGTTTTATTACCATTTTTAGCACTTATATGAACATTTTTTACGTAAACATGTCCACAATTGAATTTCTCTCTTTTTTTTTAAAAGATTTTATTTATTTATTTGACAGAGACAGAGAGGAGAGAGATCACAAATAGGCAGAGAGGCAGGCAGAGAGAGAGGGAAGCAGGCTCCCCACTGAGCAGAGAGCCTGATACGGGGCTCGATCCCAGGACCCTGAGATCATGACCTGAGCCAAAGGCAGAGGCTTTAACCCACTGAGCCACCCAGGTCCTCCCAGAATTGAATTTCTCATTCTTGTTTGCATTTCATTCATTCACTGTCCTTCCTCAACATTGTTCCTTTTCTCAGTAGATGGTTTCATTACTCACTGAGTCATCCTTGCTCTCTCTTTCTCACCCTTCTATTCATCACAAAGTCTTACTGGTTCAAATTTTGAAATATGTATCAAATGTATCCACTTCTGTCCATCTGAGCTGTCACAAACCTAGCCCAAGTCAACATTATCTCTTTCAGACTACGGCAATAGTTTCTTAATTATCTCCCTTTGTTTCCCTATCTTATTAGTTAAGATCAAACTTTCACCAAAGAAGATGAGTCCCTTCTGCTATATGCTTACCTGGCCCCCATATTTTTCCATATAGTACTTCTCTAAATATATTTTTTCTACACTTGTAATTTAATAATCATTTTTGTAAGTTATAAAATGTTTGTCTTTCCTACCAGACTATAAGCTCCTTGAAAGCAGGCACTGTGATTGCTTATTGAGTGGCTTCTTAAATATAACACAAACACCTAATAAATATGGTTTAAAATGTATGAATGAGGTTAATATTACATACTAATTTTGGGAGACTACATAAATTTTTCTGGGTCTTCTCTCTGTGGCTTGGAAGGTCTTAAAAAATCTTTATGAAGTGCTTGCTCTTTTGAGAAAATAACACTATTTTTAATATAAACATCTATCCTCAAGGAAGTAACTGGGAAGAGAAGTTATTCATTCTAATTGGACCAGCACATGACCTTCGTTCATGAATGTGCTTCCATGATTACTTAAACCTGAGTTACCTGCAATTTTATTCTTTTTTTCCTTTACATTTTGAGTGTTTACTATGTATTATGTAAGTGGTGTGTCCAAAGCTAGGGATGAAAAGGTGATTTAACTATCCCAGTTTGCTCACAATCCAGTGGAATACTTTTAACAACCACTTTCTAGCATTAGCTAATAAATAATCTATTTCTAGTGAAGAGTAAATAAGAGAATTCATGATGGAGTAATTAATTTTGCTGGCAGAATGAAGACCAGGCAGGGTTCCACTTGAAGGATAATCACAAACTAGAAAAATCGTTTAAAAAAAAGAAATTTCAGACAGGATGATAGAAGAGTACAAATATGAGTGCTCCATTGAGGAAACATAACTGTGTCTCATAGTTAACGACTGGTAATTAAAAGGAAAAAAAAAAGACCATATATTTCTTTAGGCCAGATGAAGAATAGCTTGAAAATCCCATGATGTGATGCAGTCCTCCTGATAATGTTCTTCTTCTACTGACAATTAGTCTTGTGCTTTGGGTTAGGTTTCCATTCATGTTGACAGTTTTGTGTTCCTCTGTCCATTCTTGCTGAGCCCACTCCTCAGGCTCTTCAGGGACACATCTTAAGAGTCTCCACTTAAGGCCAGAATAATATGAAGTCATTTTAATCTTTTTTCCTTTTCTTCTCAAATCAACCACTAGCACCTGTGCACAGGAAAGACACTGTGGAGTCTGATCCACCCAGGTAGAGATCCTGGGTTGTCTACTTATGACTTTGAGAATGTTACTTATCTTCTCTTAGATGATTTCCTCAACCGGAGTGTGAGGATGGGAGTATTTCCTTACACAGTTGGCATCGTGATCATAGGAAACTGCATAAGCAAAAGTGCACAGGGGAGACAGTCAATAACATTTCTTATTTTTGCATTTCCCCTTACTTTTATAGTAATGCTTTTGTAATCCAAGTAATCCATATGATAAACTCTCCTATCCTAAATCTGTTGCTACTACCCATTAGATTAAGACAGTCTCAGTGGTCCTTCAACACTTAACATAACTTCAGCAATCTTATGTCAACTTGATCTCTGAAATCCAGGGCGTAGTGGCCCAACAACCATAGTCTTAAGGTCCCTGGAACCACCGATTTTTCAATCAGGAACGTGAACTTTAAGTAGAGACATGAAGTTAACTTTGTGTTCCTCCACTGGGCTGCACGCACATGGTTTATGTGAAATAAACTCTTAATTTCTGCCAATAAATAACTTTTATATACCTATCTTCCTTCTCTGAACCGAAGCAGGCGACTTAGCCTGTGGCTGGAAACTGGTACAAGGCACCAACCCTCCCCAACACAGTTAAAGTGTAAAAAACTGAAGAAAGATTTTGTGTGTTCTCATCAGCACTTATGCAAGTGGATTACCTCTCTCCTTTCTTCCCTACATCGTGTCTCTCCCCATCCTCCCTTCTGTATTTATGAGGAATGAAAGCAACACCCTGCCGATTTCTTTTGAGTTTTATTATTCTGACTGCTAGGCACCTGCTTCCTGCCTCTCCTTTTGTATAGAAAGCATTAAGCCTCTCTTCCATTTGCTTTAAGATGCTTTAACAGTCATGTCAGTAGGATGTAATTAAAAAAGACAAGAACAGCAGGGAAAATGCCAAGCAATTACTAGGAGACACTGGGTAAAAACAAGGTTGAGACAAAGTAGTTTATATCAAAAGGAATTCTGATTACCGCCATAGTTATTATTGGTATTTAACATTTATTGAGCACCAACGTGGAGTTACACACTGTACAGAACATAGAATTAGACCCTTTTCTAGCTGGAAAGGATATTTAAAGAGCTGTGAGGTACTTCCAAAGCTGCTAGTAACAGACGATATTCCCCCATGAGGAGGATTAGAGGCTTGAGTTTTTACAAGGGAAATAAATGAGAAATTAAAGTAAAAAATGAGAATAGCTTTTAGTGAGCACTCAGTACAGATTAGTTATACAGAGGGGAAGGCAGGCTTAATAATTCATAACAGTATTAGGTCTCCGAGTGGAGCCGCTGGCCTCCTTCTCATATTAAAGCTGAATTCTTCCAACTGCGCCTTCCTTTCATGAAAATGCGCTGCAAAATACTGTTCTAGTTTTTCCTGAGAAAACGGTGAAGCATTTTTCAAAACACTTAAGTAATATTACCAAACGTAAATATTTAACCCTAGGTAGGCCAGGTGATTTTGAAAGTCCCTTGACTTGGCGACATTTATCTTTTTTTTTTTTTTAATCTCTGTGGATCTTATACAGTATCTGGGAAATAAGAGGTGCTGAAAGAGTGAGTTAGGAATAAGTAAATGAAAACATTTTGAAATAATAGAACTAACTCAAAATGTGTGTTCTAAATGTTCCACACAGAAAGCTACTTAGAAAAAAACGAAAGCATTTTCACCAGCCATACCCAGCAGCGAGAACGCCATGAAATGTGATACATGCAAATGGCAGTGATAGGACATGTGCGAGCCAAGAAATCCTCTTTCTGTTATGTTTGCTATTAACCCCACTCTTGTTGAAGTCTGCTTAGTTTGCGTTTACCAGGCTGCTTTCAGGCATGAACTCGTTCTTCTAAGTGCCTTTTCAGACAAATAAAACTCTCTTAAACTCTCTCAAGTCCTGAAACCATTGGATGGATGTCTTTCCAAAACGTGTGTACATTGCCTTTCTTTTGGAGGCAGAGCATATTCTGTTCAATTTTGATCTGCACATTCTTGAAAGTAGTGTTGGAAAATTGGAGCCGATTTAGAAAATAACTTTCCACAAGCTTCACAGCCCAGGCCACAGATCCCGAGTCTGTTGCCTTCCCAGCCTGCAACTCTGAGACACCAAGAATTTGAAATTCCAATCTGGTATTCCAGATGGTTTTAAAGGATGTTTGTCCAGGTAAGAAGATAGAATATACTTGATTTCATAAGTGGGTTTTTAAAGAAAACTTTATTGATATGTTTTAAATAATATGGGCTCTGTCAGTATTCTTGTCCTAGGATCTGCAAGAGATAGGCCAGGCCTCCATACCAAGGTTGTCAACATGAGCTATCCTCAAGATGACAGAGAAGAAAAGACTGTGATTATTAAATCCATGTCATTACAAGTGACCTCCTTTCTCTCCATTTCTTCCAGAAAGTCAAAAGCGATGGAAAACACTGGAGATTAACCTAGCACAAACCTCACTCTTTACTCTGGACATACTTGAACTTAAGCGAAACTCGTGAATACTATCTCTCTGATTCTGTAGAGTATTTTCTATTGGCTATGACAGCATAACCTTTGGACAATAATCATTAAGAAAGGCAAGTTTTGGGGAAAACAATTTCTCACATTGAAAAATCTGTATTACTGTAAATCATGAAGATTTCCCTGAGAATATTTGCCAGTTTTTTGGGATAAACTTGGGTATTCATAATTGCTATTCACTTAAAAACAGGGTGAATTGACTAGATTCTTTCTCTGCTTATGCATAAAAATGAAGAGGTAGTTGGGACACCTGAGTGACTCAGTTGGTTGTATCCAAATCTTAATTTCAGCTCAGGTCGTGATCTCAGGGTCGTAAGATTGAGCCTCACATCAGGCTCCACACTGTTTGAAAAACAAAACAAAGAGTTAAGAGGTAGCTCAGATTTTCTAAGCTAATTAACTAGATTGAACTGAATGCCTAGAGTGGTGTTTATGACATAATTTACCCTGAACTCCACCCTCCACTTTCTTCCCACATTCCCTGGAGCACTCACTGCTAGTCAAATATAAATGTAGACAATGAAAAAAACAAAACAAAACTGTGTATTTTTCCCACTTGATGGCTAACCTTAATGATATGTGCTCTTTAAACTGTACTTAAGACTCAAACTCAGGCCACACAATCCACTACTTTAATCAGAAGTCCCTCACAAACTGGAGTCCTGACTTCCCAGTTCCTTTTCTAAAGCTGAGTCATAGCTGAGGTTCCTCTTCTCCAAATTGGAAACTTTCAAAACCAAGTGTTGTTCCCAAGCGACTTCCGTTACTTTTCAATAACACCTTCTTGGATTATTACTCACCAATGATGTAATACGACAGGACAGAAAATGTACCATTTTGAATACAGTTTGGTGGAGATTAAACATTTTCTAATGAACCGTAAAGTAAACACTTAGGACGGGAATTGGAAGAACAATTTTCACAGAAAATGAAAATGTGTGAAAATTAGTTTTACTGCATTAGTTCCCACTCCTGCACTATTTTGAATATTTGCCAAACTGTGTGAATAATTAGTCTGGTTTAAAAACCAAATATGTTCGTTCGGTTGTGTGTGAGAAATAAATTTA
The DNA here is from genome assembly GCA_028646535.1 of Procyon lotor. Lineage (NCBI taxonomy): Eukaryota > Metazoa > Chordata > Mammalia > Carnivora > Procyonidae > Procyon > Procyon lotor. Next base: position 69,713,467 of record CM053604.1, on the reverse strand, counting down.
TGGTGCATGGCTTATTTCTTCTTACATTCTTACACAAAGTAAACATAGCCCAACTGACTGAAATATTGCTGTGTGATCAACTGTGAGGTGGTCGTAGATTCATAAGATCACAGATTATGCTTCAATTTTCAATCCATAACTAATTAATAGCTGTGACAGACTTACATAGCAGCCAGTTTTAAAGCTGAGAATTCTAGGTAGTAGACCTGGAAAAAAAAAAAGCCAATTTAAAAGAAACTCTGCATTTGGTGCAAGGAGGGCACGCATAGGGGTTTTGTTTCCCTTGCTTTGACAAATGTAGAAGTAATGCTGATTTGAGAACTACACCTATAATTATTGCAAATCCAGGAAGTCGCTAATGACTCTCCCATTATTATATGAACTGTTTCGTATTCCTTCAGTTGGATTACAAGACTGAGCACTCCTATAAGGCAGCTGTAAGGTGTACTTGCCCATCGTTGATTCTCAAAAAAGTCTGTTCAACATAGTGAAAAAAAAAATCCTGAGTGCTCCCATGGTCCATGCCCTGAGCATGCACTTTCCCTCGACTTGTCCACAGGTTTTCATTCAGCCATGAAAATGAGCTTTGAGGTAAAGAATTCTGTTCCAGAGTCAGCCATATAATTTTAACCAAGAGACTTCAGAAGGCAAGAATGACCTTACATTATTTTTTTCTTCATTAATCCCATAGTTAGAAACACATTTTAGGAAAACATAAAGCAAATGTAGTACAAGAATGGAACTTGAAAGGTGAAAAGGATGATTATGTTATCATCAGAAATAATATACTCTGATTTAAAGATTGATGTGAGGGGCACCTGGGTGGCTCAGTGGGTTAAAGCCTCTGCCTTCGGCTCAGGTCATGATCTCAGGGTCCTGGGATCAAGCCCCACATCGGACTCTCTGCTCAGTGGGTAGCCTGCTTCCCCCTCTCTCTCTGCCTGCCTCTCTGCCTACTTGTGATCTCTCTCTCTGTCAAATAAATAAATAAAATCTTAAAAAAAATAAAGATTGATGTGAGATTCAAAAGATCAGTGCTACGTTTTGTGCAGTAGCAACTGCCAACCTGGAGCACTCACTGCTAGTCAATATAAATGTTTGTATTTGTATTATATAATATAAATATAAATATAAATATAAATGATCAGTACAACACCATAGAATGGTGTTGGAGAAGGCCAGACCCGTGCTTGAAACTGGTTCTGTGCTTGAACCTGGTTCTGTGCTTGAACCTTAGTGTCTTCAGGATGCACAATAAAATGTATTCAATAACATTTACCAGGCTGATTTACTGTCATGATTAAATGAAATGAGGTCCAGTACCTAGGATAGACTAGTTACTCGGTAGGCAAAAGTTATTTTTTTCCATTTATATTAACAGTAGTGATAAAGAAAATAACCCCCTACCAAAATTTGAATAAATCTGTTCTCCCTAAATCTAACAAGGCTGTTTATATTGATTCAGAGTGAAAAATATCTATTATATCTCTGATGAGAACATCATATTTCAAAGTTTAGACCATTATAGTGAGTCTCATGGGAGGGCAATCCACTTGGAGCTTCAGTTTAGCTAAAAAGTTATTTCTGTGGATATTTTAATCTTTTATGTTGTTCATCATCTCTGTAGACTGGGAGCCTGTTGGAAATGTATTATCATAATGGATGTGTTTTGCATATTCTGGCAATCTGGGGCAGTTCCAGTGAACAATGAAATTTTGGAAATCATGAAAATAATAAAATATAGATAAACTGGAGCTGCAATGAGTAAACTTTAATAACAATCTAAGCAACAGTCTGCAAACCAATCTTGAGATCCTGTCACAGAGCAGAGGACATGAGCCCCAGCTCTGATTTCCTCTGTAAAGCAACCAAAAGCATTGTTTGTGGTTCTCACATGAGTAAGTGCCTCTCTGTGACCTTTACTAGCTTTGCATTGGCAATATCTTTCATGTTCATCTCTTTTTCCTTCAATGTTGACTTATCTTCTATGGCTCTTCCCTTTCAGAGTCTTCCCTGTCCACGAATGAAGAGCCCTGCTTTCCTTCCTGCATCTAGCTCTACCAAGTCTCCTCTTCCATTGTCATCTATGAAAGCCCATGTCACGGTGTGGTTAGGAAGTCCTTTAAGTCAGGGTATGAGATTTAGGATTCCAAGGGTAATATCCTGTTTCACCTAGCAATCGTCTATTCCATGGAACTCTAGAAGGGAAAAGATTGACTAATATTCACATCCTAACCCCTTGTAGTATTATTTACAGGTAGTTTTCTCAATGTCTTGGAAATACACAGAGTATCAGATGACATAATCAAAGCCATCTTGCCAACGTCCTCTCAAGGACTTGATGGTGAAAAAGAAGACCTAGAAAAATAAAAGCATTACTCTAGTACGTCTAGTAAAATATCTGCCTGACATTTATTTTCATGCAACATGTTCATAAACATATTTCTAGGGGCGCCTGGGTGGCGAAGTGGGTTAAAGCCTCTGCCTTCGGCTCAGGTCATGATCTCAGGGCCCTGGGATCGAGCCCCGCATCGGGCTCTCTGCTCAGCAGGGAGCCTGCTTCCCCCTCTCTCTGCCTGCCTCTCTGCCTACTTGTGATCTCTCTCTCTGTGTCAAATAAATAAAATCTTTAAAAAAAAAACAAAAAACAAAAAACAAAAAACAAAAAAAACATATTTCTAGAAAAGCCAGAACTCTAGGACCTTAGAGCACCCCTAGATGCTTTTCTGGTCTTGATGTATACTCAACCTCTCTTAATTTTGGTTGATTGTTAGAATTATTAGCACAAGAAGCACAAACTTGCTAATTACTTCCTTGCGATCACAAAGAACAAGGCAGAAGGTGTTAGGAATAGCACTGAGGACTCTTGATGTTTTGTTCCTTGCACTAATTATTAAGCACATCTCCTTCCTCTCTATTAGCTGTACAAAAGGTGTCGCTGGTAAACCATATGTTTATCAGGCAGAAAATGTGCAGCACGGTCTCTCCCCTCTCACTGTCAGTGAATGCACACTGAAGAGCACAGTTTTGGAACAGGAGAGATTCAGAATGCCATGAGGCTGGTGCAGCTCCACCAGGCTCCGAGCCCTGGAGGTGGAAGGGAGGCAACCGCTATGGTTATGTGAACTTCCTAGGCGGCACAAACCAATCCTTCACCACCTGCCTGGTGGCAATTCCTATGGAAAAAAAGGATCGAACTGGACACACAGATATTTTAAAAATATTGTACCCTTATGATTGATTTTTATAATGCTGTCACCCATTTCCCATTCACCTCATCCCTTTAAGTTAAAATAAAATGCTCTGTGGCAGCGAGGCTGTGAGAAGCCAGTGATTACAGGGTACATTAACAATAATGCCCCAGTTAGAGTCTGGTGGTTTGTTAGAACAAGGAACACCCTCAGCTTTGCTTTGAGCTATTAATTAACCAACCGGTCATTAACTGCAGCTAACAATTGATTTAGAAGGAATTATTGCTTAAATAGCAGGAGGTATTTAAGAGGAAAATAAATTAAAACAAAGAACTGCTGGATCCTGAGAAAAAAATAGGAGTTCTTGAAATATAGAGAAGAGTTGCAAGGGCTCTGTAATTATCAAGTGATAAACAGTCATTGAGAAGCACATTCCCTTTATGTTTTTCCAGAAATAGTGACAGTGTCTTATAATCAAGGACCCCACTGTCTTTACTAATTGAATGATCCAAAATGAATGATGTTATGAAAAGCATAACTGAAGTAGTAAATTGTCATTTTAGTGGATACCCAAACACTTACATGAATCACAACCACAATGTCTTGGCGGTGTATTATGAAAGTTTAGTTTAGACACAAAATTTTAAAATAAACAAAACATCAGCATATCTATCCCCCAGGAACTGAATCACATGACACACTTACTGTATGACTTCAAGGACGTCGTTTTTACTCCTTATCTTTCCTTGAGTTATTTTATTTTCTTTTATTATTTTAAAAGATTTTATTTATTTATTTGAGAGAGGGAGAGCAAGCACAAGCAGGAGAAGAGACAGAGGGAGAGAGAAAAGGAGAAGCAGACTCTCCACAGAGCAAGCAGCCCAATGCAGGGTTGGATCCCAGGACCCCAGGAACATGACCTGAGCTGAAGGCAGACTCTTAATAGACCGAGCCACCCAGGTGCCCCGAGCTAGTTTATTTTAAAGGCAATTGTGTCTCCTGATAATTCTCCTGTTCCTATTACCTTGAGAATCAGGTTTACAGGGGTTATGAATTTTTGTATAAAGCAGCAATGAGAAAACTAACGGGAACCAAAGAAACTACAGAAAATATATAATTTTGAGTGAATGATTTCCCATTTAACTAAAGTCAGCTTTAGGAATTACTGTAGCCGGTAATGGGCTTTGCACAGCACCAGGTTAATTGAAACCTGTGCATCTTGGAACTGAGTCCCCACTTTGCACAATTATGGAATGCAGAGTTTCAGTGAGCACAGTACTCTTTGAAGCAAGGCCTACATGGAATGAAAGAGATTTGAGAATTTGAGAGTTCCTTAACAGACTGACTTGAAATTAGCATTATTAAATGCATGAACAGGCAAAATATAGAAATATCACTAAATGTCATTAAAAAAGTCTGTTTGTTTATTTATTTATTTGTTTATTTATTTATTTATTAAAGATTTTATTTATTTATTTGACAGAGAGAGAGATAACAAGTAGGCAGAGAGGCAGGCAGACAGAGAGGGGGAAGCAGGCTTCCTGCTGAGCAGAGAGCCCAATGCGGGGCTTGATCCCAGGACCCTGAGATCATGACCTGAGCCAAAGGCAGAAGCTTTAACCCCCTGAGCCACCCAGGCACCTCAATAAAGTGTGTTTTAAAAATTGTTTCTCTTCCATCACATACTCCTCAAATATTGAAGTCAAATGATAAGAAAAGTGAAAGTAAATTAAGATAACTTACGTACTTGCTTATTATTAGTGTGCTTGATTTGACCATGACTTTTTTTTTAAGAGAGACAGAGAGAGAGAGCACGCATGGGGGAAGGGCAGAGGGAGAAGGAGAGAGAGAATCCCAAGCAGGCTCCATGCCGAGCACAGAGACCGTCATGGGGCTTGATCAAGTGACTCTGAGACCGTGACATAAGCTGAAATTAAGACTTGGACACTTAACTGACTGAGCCACACAGGCACCTCTTGGCCATGACTTCTTATATTGCTTTTTCTTTTTTCCATAACAATCAATTTCCCATTGTTTATTGAAGGATATGGCTTCCATGGTTGTCATGGTTAATTTTATGTGTTAACTTGGACAGTGATTTTGAAAGAGATCAATGTTTACATGATAAATGGTCAACTCTGGGTAAAGCAGATTGCCCTCCGTAATGTGGGTGGGCCTCATATAGTCAGTTGAAGGCCTGAATAAAACAAAAGACCAGCCTCCATGAGCAAGAGGGACTTTTTCAGCAGACTGTCTTCATACTTCCTCTGTACCATTGGCTCTCCTGGGTCTCTAGCCTACCAGCCCACAGCCCTCTCTCTCATACACACACAAGTTTTAGCACATGTGTAGATTCCACGTGATCACCACCACAATCAGAGCAAAGAATAGTGTTATTTTTTCAAAAAAATACTGCAGCCTGTTCCTTTGTGTTTACACTCTTCTCCTATTCCAAATCCCTGACAATGAGAGATCTGGTCTCCATTAAGGTCAGTTTTTGTCTTTTTAAAGAATGTTATATAAATGAAATCACACAGGGGCACCTGAGTGGCTCAGTTGGTTAAACAGCTACCTTTGGCTCAGGTCACCATCTCAGAGTCCTGGGATCGAGGCCTGCATCTGGCTCTCTGCTCAGTGGGGAGTTGGCTTATCCCTTTGTGCTCTACTTCTCTTTCTCTCAAATAAATAAATAAAATCTTTATAAATAAATAAGTGAAATCACGTAGTTATAACCTTTTGATAGTAGCTTCTTTCACTTAGGATAATGCCTTACAATTTCAACTAAGTTGTTGGCTATATCAATAATTTGTTCATTTTTATTGCTGGGTAGCATTCCTAAGTGCCTAAGATCTTTTTGCATATAAGAAATTTGTCCACATATTCATTGATATGTATTGAGATTTTAAAGTAGATGCATTTTTTTTTAAAGATTTTATTTATTTGTTTGACAGAGAGAGAGAGAGAGATCACAAGTAGGCAGAAAGGCAGGCAGAGAAAGAGGGGGAAGCAGGCTTCCTGCTGAGCAGAGATTTCCCCATGCGGGGCTCGATCCCAGGACTCTGAGATCATGACCTGAGCCAAAGGCAGAGGCTTTAACCCACTGAGCCACCCAGGAACCCCAAAATAGATGCATTTTCTGTGACACTTTTTTTTAAATACCCATAACATGTTATGAGAAGTATATTATTTTGACATAAAAGTTATAAGTATGGCCCATCTTAGTTATAAAAAATATCATATTTCTGCATTTTTTCCTTTGCACAGTCTATAATTTATCATATCTTGCTATTACTACCTCAGTTAAGGCTATTTTTCTCTTTATCAAATTAACAAGTCCACTCTGTCACTTTATGTTTCACCACTATTTTTTTATTCCAGAAGCTTCTTGGATCTCTACACACATTTTCTTATACTTCTTTTGTATTATGTACATGTCTTCAAGAATAGTCATGTCTATACACTTAATTATTGAAATATATGGGCTTTTTTTTTTAAAAGATTTTATTTATTTATTTGAGAAAAAGAGAGAGAGAATAAATGGGCTGAGGGTCAGAGGGAGAAGCAGATTCCCTGCTGCTCAGGGAGCCCAATGTGGGACTCGATCTTGGGACTCCGGGATCATGGCCTGAGCTGAAGGCAGATGCTTAATGACTGAGCCAGGTGCCCCAAAATACATGTTATTTAATTATAATAACACTGAAATATATTTTACCTTATAAATAGTTTTCCTTTTATTTCTCTTTTTTATAAGAGAGTATTGTTTAGAATTTTTAAACGTTATGTGTGTTATTGAGTTATAATGTTTGGAATAAAATGTGAGAGGTTGATAGACCAAGAGTAGCAGGTACACTCATATTAGTATAGTTGACATACAATATTACATTAGTCTCAGGTGTACAACATCGTGATTCAATGTCTCTATAGTTATGCTGTGTTCACTACAAGTGTAGCTATCATCTGTAACCATTACAGTAGCATTGACTGTATTCCCAATGCTGTGTCTTTTATTTCTGAGACTTATTCATTCCATAAATGGAAGTCTATATCTCCCACTCCCTTTTACCCATTTTATCCATCCCCTAACCCCTTCCCTCTGGCAATTATCACTTTGTTCTCTGTATTTATAGGTCTGGTTTTTTTTTTTTCTGGCTATGTGGAATCTAAAAAAACTAATAAATGAAAAAAAAACAAAAAGCAGAATCAATCTATAAATATATAACATGTGAATTTCATTTCAGTGTATTAAAGAAGTAATTTTTCTAAATATAGGATATTAGTTCAGATAGTTTTGAGAACTACTGCTTTAAACTTTATGCCCCTAGCTACTTGCTTTTCCTTCTCCAGGGACATTATAACTTCCTAGTTTGACTAGATGATTTCTAACTTCCCTTTGTATTCAGAGAATTTAGAGTATGTACTTACACACATCAATTTTTTGTGTGTTCTATCAGTCAGCTTAAGCTGCATTATGTGGTGATAATAAACAATAATAAACAGCCCCTAAGTCTTAGTTTCTTTCAATAACAGGATTATTTCTTCTTCAGGTTACATGACCATTATGAGTAAGCTTGATGCCCTGTTTTGTCTTCATTTGGAGACTGAAAATGAAAGAGAAACATCATGGGATATGCTGGTTTTGCCTTGGAAAAGAACAATGTTGGACCAAATGATATCTTTTAAACCATTTTCTGAAAGTGTTTCATGTTAGTTCCACTCACATTTCATTGATCAAAACAATTGTGTGGTCAAGTCTGAAGTTTGACCCGCTTATGAGGAAAGGTCAGCAAATATGTTTGCGTAATGATACATTTTATCAGATATAGTATGATTTTTTTTTTTTACTATTTTGTTATTTTAACAATGAATATATATGGAGCTTTATTTTTATAAACATGTATCGACTGATTACATATGTTAGGCATTGTTTTAAGTATTTCATATCTTGTTTATCTTCTTTAAATGAACCATCAAAATATAATAAGAGATAGCTAACGTCTGCAATGGTTATGAATTTGTGATAAAATCAATTTCATCTTAACAGATTTTATATAATCCTAGCCCATAGACAGTCAGTAAACTGCTCATGTAGCTATTTTTCACAATTGACTGTTTTTTTTTCAATTACTGTTATTTATTTTAGTGAGAGAGAGAGAGAGAGAGAGCTTGCATGGAGGAGGAGGGGCAGATGGAGAGGGAGAGAGTGAATACCAAGCAATCTCTATGCCCAATGCAGAGCCTGAGGCAGGATTCAATCACTTGAACTTGAGATCATGACTTGAGCCAAAATCAAAAGTTGGATGCTTAACTGACTGAGCCACCTTAATAAAAGGTTTAATTTTTAATTGTAAGCTTATAAAAGTTCCTAGGCAATTTATTAAATATTCTACAGAAAAACATCACATGCAATTAGGTATGTCATTGGGTTGTGTTTTTTTCTTCTTTTTTCTCCATAGAGCTTAGAGTATCTTGATGAGAGAAGCGATCTTTGAATCTCTATTGTAGCTGGTGCTATCCTTTCCTGTCCATATCTTCTTTGTGTGCTTATCTGAGCACTTCCAACAACCAGCATGTTTGACTCTTGGTCTTTGACTTTCTCTGGTGACCAGAGTCTGCCAGTCTACATGCTAGATGGGCTACAAGTGCCCCTGATGTAGCACCTTCCAGGAACAGTAAACTTGCCCCCCTGTTGGAGTGACTCTAAAACGTGCTGGCTCCCAGAGTTCCTGGTACTATTGGGCTCTGATTCTCACAGCAGTAATCTACACAATAACCCCTTTTATTGGCTTCCTTTCTTCCCTAATGCAGTTTTCCATGCCCTTAGCAAGGCTTTCTGGAATCACTCAAATGAACTCAAAGTATTTACACTCATATTCTTATCTCAGGGTCCACTTCTGGGGAACACAATCTAAGATGCTTATCATGTGGATTAAGGCCTGACAAGTAGAAGGTCCTTAGTGAATGTTTATCATAATGGTCAAAAGAAGTAGGAAAGAAAGCAGATATCTTCCTGGAAAATATTGCCCAGTGAAAACACATAAAGTCAATTTTTGAATTTAATATTTCTTTCAGTCTTTCTAACCAAATCATCTGCTTATAATTTAACACTTAAAAATGTTATCATCTCTTATATTTTCACATTTCTAATAGCTTCTCATACTTGCTACCTTTAGTCCATCAACCTCTCACATCTTATTCCAAATTTTAAAGTCCCACAAAAGAGCATGCCATGAAAATTATTATTATTAGTAATAATAATAATGACAACAGTAGTCAATATTTATCATTTGTTCTGTGCTAAGTACTATCCTAAATGCTTCACATGTATTAATTCATTTAAGCATCATAACAAATCCAGGGGCACAGTATTATTATTTATCCATCAGTTGGTTGATTAAGAAATACACAAAGAGTGGGGCACTTGGGTGACTAAGTTGGTTACATGTCTGCCTTTGGCTCAGGTCATGATCCCAGGGTGCTGGGATAGAGCCCCACATCAAGCTCTGAGCAGGGAGCCTGCTTCTGCCCCTCCCTCTGCCCCTTCTCCCACTTGTGCTCTCTCTCTCTCAAATAAATTTTTAAAAAAAAGTCTTAAAAAAAACCACACAAAGAAAACAAAATTACTACTTTGAGATTAATTTGAATATTTAGAAACCCAAAATAACACACTTCAAAATTAATAGAATTATTAAAATAGTTAATAATAAAGTCAGAAAAATACCTCAGGAGATAAGAGCATCAAACAAGATTTATCACTTCCCCATCTTATATGTTCTTTTTATAATCTATCCAACCATAGCCCTTACCTATGCCTATGAACAACTGGGCCAGGAAGCTCATGGTCTTATGTCAAATAGGAAGGCCTGTTTTGAGAGTTTAAACCAAAAGAAATTGAGACTAGGTCAATTTGTGGCTGAAATGAGGATCATGTCAAGCCAAAGCTGGAACCATATCAAACCAAATCCAGCCACAAGCCAGACATTATCATGATGAGTAGAAACCATGAGGAAGCAGAGAAAGCCAACTAGTAAAGAGAGAGAATCAAGTTGAGCAGCCACTTGGCCTGAGACCTTACTTAAAGGACATATCTGTATCAAGAACTTGGGGCCAACCATTCCAGGAGGAATGACAGCAAATTCAAAGGTCCCAAGGCTGAGCAAACTTGATAGAGATGAGGTATAGAAAAAAGGGCTGAGGGCAGGATCAGTGTGAGCTCAGGGAGGGTGATTCCAGATAAAGGCAGAGGGGCAGCAGCCAAGTGGAGTTGGGGCTGGTGGGTTGTGGTGAGAGATTTGGATTCCTTTTTCGGGAAGCCCAGCCCAGTTCTGTTCTGCCTCCCTTTGAAGCTGCTCCCATTGGCCTCGTTAAATGGAATCTCACCTTCTTAAAAATGTTCACAGACATATACCTCTAACAATTGGCATATAAAGTCCTGAATTGCAGATTCTTCTTTTACTTGGTTTATCTTCCCAAAGATGTTGAGTCTTAGAAATTAGGAGCCATGAATCTTTATATGCTCTACAGATAGTAGTGAGCTGGTATGGACGAGTGCACCATAAATATTTGTTGGCTCAGTGAAGGGGATGATACTGACATATTCCCTACCACCCGCCAAAGTTTCTTACAATGTTTTCTCCATAGAAGTTCTATGGCACATTACGGGGCACTAAACTGCTCACTGAGACTTTCCTTGTCAAAATGGTTTCTCAGTCAAACTAACAACTGTGAATCAATAAATCTTTTGTTAGGGCTTTGTATATTTGAGTGGCTGGGGAATGGGGAGTATCATTTTATAAATCCAGGAAAAATTACACAGCCTTGTGACATTTACTGAGCTCCTACCACAGGTCAGTATTGTGTTTCTTGTTTTACTAGCATCTCTTGTTGAATCTCCAAGCAACCCTATGAAGGCACAACTAATATGTGGCAAAATCAGTCACCCAGCAGGGTCAGAGGAACCTGAGTTCATACTTTCAATCATCAGCCTAAAGTTGCTCTAGTTTGCCTGGATGAAAGAGGGAGATTTCCCTCTTATTTTTGTTCTTAAACTTACTCACATCTAGCACCTTCTCCCTGTTGTAGGATTACTACATATATATATAGGATTTTTATTTTTCTCTAATGTTTGCAAGGCCAAAGGATTCAAACTTGCAGAAATGAATTCATCCAGCAGCCTTCCTCTTCCTGTAGTATCCTCTCAACCTTCAACTATTTTTCTGATACTAAGAAATTTTTATACACTTAGCTGTGGTTAGTATTTACAAGTGGACTATGATATTAACAAAACAGTTTCATGATATCTGTATTTATAAGAAAATACATGGAAAATATGTGCACATTTTTCTATTGAAGAAAAGAAATGACCCATGAAGAGGTCAGTAATCTTTGACAATAGCCAATTTTTTTTTTCTTTTTGCCTCTATTTGAGGTTTATATGAGATATTTGAAAATTTGAAAAACACTGGATTAATGATAATTAAAATTTTATCTGAATGGGTGACATCATCATGTCAAGTTATTTTTGTCTTTGAAAACTATTAACTGCTAAACCCGATTTGCAAGAATACTGCAGGTAAAAAGTAACAGTTTGTGAATTATATGAACAATAAAAACGATGTCAACTAAGAATAATTTCTTTTGCAACCTTTTCACAGTTAAAACCAGCTCCACCAAACTGCCATTAATCTTAGCTACATTCTAACATAAAGACCTGTGACTTCCAATGGAGCCTTGTCTTTAGCCTGGGAGAACCTTCAGGATGTTATATTATTGGGGTAGAACTCGGCAGTGTGGCTATGGTTAGCTGTGGGTGGCGCTGAGAAAGCTTTAAGTCTATTTTTCAAGGATGGTCACCCAGTATGTGCTAGAAACTTCAGTTTTATCCAGCGGAAGGTAAATCAAAGAATACTTCCTTATGTTAAAACACACATGGATATATGACCGAATAGAAAGTGAAAATGGCACTCAATTTAAATATATAACCTAGGATTTCAAAATATGTTAAGTTGAAATGACAGGATGCAGGTTTCAATTCTCTGTCATTTGAAAAATAATCTAGCTTACCAAGGCCCAGTGTTAACGAGACCAATAGGGCTTGAATCTTGGTTTTGCGATTTCCGTACTGTGTGGACGTGGGCAAATTATGTAACCTCCCTGGGTCTCAGCTGCCTCCCCTGTAAAATGGTGATAATACTGCCCCACAGGTTTGTTTATAAAGATTCCATGAGTAAATATTTGTAAAATGCTTGGAACCATCCTTGGTTCCAAGGATGGAACTTATAATTATACACCACTTATGCACATCCTTGTATAAGTGTCCGTTAATTGAACTCAATTAAACTGAGTTGGAACCACAGCAGTTAGTCTTGAGAACATTGAACTGTTGTCAACATGAAGAGGAACAGCTCTGAGAATGACCGGGTAATATACCTGACACCCCTTTTCTGCTGCTCCTGCTTTGCTTTCCTATCTCTCCCTAAAAGGGGGAAGTTGTCTATGACGATAGCATCACCTTCACCAAGCAGGTGAGTGCATCTTTCGATTTCCAATCTTTTGTTCTATTGCCGCATATGTTCCCGAGGATATAGAGGTGTCTCAGAGAAGTCTCAAATTTCTATGTGTATAAAAATCACCCAGAGATGTTGCTAAAATATAGATTCTGATTAGGGAAATCTGGGCTACGTCTTTAGATTCCGCATTTTCGATAAGTTCCTGAGTAATGCCCCTGGGGTTAGTTCCAGGATCATACTCTGAGTAGCAAGGGCCAGCAATATCCTAGCATATTTTACCATCTACAAAAAATATCCTGCAGAATTTAAAATAATTGCTTCTTCTTCAGGTCCCAGGCCCGTGTAAAGTGCCTCATACAGTATTGTGACCGAAAGAACTCTTCTGCTCTGAGGTAAATGACCAGAATACAACACCGACATTTTAAATGACTGCCCATCTGCTCAGGAGGTGAGCAGAGAATTTTGAAAACCTCCCCCACCCAATTTGATTTGCTCCATGAACACTTGACAATGGAATTTTCAGAGAATGTGTGTTCCATAGTTCTAGGCAAGAGACACTTCCGTGGATCCAGCGGCATATGGCAGGCCTGTGGGTGGTACCCTAGGCAGGTAGGAAAGGTGTGCTTTTCTGGCAGCTATGCACAGGCTTTGCCGACCTGAGGCAGGGCCCTCGGTAGTGGCATCAGGAGAAGGAATGGGGGTGAGGAGAAAAGATGGAACAGGAACCCCCTTCCATAGGCTATGCCAGCATACTGGGGCTCAGCCCAGGGCCAAATTAACAACACAGTTCAAGGGGAAATATTCACAGATGCTTTCCCTGTGGGAGACTTGCAGGAAGGCTCTTTACATCCTCTCCACCCCTCCCAGAATTCTATGAAAACACATCGACAACACTACCAGGTTGACAAACCCATAAAATAATCATTGGTTTTTCAGTCTTTAAAGTTCTACACAGAAACTGGCTCACTGGATGTTGGTCAAAGGACCAAATGCCTAAAACTTCTTTCCAGGGAAAATTTTCGTTTTCCTTTTTTTTAAGATATCTTTTTTATTTTTTTTAAAGATTTTATTTATTTATTTGACAGAGAGGCAAGGCAGAGCGTAGGCAGAGAGGCAGGTAAGTAGGCAGAGAGGCAGGAGAGAGAGAGGGGGAAGCAGGCTCCCAGCTGAGCAGAGAGCCCTATGTGGGGCTCGATCCCAGGATCCTGGGATCATGACATGAGCCGAAGGCAGAGGCTTTAACCCACTGAGCCACCCAGGCTCCCCTAAGAGATCTTTTTTAGAGCAGTTTTAGGTTTATACTAAAATTGGGAGGAAGGTACAGAGATTTTCTCTATACCCCTGCCCAACCGCGCATAGCCTCCCCTACTATCAACATCACTCACCAGAGTGACACAGTTAGTACCAAGGATGAGCCTACACTGATACACCGGAGTCACCCAAAGTTCAGAGTTTACCTTAGGGTTCACTCTCGGTGTTGTACGGTCCACGAGTATGACACAGATAGATCAGATATAATGACATAGGTGCTTCATGCCCTGATCTAGAAGTCCTCTGTGCTCTGCCTATTTCTCTCCCTTACCCAATCCCTTGCAACCACTGATCTTTTTATTGTCTTTATTGTTTTGCCTTTTCCAGAATGTCATCCAGTTGGAATTACATAGTGCAGAGCTTTTTCAGATTGCCTTCTTTTATTTCATAAAATGCGCTTTAAGTTTCTTCCGTGGATTTTCATTATTTGATAGCTTATTTCTTTTTACCACTAAACCGTGTGGGAGAGGTTTTCTTCTAGGAAAAATAATTCACCTGGAAAATATTAGTTTACTTCAAATACTTAAATATTTGAGGATTATAGGGAAATCCTTTTAGAAAAAGTGGAGCTATAAAAATAAAATACAGATTTAGAAAACATATATGGGGTAATTAAGAACCCTCTATGCACTGGAAACACTATACTGAATCTCATATAATTTTTTTCCTGATTTGGGGGCTTTGGGAGCCTGCCCAGAGTGGCTGCATCCCAAGAGGAATAATGAACATGCTGCGCTGTTCTTTGTGCATAGGTATCCCAGGCTATCAAGCATCTATGTCCAGCAAGGGCCATCTGCTGCTCCTGGCAGTAACCAAGGCTACAGGTGGAAGTCCTCCTTCAACACTTCGGCCCCCAGGGTTCACCCAGCTGGGTATTTGCACAGGTGGCTCTGTCACAGCTTGCTATCCTGTACCCTGGATTCGAAACAAGTCCTGGGAAAATTTGCTTCATGCCTCACCATCTTTGATCACTTGATCTGATTATTGTTGTGGCTTTGAAATGATCTAGAATATCATCCAAAGTGCAAAAGGCCATTCTTAAAAAAGACCAAAGAACTCACAACCCCAAACCCCTCTGTTATTTTATAATACCAACCTAGACGTCAGGGCTTTCTCATTCTTGGGTCAGTTTCTTAGAACCATACCACTTCCCCTTTATTTCTTCTCACTCTGCTTTCTTCCACCTTTCCTATCTATGCTCCTGTACTCCAAGGCCCCCCTCAGCATGAAATCATTCGCCAATGGAATAGTTTCTCATTTACCTCTCAGGACTTCAGGCTTGGTGTTCATAAAATGGAGATAATAATTATCCTGTGGGACAATGTCAGGGAAATCACTTTGAAAATGGTTAAGTGTTCAAATATAGATTTTTGCTGTTAGATAAGGAAATAGCAAACAGAAAATCTAAGAACCTTAGTAATCCTGGAGCTTTCTAAGAGAAGTTGGAGTCTAAAAATGCTATAGCTACGTGTACCCTTTCATTGATGATGAATATTCTGGAATAATTATATTTTCTTTGATTTGCTCTTTATCTACCTTCCTGCTTCTGTTTATCCCATTCTTTTCTCTCCTCTCCCTTTCTTCATTTTTCCTATCTATCTCTCTTCCTCTTCCCAGCTTCTTGCTTCCCTTTCTCTTCAGAATAAACATGGGGAAGATTTTGATTAGCTTAAAGCAAGATTTCTGTGATTTGAGAAAATTAAGGGTCGGTTGAGGTGGTCCAAAAACAGCTGTAGTTTATGTCTGTTCTATGGCAGCTTTTAGTGCAGCTTGCCAAGGATTTCTGGTTCTCTGCACTTGGCAAACTTGGTAGGGTTGTACTTTCTAGGCCGCTTATGATTGGATGGGGCCATGTGACTAGTTCTGGCCATTGAAGTGTGACCAGATGAGATATTTGTCATTTCCAGGCTAGCACATCCAGTTGTTAATTTGACACTCTCCAGAACTGTATCCTTCTGGTATAGCAACTAGAAATATTTGAGATGATACCCATACTATCAACCTGAGCCCCTGAATGATTACAAGGAACAGATCTCCTTAGAGACCTGTGGTGGACGTCTATCACAAGGAAGAAAGAAACATTAGTTGTTTAAGACAGATTTTGGAGATTATTTTTTACCACAGTATGACTTAGACTTTCCTGACTGTTGTATCCACTAAATAGTGAGCTTTTCTAGAGAAGAGAAGAAATGAAAGAAGAAGGGAATTGTTTTATTTTGAGATTATTGTGCTTTCGTAACAACACATGCAATTACTATACTGACCCAGAATCCAAACTACAGCTATATCAGTATTTTAAAGATTTGTAGTACTGAGGAGTACATCTTTCAATACAATAGTTTTTAACTCATAAGTAACTAAGATAAGAAACAACTTGCAAAGGTTAAAGTGGCCACAATCTGAATCTCAACAGAGAATTTGAAAGTAAATGGTTATCACTTATTCATTCAAACATCTACTAGTCAAAGACCTGAAAAACATTCAGAAAATTTGCTCTACAATTATATTCTT
>CM053604.1:69684046-69696848 GCA_028646535.1 Procyon lotor | reverse complement strand
AGCATTATTGAGGAAATAGTAATGATATCTTCTTTCTTCTTTTTGTATTTATAAAATAAAAAGATAAAAAAAGTAGAGCAAGTCAAAAACTATTTGAAAATTTTTGTTCTTGTATTTTATTAATGACAAAACTGGAGGAGAGACTCTTGCTTCAATGTTCTGGTTTGTAGAATAATGGAATAGCAGAGATGGAAGAGAATATAAGAAGTCATCTGAGCCTCCACTTTGTTATGAGATGTATAAACTGACACTCAGCCAGGGAAGCTATGGCTTTGGTGTGGGGCTGGGGCCAGAACTCAGACCTGCAGACCTCCTCCAGTCTTGCTGGAATCCAGTTGAAGAAAAATACTTCCTTGCTCTCCTTTCAAATTTGATTCAAATGTATATCACCACATTTCAAAACACCTTACTAGACATATCAGTAAATTAGAATGTGATGATTTAGGCATTTAAGTCACTTTAAAAAGTGTTGGATTCACAGTAAGAAAATTAGAATGCTGAGATGTAATATTAGCACAACAAAAGGTACCACTGTGAAAACAAAACCTCCTGCCTTGTGTCATGAGTTGCCATCTAACTGGTGTAAAATATGTGTCAAAATCCTTCTTGGTACATAAATACAAAGTTAATTTACACATACAACTGGCATTGGGATTTACTCTACGTATTTTAGTTTCCTCTCCCATCTACACGCTAACCTGGAATGAACAGAGAGCCAAATCACACATCAAGAGTCCTGGCAGGTCTAGCTCAGTTCTTTGAGTCCTTGGTTATGACCACTTGGGCCACTTTTCTGAACGTCGGTTCCCTTGTTTTTAAAATGGAAATATTGGACTCCATTCCCCAGGATGCCTTCAAGCTCTAGCATTCACAGAACACTTATTGGCCAAGCTTCTGGCAGGATTTGGATTGGCCACCAGTTGGTTCAAAAAGAGCCTGCCGTGAGAGGATGACTTTCAGAGTTTAAGCAAACAAATGATGAGGGGGTACCCAGGCATTGGCCATAGTGGGAAGCTTCTACCAGTCCTGTGTTTGAAGGAAGGAGGTAAAGAAATAGTTCCCAGAGTCTAAGGAGCACTAGGACTCTGGATGAAGGGCCACCAGGAGGCGACTCTAGGTGATGTGTATGGAGGATATGCTACTGCCAGAGGTAAAAGCCTCCAAACAGGGAAGAGTCAGGGAAGAAATAACTGGACCTTTCTTTCCTCCGGCTTTCTGGTATCCTGCCCTTCAATGGGCAAGGTTGATTTCAAGCAAGAAACCTGGTGATGCAATCCCCAGAGGTCAGTCAACCAGGGCAAGCCCAGGGCAGAGAAGGATGAAAGAAGGATGTGTGTATTGGGGAAGAGGAAGTGCACAAATTCACATACCAAATAAGCTTTTATTATCAATTTCTTCTCTTTACCAGCAATTCAAATAAATCTTAATGACATGTTTTCTGGGATCTCCCTTGGTGTTGACCACTGCATTCCTTGAAAAACACATCAACAGGAACAAAAAATAAGTTCTCATGAGGTGATCATCCCACTCTGTTTATTTAATTTCTTCTTTGTTAACATCACTTCATTTAGTTCCTACTGTTATCTAGCTCACTAGTGAAGTCTTTTCCTTCCTGATCTGGTTCACAAAGCCACGGTTTTTACATACCTTTTAAATTCCATTCTGCTCATTATCCAGGAGCCATTTCTAAAAAAACCTCTGTAAAATAAATCAACACATTAAAAAAAAAATCACATCCCTATTAGGGGGAGGAATAAATGACATTTTTAAATTCAAATAGTTGTATAAACAGCAAAGGTGGGTGCAGTTTACCCTGATCAGATAATGAGTTTGTCAGGTTGCTCATGTATTCTGGAACAGGGACGATGTGTCAAACCTCACATCATGCATTTTGTGTGCGCCAGTAGGTGGCATGCATAAATACCGTGCAGCACAGCACCCATCTGCGTGGGATCCCTTCTACTGAAAGTCCCTGCAGGGAGCAACCCTGGCCCCCACAAAGTCAGGGTTTTGCAAAGAACTGCATTTATCTCTTACTTTGATTCAACTCCCTGCAGAGGTTTCTCCAGGACACAGTGTCACTCTTACCGGGTCAAACAAGATTCTCTTGCCAGGCAGGGTACCATGAAGAAAATCTAGCTTTGAGTGTGAGGAAAAAAAAAATCAAAGTGGAAACAGAAATGTCAGAGGACTAAAGAGCAAATGCCAGGTGCCCTCCTAGTTATCATTAACATCAACATTTCACATGTAGTGGTTTTATTCAAGCTCACACAAGATAAAGTTGTTGTCAATAACCTAAAGACTAATAGAGAGCAAATGTCACCTTGTTCCTAGATCAGCTCCAGAAAAGTATACACGACAGGAATAACTTCTTTGTTGTATACTTTCGGAGGCGGGGGGGTGGGGATGGAGGTGTGGAGACAGAAATGGAATTTGTACTCTCAGGGAGTGAAGGGTGGGACTCTACTTTCAATAAACTTTATTGAGGTTGACCTTTGAAACTCTGCGACTGAGTCAATCTCTGGTTCACCCCAGGGATGAGAGGCATCCAGCTTACTGTACATGAATCTCACGACTTGCCCCATGCTCTGTAGGATACAGGCTTGGGACTTCTGACTCAAGAGAGGTGGTGGTATTTGTGGCCTCCATAGTTAGTATGCTACATACCTTTTCTCCTTTTCTCACACAGGATGGCCCTTGTCCTTTGAGTAAAGTGAGAAGAATGATTCCTTTGGGTATTTTTTTAAAACAGCTTCTGCATTTTGAAAATTCTCTTTTGAAATGGAGACTGAACTATTTAGATGTATTTTATCTGTCATCTATCTGCCTCTCTGACCAATTTTCAATAGCAGACTATCCTGGAGGTGGGCCATTCAATCAAAGAATAATTGGGAAAAAATAGTCATCCATAGTTTTAAATAAGGATATCTAATTCTAATTCTGAGATGGATAAGCAGGTAATCATGGAGTGCAGTATATCCCTATTGGAAAGAGCACAGCCTTACATTCCAGAAGGTGCTCTCTATTCCTGTTGGTTGAGCCTCCTCCTTCCATCTCTCTGTCTTTGCCTAACATGTTCTGTTCATCTTCTCTCCCCTAGACATTGCTTCTGCTGCATCCTTTACCAGAAATGGCTTTTTGCATTCTTCCACTCATCTGAATCTTACTCCTTTAAAGACTTAATTCAAGCCCCTTCACATTCATAAAAACTTTCCTGACCACTGCAAACCATTGAATCTCTGTATTCTCTTTGGGCCTTTACTTAGTACTAAAATATTCTCTAATAATTTCAGATGTTATTACATTATTTCCCTCAGTAGAAAGCAAGTTGCAAGATATCTAGGTATGTGACTATATTATTTTCTTCTCTACTATGGGAGACAGCCTAGTGCTGTCTAGATGGTTCTAGATTATTCTTCATAGCATCATCCTATTCTCTATCTAAGTCTTCCTCTAGTAACCAATACTTCTATTCACCCGAGTACTGTCTTTGCAAGAGCAAATAGAAGAGTAGATTTCTTCTTTAGCTCTTTTGTGTGCATGTGCAAGTGCAAGTGCATGTGTGTGTGTGTGTGTGTGTGTGTGTGTGTGTGTGTGTGTGTGTTTAGCAGGGGTATGGGGAATAGAGAGAGAGACTTTGGAGACTGAAGAACTGACTGGTATTTGGATGAGGGTAAGGACAGTGGTCAGACAGAAAAGAGTTAAACTTTTGAGAATCCTCCATTAATAGAAAGCATAAAAATCAGTGGAAAAAAACTGCTTTTTTTATAAAAGAAGAAAAATCAAGTTTTGGATAACAAAATGGGGGCATTTTTACTAAGTATTATATTTTTGAGTTTTGAAACAGTATCTAGTAAATGAAGCGATTGAAAGAAATAGGAAAGTGGAATATAAAAAGGTAAATACTTGACAGTCTTGTCTTGTCTACATTTTATAACAACAGAAGCTCTTTAAGCTCCCTGAGGACACAGAAAGATAGCCTGGATATTTTTAGGATTGGATTATTTATAGCTACTTATTAAAAATACATTGTGGCATCTGAATTTAATGAATACAAAACACTAGTCATAAATACCAGGGGAAAGAGTTAGATTAATTTGGGGACCTAAAGGGAAAACTTTATTTGGGTCATAAAATCCAGATGGTAGTTCCTAGTGATGTCTCTAAGAGGGTATTTAAGAAAATCACAGAACCTACAGAGGCTATCTTTTCTGTAACCCTGAGAGTATATCATTTAAGTGATAAAATATCTTATTGTGGAACATGGCTGTTCAGATCAATTACATGACCCATATAAGAATATACATTTTTCTGTGTGTGAACCAGTTCTCTAGTTAAGTATATTTTCATCTCTACATATCTGTGTGTGTCAAGCTACACAATTTTCCCTTGGCAGCTTGAAACCAAGTTTGGAATATTTTGGAAATTACATAACTAATGGTTCATAATTTGATATCTAGGTTGTTGAGTGTTTCTAGGCTGACGGGTAACCTTTCAGATCCAGAGAGAAAAATATCTGGTCAGATATGTTTACTTTAATAAGCTAAACAGCCTTGCCACTAGCCTCTGTGGTGCCATTTGTTAATTAAGAAAAGACACCCCCTCAGTGTAGGTATAGCCTGCAAGTCACAGCTTGGCTCCTAAGCATGGGTGGATTTCAGCCCCCACTCACCCCTGCAGCTTGGCACTTTTGCAGGATATACAAACTGTGCAACAGTATGCCAGAGCTCAGAGTATTAAGATATTAAACAGCTAGCACTGGAATAAAGCTACAAGAGATTTTGCTCACATTTTCATCTAGCAACCAGTATTCTTGATAAATTGTTAAACGGTCTTAGATATCGGGATCACCCTAGAGATGGGTAAGAGAAGAGGGAAGGTGTCCTCAATTTTCTCAACAAAGAGGAATCCCTGCTGTTCTTCACTCATAAGGCTTATGTTCTGAGACAATCAGTTCAACAAAATAATTGAACTCCTTAAGTAACTGTGTGTTTGCATATTTTGATCTTTTAGTCAAGCTGATGTAACTGCCAACAGAACTTCTGATGAGTATATGATGAATATTGTCATATCGAGTTGATATGATTTTTAGTTTAGACAAAATAAACATCCTTTTATTTAATCCATGTGTCCGTGCCCCACATAAATGCGTGATGACTTATGCTTTTTATATTGATTTACATACTCTGAGGGTTTGAAACTCTAAATCAGGTATAACTGCTCTAAATTGTGTCATGAGTGATCTTTTCCTCTTAAATTTATTCTGTTCTCATTATTGATAATCCTGAGCTCTAATGTAGGAAGAATTGAAAGGGCAAAATTATAGGAATAGAGTAGCTAAGAAGTGAGAATCTCTCTAACTCTTCAATTTATTTTCCAATGTCTGAAGATATGAGAGGATTCTGCCCAAAACTTGCCATTTTACTTTAATTTTTTTTTCCTGACAGAAAGAATTTTAAGTATATGCCAAAGAGTAGACAGATGTTAAGTAAGTCTTGATTCTCACTGCCTGATAATGGAAAAAAACGGGTTATCTTCTTTGGTTAGTTTTCACAAATTGGAAGGTAGGAAAAAATTAGAGCTCCAGTGTGTTTTTCTGAAGTCAGCAGGACACTGAATGAGTTGACTGGATTTAAAGGAAGTGAATCCCTAAGGAAAATTTGGGGAGGGGGTTATGAAATAATAAGACTGTGAATAAGAATAATGTTTCGCTCATGCAAACTCCTTTTAAAAATCATATGTAATTCTAGAAATATATATTCTGAAATACATGCATGTATTGTAGAAAAAAATATATATATGGTGATACTGGATTGGGCCTTTGTCCTAAATAGAAAACACATATCATCAGTCTCTGTTTCAAGGTTTTTTTTCCTAAGGAAAGACCTGGCCTTTGAAAATATGTGTCAGTGATTAATCATATTATAGTCTTTTTTATTTAGGACAGATAATGTGATAATAAATGAGCAGGCATTGTCAGTACTCAGCAGACGCCCTCAGATCCCTCTGACTGTTCCTATGTGTCCATTCCCTGGCTTCAGTGTGCTTGGCCCCTGAGGCCGGCATTTCAATTCTTTTTGGAGGACTGCCCTTGGGCCATGGTGACGTGGTGACTGTCTGCATAGCCAGCCAGCATCCCTCCCTAAGGGTTTGCGTGTCCTCAAGGATGGCCCTCACCAAGGCCAGAATGGCACAGGTTTTGAAAACTCAGCAAACTTGCCTCATGTTGGGATAAGCACTGGGGTAGAATTTAGATTCCAGAACTCTCACAGGGATGAGACTGAGTTTGGGATTTTGCCTGAAGTTGTGTCCTCGCTTGTCCTCTTTCTTGACCTCCTTACCTCCTTTCTTCACAGGTTTCTCTCAGGAGCCCTTCTGTATTGAATCCTCATCTCGTTGTCTTCTGGGGAAGTTGACCCAAGACAATATTCCAATAACACTGAGGTAAAAAACTGTCCACATGCATGTGAAGGTTTCATACATTTTGGATGCCATGCTAATTTCAAGATAAAATAATGATGGTATTTCCTCCCTATGCATCAGCAAAGACTGGGAATCACTGCTAATGTCTAGGAAAGCATAAACAAAGCTTACTTTTCGCCAACTGGAACCGCAGGAAATAGTGGTAATTGTTTTTAATTATAAAAATCTCAATATGTTGGGGCTATATTAATCCATAGAGGCATCAATGACCAACTTGGTGAAATTGGGTACTTCATAGATATGTAGGACCAAAGAACTAGCCAGGGATCTTATGTTTCCTAAGAGAGAGTGGAATAGCACTTGTGGATGCAGAGTGAGGCTGAGTATGTATTTATTTCTGGAAGTGATTGAACTGGAGGTGACATTTGGCTCTAGTACTGGCTCAGCATCTTTAAATTTCTGAGGAAACCATTATGCTCCTCCTACAGACCTCAGTTTATTTGTCTTGTACTACTTTTTGTGGTTTCGACTGAGCATTTTATATGATTTTGTTTTCTCTCCTTTCTTAGCATATCCGTTATATTTCTTTTCTTTTCTTCTTTTTTCCCTTTAAGTGGTTGCCCTAGAGTTTGCAATATACATTTACAGCCAATCCAAGTCCCCTTTCAAATGACCCTATGCCACTTCACTGGTATATGAGTACCTTTTAATAGCAAAATCATTCCAATTTCTCCCACCTATCCCTTGTATCATTGCTGTTGTTTGCACTTGCGTATAAGCATATATAAACATATGTACATGTGATATATACATAAGTATACATAATTTAACTGTTGGCGCTATTATTTTACACAAACTGTTATATGCTAGATCAGTTAAGAATAAGAAAAAGTTCTTATCTTACCTTAACTTACTCTTTCATTGATGCTCTTCATTACTTTTTGTAAATCCAAATTTCTGACTTATATTATTTTCTTTCTCTCTAAAGAACTTTTAAAATTTCTCAGAAGGCAGATTTATTGGCGACAGATTCTCTCACATTTGGTTGCCTGAGAAAGTCTTTTTTTCTCCATAGCTTTTAAAGGATAATTTTTAGAGAATTCCAAGTTGGGCTGTTTGTTTGTTTGTTTGTTTGTTTTCTGTCAACACTTCAAATATTTTACTTCACTCTCTTCTTGCTTGGCTTGTTTTTGAGGAGAAGTCAGATGGAACTCTTATCTTTGTTCCTCTACAGGAAAGGTTTCTTCTGACTTCTTCCAGTACTTTTTTTCTTTACCTTTGATTTTTCTGAAGTTTGAAAACGATGTGCCTAGGTGTAATTCCCCCCCCACCCCCCATTTATCCTGCTTGGTATTCTTTGAGCTTGCTTAATCTATGATTTGGTGTCTGACATTAATTTGGGGAAATTTTCAGTCATTATTGTTTCAAATATTTCCTTTCTTTTCTTTCTTGCTTCTTTTTCTGGTATTCTCATTAGACATATGTTACACCTTTTGTCGTTGCCCCACGATTGTTGGATATTCTGTTCTGTTTTATTTTTTTCAGTCTTTGTTCTCATTGCTCTGGTTTTAAGGAATCTAATTGATATATCCTGTAGCTCATAGATTCTTCAGCCACTTCCAATTTAACTCATAAATTTTTCCAAGCATTCTGTATTTCCCTTACTCTGTGTGTGTGTGTGTGTGTGTGTGTGTGTGTGTGTGTGTGTGTGTGTGTTTTAACTCTAGCCTTTATATTTGGCTTCTTCTTAGGATTTCTACCTCTGTTTACATTGCCCATCTATTCTTGCATGTGTTCTACCTTATTCCTTAAAGTGTTAACCTAGTTGTTTTAAATTAGCAGCTTGATAATACCAACATCCTTGCTAAGTCTGGATCTGATATCTGCTCTATCTCTTTAGGTTGTGTTCTTTTCATGTTGGTGTGCCTTGTATTTTTTTTCTTGGTACCTAGACATGGCAAAGCATGTCTAGGCATGGCAAACCACTGGCTCCTGTGTCATTTTCCACTGGTGAGTCTCTGGGATAGTAAGCGATGCCTCCCTCTAGTCATCTGTTTGTCTCTCCAGTCTTGGGGTTAACAGTTTACCCTGTGGCCTCCACTCTTATGGAACCAAGCAGAGTTGCTCTGTTCAGTGTTTACTTGTTAAGATGAAGGGGTGACTTCTAAGCTTCTTACATGCAGAACTGGCCTCCCCTTGCACTGAACAATTAAGTTCCTTCTAATTTTTGTTTTGTGATTGATATTGTTTGTACAATCATAAAGAGACCCCTAAGAAAAAGTCATATAAGAAGCTTCAGAAGCTGAAAAGCTTAAACAAATCTCAGTTAGCTACTAGTTAGCTATTCTTCCCTCTGTCTGAGAATGTGGAAGGGCACTTGCTAGAACATCAGCCAGTGAACCTGCTAAGAATTGAGTGGAGTATTCCATTGGCTAGGAAAAGAGATGGCTGCTATCTCACCAGTGAAGCACAGCAGAGTTTCATGTGTTAGTCTTAACAATAGGACCAGGATTCTGTCACAGACTAGAGCCTTAGAAGAATGCAAAGGGAAAAACAGCGGGGACACAATAAAAGAGGAAAACATTACTCTCAGGAAAAAAGAGAAAGAAACAAAAAGAAAAAAAAGAACTGTTTCATTTTAGAGGAAACACCTTCTCAACACTTAGGATTCCTACTTTTCCCAGCCTGCCATCACTGTGGGTATGTCGAGGGAACTGAAAGTTCCTTGAGGTTCAGTTTATAAGAACCATGTGCTCTATTGTGGCCCTTAAGGATTAATTTTGATATTTGCATCAATTCCACTAATGTTCCAATGTATCATACAAGTAGACTAGAGCCATTAAAATACTAAATATATCTTCAAAGTGCCAATGACAGTGCTGACCTGAGTCACCTTGGGTGTTAAACTAAGGGTTTGTGGGATAAAAGAAATCCTTAAAATACCCTCATCCTTGTTTGTTTGTTTGTTTTTACCTCATCCTTCCTTATTTTGGAACAGGGGTATGAACAGATAATATCATCCTGGAGAACAGACTTTCAGAAAATGTGTGAGAAATTCTCTTCATAAAAAAAAAAAGAAATTCTCTTTATATTATTAAAGTATTTATAGTCAGAAATACTTTACCAAAACTACAAACTATTCATAGTTCCCAAGGTTATAAAATGATTTCTGATATTAGGATTTCAGGGGTGGCTCAGTTGTCTAAGCGTCCAACTCTTGATTTTGGCTCAGTTCATGATCTTTGGGTCATGAGATCAAGCCCCAGGTCTGGCTCCCTGCTCAGTGCAGAGTCTGCTTGAGATTCTCGCTCTCCTTCCTCTTCAACCCTTCTCCCGGCTCTATAAATCAATAAGTCAATAAAGTCTTAAAAGTATTTCAGGAAACTTACATTTTGTACAAACTCCTTATTTAATTTTTAAAACAAGTATGTTTATATGGTATAAGATTTTAGTAGTGTAAAATGAAATTTTCTCTTCTGCCTCTGTTCACCCAGAATTTATTTTTGGAGATATCTAGTGTTTACCAGTTTCTTGTTATTTTTCAGTTATTTTATAGAAGCAAATAGTTGTGTGTGTGTGTGTTTGTGTGTGTGTCTGTGTGTGTTTTACATACTTTTTGGTACTTATCTTTTTTCATTCAACAATGTAAATTAAAAATTATTCCATATTAATACTGAAGGTACTATTTTGATTTTAATTATTGTTCAATACTCCACACTCCCTATCCCTCTTACTTCCTTTAAAAAAATAGAATTAATTGCCATCATTTCTTTGTTTATTGTTTCTGATACCAAACTAGAATGTTAGCTATATGAGAGTAATTATTTTCAATGATTTTATTTACTGTATGCTTTGCCATGCCTAGTACAATGCCTGGCACATAGTAGACATACAATAAACATTTAAATTTGTTTAATGAATGAATATATTAGATTTTACAGCATATCTTATTCTGTTATATGTATTTAACAAAATTTATTTAGCCAGTCTCCTATTGATAAGCATTTAAGTCATGTCCAGCTTTTACTATTATAAGCTCTGTTGTCACAAAAATTCCATTCTGTGTATCAGTCAACCCATGACCAGTGAATGTATAGGGAAAAATTCCTAAAAATAAAGTTGCAGGCTCAAAGGATGTGGGAATTTTAAATTTTGATTGATAATGCCAAATTACTCGGTAATGATAATTAATACTTCTATCACTAATATACATATGCATGAGTAAAGTTGTGCTAATTTTTAAAGGAAAATTTATATTGATTGAAATTGAAGTAAATGCATGGTGCTTTTCTACATTAGGAAAGTAAGTTGAAAACTTAGCTCTAATACAAAATTAAATATTTTATTCTTCGATTTTAGAGAATAGTAACTCTATACAGAAGTCTAAAACAAATGTTTAATTTATTGTCATCTAAGATTCCACATCTTCAGCTCTTAAATTAAAAATAAATGCACTGTGGGCCTTTCAACAGTAAAATCATATTAAAAAATCTGAGACAAGGAAAATTATTTTGGTTATTAATTATAATCATTAATAAAGAAATGCAAAAACAAACTTTCTTCTGCATTTCACTATTCTTTATGGAGGATTTTAGATTTCAGTATAATCCATATTCAATTGGGAATATGTTTTTGGCCTCATCTCTATTCATCATTCTGAAAATGTAGTTTACTCTAATGTTAGAGCATTAAACTATAATAAGAGGGGAGATTCAAATCTTATAAGCAGTGATGTGAAGGGAAAAGGCAAGATATGTTATATGCAAAGACATATCTTTTACCAAAGCAGTTTGTCTAGTTCGTAATTAGCTAGATTAAAATATTTAATGAAATTTCAGAGAGGAAACAAGATTAGAAATCTTGATTAAGAAATTATTACTCAAAGAAGAAACTTGCTGATCATGGTCTCTTTCCTTGTTTCCATATCCCCCAAAGGAAATAAACCTTGTTTTTACATTGGAGACAGGAGAAAACATATTTTTCTCTCTATGAGTCATGCTGGAAATGTAGAGAGGGAGCCCTTTAAAACCAAGCATAGTTGCTCATAATGCTCCGAATAGCAATATTTCCTTCCAAACAGCATATCACCAGGCTGCCTAAGGAAAAAAGCAGTTTTTGCTTGGGATACAAGCAATGAACATAGGAAATGGTTACACAGAGAACCCAGAACTTTTTTGAAAATGATTCAAACTATGAAAACAAGTGTGAAGGCTTGTTGCAAAAGGAAATGCCAATATTTATTTTTGGAAATGTCAGAGAATTGAAAAGAAACTTCAATCCCAATTTCAAAAAGAAGTTTAATAAACTTCAATAAAGAAAACTTCTCCTATTGATCGACTGAGTTCTGGACATAACTTTAATTTAGTATGATGTGTCTTCCTTAGAGATAGGATTTCCCAGATATGAGCAGAGGCAGGAATTGTAGTAGGACTAGCCATACCTTGAAAGTCTAGGATCTGATAAGTCAATGGAATTTTCAAGGGTCAAAACATAGATATAGAAAAATAAATCTTGGTACATAATCCAATAGGTGAGCCAGTGGATGATTGGAACCAGAAGTGGAGGATCTAGAATGACAAATCAAGGTCGGCAAAGCCACTGGACGTTAGAGAGAGACGTAGCAGTTTTAAAGGAAAAAAGTCTCAGACCTTAACTAAGGTAGAGAGGCAAGATTACTGATCAGAACAAGGCAAGGCTTCATCTGGAGAGATACAGAAAGATAAACTAAAGCAAAGATTTTCAGAAGGACAGTGCAGCACGTCAAATGCAACTTTAGCAACACCATTTCCAATCCTATACAGGTGTTTTATTTCTGTTGTTTTTGTTCCTTCTATGGGCCATTCTTCTCCTTTCTTTTGTTTTACCCAGTCACATTACTGGGACAGGGTTGTGGTGCCTGTTTGGGTATTAGACTCAACTTTGCTACAAATTGCCTTTCTTGTGATTCCATTTAATCCTGGCCCACCCAAGCTCAATGGCATTTCTTTAAATACTGGAGTCTAACTGAATCTTGGACTTGGCACTGGATTATCTTCTCTTGACTCTTATTTATTATTATTATTTATTGGCTTTTGGCTTAGGCACTCAAGATCTTTCATTTTGGGGGATCTCTATACACTCACAATTTCTGTCATGGCTCACTCTCTGAACTGCCCCTCCCCACCCCATATACACCCTCTTCCAATGCTAGAGAGTGCCTTTTCATGGATATACCCAAAGATCAAAATTGACAGTCATTCAGATTCAGGGGAAATAGGATCAAAACCCAGTCATTCCACAGTTTGGCAATTGTGGCCATTGCTGCTATGAACATTGGGGTACATGTGGCCCTTCTTTGTAATGCATCTGCTTCTTTGGGGTAAATACCCAGTAGTGCGAC
>CM053604.1:69672526-69683546 GCA_028646535.1 Procyon lotor | reverse complement strand
GACAAAAGTTATCCCTTTTCATCCTCATAGAAACCCAGGCAAGTAGGCAGGACTACCACGGATGGTTGGGTAGTTTGTGCACTGCTCAAAGGCTCCTAGTTTATATGACGATGAGCCATTAGGTCTCACATCTAGGTAGCAGGCTTGGGAGTTGTACCCCAGGCTGTCTAGCTCCCAGTAAAATGAGAATAATATCCATAGTAGTAAAATGTTTGTAAAGTGCCTGATGTCACAACCCTTCTCTTCCATCACCCCAGG
The DNA here is from genome assembly GCA_028646535.1 of Procyon lotor. Classification (NCBI taxonomy): domain Eukaryota; kingdom Metazoa; phylum Chordata; class Mammalia; order Carnivora; family Procyonidae; genus Procyon; species Procyon lotor. Next base: position 69,683,288 of record CM053604.1, on the reverse strand, counting down.
ACACACACACACACACACAATTAGGAGGTACAAAAAATGTGAGTGACAGGTCTGTGTCCCCTGAGAAAATGCAGCAAACTGTGTTTTCTCCAAGTTATAGGAAAGAATTCATTCATCCTTCTATCCATTCATCCAAAGATATTTATTACGGGCCTCCCATGTTCCTGGCACTGAGCCAGTGGTGGAACAGTTATGGATAAAACAGGCCATAACTCCAGTGTCAGAAATGTCACTTTCTGGTGAAGAGAGTGCCACCTGAGCAAAGGAAGGTGTAATGAAGGGTCTGAGATCCAGGGATGCCCTTCCCGGTGGCTGCGTGGAGCTGTGGGCAGACAGCCGGGAGACACGCTAGCTCCAGGGACACAGCAGCCCGAAGTCCTGTGAGGACCAGGAGAGGGAGGAGGTCTGGGCCTTTGTACTCCCCGGTCAGGGCAGGAGCTGGGAGCTTTGCCTCCTCTTTCTTATGTGCTCCTTCCCCCACCCCCAGCCTCTCCTCTCCTCCCGCTGGAGCAACAGCAGAGGACAGAGGTCCTTTCTGGTTTGGGGGACCCTGGCTTGGCTCTAGGGCAGCTCTGTCCAATAGGTAAATCATGCAAGCAGCATGTCATTTAAAATTTTCTAGTACTATATTAAAAAGGCAAAACATGCAATTTTAATCTTTGTATTTAACCAATATATTCAAAATGTTTTAATACGTAGTCAATATAAAATTATGAATGAAACTTACTACATTTTTCCCCACACGAATTCTTCATAACCTAGTAGCTTTTTTACACTTCTGGAGCATTGTGACTTGCACTAGCCACGTGGGAAGGCTCAGGAGCCACATGTGGCTGTGGCAGCCACACCGGACAGCACAGGAGTCGTGTTTCTCCTTCTGTGGGTGCGGCAAAGGGCCGGGGTGGGAGGTGGGCCGGCTTCTGCCCAGGTTGATGTGCTGGGCGGCTCTAGGTGAGGGCTGGTGATTTGTGGTCACGGTGACCAGATGCTGGCTGGGGCCGGGCTTTCTGCAAGCCTCCCACCCTGAAAGTATCCTTGGATCCAGAGGGGTGCTGGAGGCAGGGGACGAAGGAGCAACAGTAGTAGCAATGGGCGTGGGGCAGCAGAGCTCGGAGAGGAGGGCATGGCAGTGTGAGGTAGGGGGGAGGGGAGGGGAGCACAGTGGGCGTGGAGACTGCCGATGCACAAGAGCAGCCCCAAACAGCCCTCCCCACTTCCTGTTCACAGAGACTTCATCAACAACGGGACCTCCCAGTGGTGAGTGGATCCGCTCCTCCAAGTTCAATATAGCCCCTCCCTGCCCTTGGCGCTGAGAGCTAGAGTCCAGCCACCTGGGGCCCAGCAGAGAAGGCAGTGGTGCCCTGTGGGGAGGGCGCCAGGAAGCCCTTTCCTCACCGGGTATCAAGGGGGCCTCCCTGGGTCGATGGCCTTGTATGACTCCCGCCGCCCTGAGGTGATCTGCACCCTCAGCAGCTGGGTCATCAGGACCCGCAGACCATTCCACATTCCATCACGGTCTTCCCCAGAAGCATGTGTGAAACCCCAGGCATGAGAGAACAGGAGCTGGTGACCTCTCCCCGCACCCCCTGTCATTCCCCCACAGCCCCCGCTCCGGAAGACAGGAGCCAAGGCAAAACTCGTGGGGTTTGTAGGGTAAGCCCTGCCCAGGGGCGGCTGCTGGGCAGGGGGCCTGCGGCATTCAAGGTTTGGGCTCTTTGCTGGGACAGGAGCAGGGTTTGGGATAGCTGCTTGGTTTTGTGTGGGGTTTTTGTTTGGGGATCTTTTTGAGACAGAGCATGTGCACATGCGTGTGGGAAGGGAGGGGCAGAGGGAGAGGGAGAGAGAGTCTTAAACAGACTCCACACCCAGCATGGAGCCTGATGCAGGGCTCCGTCTCAAAACCTGAGATCATGACCTGAGCCACCCAGGTGCCCTGGGATAGCTGCTTTTATTAAAAGTATTAATATTGGCAGGAATGTAATTAGCCATTATTAGCTACCAGTCTTAGAGTTCCTAGTGTTTGTAAGGTGCTGCACAAGGAATTTTGTATGCAGTATCTTTGGTTCTTAAAATGTGGGTGTCAGTTATCCCATTTTACAGATTAGGAAACTAAGGTTCAGAGAGGTTAAGCGACTTGCCCGGAGCTGGTTGGTATGGCCTGCCTGGCTCCCTTGTTACCGTGCCCACGACCCTATCTTGTCTACTGGGCGAGACCGGAGCTCTACGATCCCCTGATGTGACTAGAGACAAGTTGCCCAGCGATGGGGGAGTGGGGGCATCAGGAGAGGCATCACGACTGCTGAGCTGCTGGCGGGAGCAGGGGCTGAGAGGGGGCTGCCAGCCAAGAAGGCTTCCTGGAGGAGGCCCTACCTCAGGCAGAACTCGAGCAGGAGGGTGAGGAGAAGGGGGCGTAGCGGGGGCCTGGGAGCCCGCCATGAAGCGCCGGGCCATCTCCCTCCGCCCTCAGCCCCGAGCATGCGACCAAGGTGGCGCTGAAGGTGGTGACCCCCATCATCATCTCGGTCTTCGTGCTGGCCCTGTACCTGCACGCCCAGCAAGTGGAGTCCACCGCCCGCCTGGACTTCCTCTGGAAACTGCAGGTGGGTGGCCGTGGAGCTGGGCTGGAAAAGCAGCCACACCTCACGGCACTTTGTGAATGAGCGGGTTCATCACCTGGGCTGGCTGGGCCTTGGTTCTACACTGCTGGGGTGTCCTGCTCAGGCCTCAGCCCCCCTAACCAGTGCCCCAGGTCCCAGCAGCTCTGCTCCCTGCTTTCAGGAGCCCAGAGGCAGAACCCCAGAGCTTATTCCAAACACAACCCCCTCGGTAGTGCTGGGACCTCGATGGGTCACAAATCCTGAGCAGGCCCTACTGTGTGCACCCAGAGTCAGGGACGGAGCATGGCCGGCTCCAGTCTGTGGTGTGGGCAGCAAGGCGTCAGGAGCGGGGAGGAGGAGAGTGGCAGGAGGTGAGGAGCACCGGGAGCACAGCCCCCGTCCCCGTGTCGAGGAGGCTCCTGAGCAGGGCTAGATGTGACCGGAACTGGCTTGGAGGCCCTTCCAGGGAAGAACGGATGTAAGGGGCATCAAAGACCGTTGATGGGAGGCCTAGGCAGGTGGCTGTGCCCTGGCCCTGGTGAGAGATGGCCCAGGCAGGGGCAGAGGGGTGCTAGGTGCCCTGCACTCCACGCCCCAGACTCTGCGCCTGCGCCCCGACAGGGTCCACCTGGAGGAGGGGATGCTACTGGGCCGCACGCAGGGTACTGTTCCGGGTGCGCGCAGAGACCCAGTTGCTGTTGTTACCCGCTAGATGGCCTCCGAAGGACCAGGGAGGGCACCCAAGGGCATTCCTGGTGAGAAAGCCGTCTTCCCTGTGGGCAGCCTCAGACCTGTTATTCCAGCGCAGTCTTTGCCTCCCCTCGCCTGGCCTCCATCTCCAGGCACCTTCAGCTCCCCTGCAACTCATTTAGCTCTCCTCCATCCTCAGCTTCTTCCTAATGCTGAGATTCAAGTCTTCAGGCTGGGCCAGGAGGTCCCGAGTTTTTGTTCAAGATGGGGGCACCCACTTGCCCCTGCTGCTGGATGTCTTGCAGGAGGCTGACTGAGGTCCCCACTGAGCAGGAGGGAACCTCTTTTGCACGTGGAATGCCCCTGGTCCGTCCTGGATTGGGAGGGACCTGGGGGAATCCAGTGCGAGGCTACCTTCTTGGCTCAAATTGCTGCCTCCCTGCCTTCTCTTGGCTCTCTCCCACCCCTCTCCTTTGGGGAAGCTCCCAGGAGGTTCTAGGACTGATGTCCCTCCACTTCTCTGCACACACCACCCCCCACCTCCTGCATGAGCCCCAAGAAAGTCCCCCGCCCCCAAGACGGTTGCTATTGCGTAACTCAGTTGTGTTGCAGAGACCTTGAGGAAGGGGTGGAAGCAAGGGAGGGGAGAGCCTGCCGTTCAGCCTGCCTGTGACCTGCCGCCCTATCAGCCTCACCCGATGTCTCTGTCCAGCTCCTGAGTGCACCGGGGCAAGGCGAAGCGGCCTGCCAGGGCTGAGCAGAGCAGCCTGAGGCTTCCTCACAAGCCCACCCCAGTGCCCAGGCGGCAGCAGCTCCGTTCTCGTTTTGAGAACAATTGAGGCCTGCGTGCAGACATGTGGCGGGGGGAGTGAGCGTGTCTCCACCTGCCAGGGGTGTCGGCCTCTCTCCCCCGAACCCCTGCACAGGCTCGGGAGTCTTACACGTCCCTCCATCTCCTGTCCTCCTCCAGGACTTTTGGGAGGGGGAATAACATACCAATAAGCAAAAACTTGAATACAGGCTCTTGGGATGGGTGAGTGATAATCCATCCCTCATCCCTAGTCTAATCCAGAAGCTACTTTTGCTGTTGGCTCTTTGGTCCTGGTGGGAGGGGGGGTGGCGCTGACCCAGAGGTGGGGAAGGCCGTGGTCCTCAGCTTCCCTGAAGCATCTGCAGGAGGCACCGAGGCTGCTCCTGGCCAGACCACTGGCTCTCAGGTCTTGGGTGAGCCCGCTCTTGTCCCTCTCCCACGGCACTGACTTTAGTAGGCCCAGCAGGGGGGCTGTGGGCCCCTGAGGCTTCCTGCCCAGCCAGGGCCCAATCCTGGGAGCAGCTGGCCGTGTTGGGAGCTGCCCGACGTCATGTCTCAGGGCGGAGTCCGGATGTGGCAGGAGCCCCTGGTCAGGGCTTGGCCTGTGTTCCCAGCAGTCGCCATGCGCCTAGTGTCCCAACCCCAGCCTCCACCACCACCTGCCTGGCACCGAGCAGATGCACGAGGGAAGGGCGCGTGTTGTGTTTCTGCCACCTGCGGGGCTGATCAAAGGAGCTGAAGTGCTCCTGGGCCCCAGGCGCGTGGTCTCAGCAGGGCTGGAGGCAGCCTGAGCAGCTGGGGCTCCTCCACAAGAGGTGCAGTGATCCCCACTCCAGCCTAGTCCCCCTGGCACAGGGGTTTCAGAGCTAGGAGCAGGGGGCCGTGTTTATGAGGATGGGCGGGGGAGGCCGTCAAAGCATCTCCCCTCCTGGGAGCAAAGGTCACATGGTTTGGAAGAGAGTGCACGCCGGCGGGGCCCCCCTGGCATCCCAGGGTCCGGAACTTCCTTAGGCATGACCCCGTTCTCGAGGCCGTGTTTCCAGGGCCTGGAGCTGTGGGTCCTCTTGCCTCAGGTGCAAGGCTAGGCCAGGTCTCTGAGCCTCGGGGGCCCTAAGCTTTCCGCCACAGCTGCCGGACTCGGGGCCGGTGGCTTTAGCTGGGTGTGCCAGCCGTTTCCCCACAAGCAGCCACCACCACCGGGACAGCCAGGGAAGTGGTGCTGGCCCTTGAGAGTCTCGTTGCCGCCGAATAGGCCTCCACATTTAGTTAGGGAAGGCCCAAGCAGGCTGCCTAGATCTTTGCAGTGGCCCTGCCACTGATCTTTACCTGGCTGTTTTACCAACGTGGTGACTCCCATTTTGTTTGCCATCGAGGGGGAGGAAGCCAGCAGACTACACTCCATACCTCCTGGGTCACTCGGGTTCTTACACACCTTGGTGCATGACTATCTGTGCGTTTCAGCCTGTGGACCACTGTTGGCCTCTTGATTCGAGGGCTCTGCACTGTCCCTCTAACCTGACCGCAGGTGACCGAGGGTGACTGACCGCAGATCCCAATTTCCCAGACCCAGGACCCAAGCTGGGGGAGAACCAAAGTCAATGGTGAAGTCCCCATCCCCCGCCGGGGGGCATGTTGGGGTATCTGGGGCAAGTCTGCTCTTGTGGGAACCTGGGAGAGCGGGCAGGGCTTTAGGCCGGCTTCCCATGGGGTCAGGCTGTTAAAGTGATCTTATCAACTGCATTTCCTGCTACGAAGAGGAAAATGGATGATTGAGGAGCGCTCGGTAGCTGGAGGGCCATGGACGGGGGGGTGGGGTATGTGCGTGCGCATGCAGTTTGGGACCATCCCTGTAACGCCCTGCCCCAGTCTAGCTTTGGGCAGACGGGATGCTTTCAGCCTCTCCACCAGAGTGTTTCCATTCTGGGGTTCCCTCCTTTGGGGCCAACACCCTCCCATGCATCATGTTCTGGGGGCAGGCAGAGCCGAAGTTGGGGCATACACATCGCTCCCTTTCCTGATGGCCAGAGCGCTAGGGGGACGGCAGGGAGGACGGGAAGCCGGGCTCCGTGGAGGCGTCGGGCCCCGGCCCTCCCTCTGAGCGGGCGCTGTGTCCTAGGCCACGGAGGAGAAGGAGGAGATGGAGGAGCTGCAGGCCTACAACCGGCGGCTGCTGCACAACATCCTGCCCAAGGATGTGGCCGCCCACTTCCTGGCCCGCGAGCGGCGTAACGATGAGCTCTACTACCAGTCGTGCGAGTGTGTGGCCGTCATGTTCGCCTCTATCGCCAACTTCTCCGAGTTCTATGTGGAGCTTGAGGCCAACAACGAGGGCGTCGAGTGCCTGCGGCTGCTCAATGAGATCATTGCCGACTTTGACGAGGTACAGCCTGGGGAGCTTGGGTTCCTTGAGCGAGAGGGACACCGGGGCACCTGAGAACAATCACCTTGCCTCCGTTTCTTCCCCGAGCCTGTTACAAAGGAAGAAACAGGCCCACGGATGCGGCTTAGCTTATGGGCAGTGGGTAGCAGAGCGGGCGTCCCAGCCCCAGCCACTGGGGTTTCAAGTCTCTGCTCCCTGGCTGCCCCACTGAGACCCTGCCCGGCTATCTCGCCAATCCTCCCGGTTCGCCACTGCTCCTCTCGTGCCACTAAGGCTGGGCAGGCCCCAGGCCAGGGCCAGCTTCTGAGAGAGTCCAAGGAAGGAGGGACTCCCAGGCAGAGGGAGGAGGAAGGACAAAGATGCAAAGCCGTGAACAGCAGAGACAGAAGCACAAACATAAACCCTCGCCAAGTCCCCAGTGTGTGCCAGGCACTGGGCACATCGTGCCCAATAGGACAGTTTGACCTTGGGAGCCCACTAAGTGTTGAGTGTGAGGGGGCCAACCCCAGTGGGAATGTAGGGCCTGGGATGAAGGATGATGGAGCTGGGACGGGACTGTGCTGGAAGCAGCCCATGAGGGTCCTGGGGCAGGGCCTGGAAGTGGAAGAAGGGTATCTTTCTGGACAAAGACGAGGACGTGTCCCTGGGAGGGATGGGGGTGATGGCCAGCAGCCCCTGTTGGGGGCAAGAGGCTCTGGAAGGACTAAGGCTCTGGCTCGGGGCTCCTGGTGCGGGGCGGACGGTAGCACCCGGCCACCTCACATGGGTGAGTGCTGGAGGAGGCCTGCTCTGTCGGTCTGGCACCGAGTTGGTGTGGAGATTGGCCCCGTGTGAACTGGGGGAGGCCTGGGGGGGGCATGCTGCTGCCCTTCCCTGTAGACCTCAGTGCCCTAGCCTTGATGGTGACCCAGATTTGGCCTCCTTCCATCCAGATCATCAGCGAGGATCGGTTCAGGCAGCTGGAAAAGATCAAGACCATCGGCAGCACCTACATGGCCGCCTCAGGCCTCAACGACTCTACATACGACAAGTTGGGCAAGAGCCACATCAAAGCCCTGGCCGACTTCGCCATGAAGCTCATGGACCAAATGAAGTACATCAATGAACACTCCTTCAACAACTTCCAGATGAAGATCGGTGAGCTTGGCTTCTGGCCAGTCGGGCCTGGGAATCGCAGGTGGGGTGAAAAGTTCCGTGTGGTGTGGCGGGACCGAGGCTGTGGAGGGCGGTGTCTTATGGACGGATGACACTGCTGTTTGGGAGCTCCTGCCATGTTTGTGCTCCTGTGCCTCACACAGCGGTGAGGCTTCACGCAGCCCTCTGTGACAGAGACTGTTTCTGTGATAGGAGGCCATGCCCAGGGGCTCGGAGACATGGTGGAAAATGTTTAGATAGTGTCAGTTGAGCCAGGTGTGTTGCGAAAGGCTCTTGCCTGGAGAGGAGGGAGGACACTTCAGGTGGGGAACCAGCACAGCCAAAGGGAGTGGCAGGGTGATCGGGGTTGGGGTGGGTAAGACTGGGAGGCTGGACAGACTGCAGCAGATGTGCCAGGAGCGAGACAGGGAGCAGCCCTGCTTCCTGGAGCTGGGTCATGGCCACATCCCTGCCCTAGCTCAGACACCCAGAGGAGGATCACTTGGATCACTTAGAGAAGAGACTATGGGTGAGGGGCTGGGTTCTAAGAATGAGAACGGCAGTGCCCCTGAAGGAAACAGAGGAGGTGAGGAGGAAGAAAGGGGGGAGTTCTGGTACACGGAGTCTGAATTGACAGTGGAAACTTAAATGCCACTGAGAGGGATGATTAAGGAAAGGCAACTGGATGCTACAGCCCATCGTTGGACACTTGAAGAAGACGGTCCTGGTAATGGGCTTGCAGGAGCTGCCAGCTGGGTGGTCAGTACATACCCAGACTTCTGTGGTCTGGGTTAGCAGGCCCTTGATGGGAGCAGCAGCGTGGGAGCCACAGGGCTAAGCATGGCCTCAGGCCCAGAGGACTCGGAGTATGGAGGGAGGAATGACAGTGAGCGCTGATCTGAGCCCTGGTGAACGTGCTGACTTCTGTCCCCTGCAGGGCTCAACATCGGCCCCGTGGTGGCTGGGGTGATCGGGGCTCGCAAGCCTCAGTATGACATCTGGGGCAATACGGTGAATGTGGCCAGCCGCATGGACAGCACCGGTGTGCCTGACCGCATCCAGGTGAGTGCTGGAATGTCCACCGCCCACCTGACCCCCATGGGGGGCCTCTGATGCTGTGTGGGCTTTGGACAGGCCGCTCGCAGTTCCCAGTCAGAATTTCTGCAGCCAAACTTGAAGGTACTTGGGGCTATGTCTTGGGAGCTCGAAAAACACAATTGTGTTTCAAGCCCTCAGGACCTTGGACAGATCTTCAGTCCTGTGCAAAACCCTCTACTGGCCGCAGACGGAATCGGGGGGTATAGGCAGGAGCCTCTGCTAAGACAGAAATGCCTCTGTCACAACCCACACATACAAGGGGACACAGAGATGGCTGCAGGGAGCCAGGTCTTGCTGAATGGAGCCCCCTGCACTCGGGGCCTGGTTCAGGAGAACCAGGCAAGGCCACTCAGCCCCCTGGGATGGTGCTCCCAACAGCCAAGAGGGCTGGCCAGAGACCCAGAGACTTTTGCTCCTCTCTTTTGCAAGCTGGCGCTTGTGATACCCAGGCGTGCCTCTCTTCACCCACTGTGGTTTTTCTCAGGCCTTCCGTGATTCCCTCTGCTCCAGTCCAACAATAGTAAGGCCCTGGACTGGGCTCTCTTCCTGCACCCTCCAACCCCCACTGCCCCATAATGCTGTGGGCAGGTCACTTAACTTCCCTGGCCTAATTTTCCCAAGTTTGACCCGTGCTCTCTTCATGGCCTTTTGCTCACACTCCCACTGCTTAAATGTCCCTTAAATTCGCTCTCCTGTGGGGCCTCTGAACAAAGGGTCGGCCACGCATAGCCCTGGCCAGACCAGCTGGGCCCGGCTGGTGTGTAGATGCTGTCGGAGGGACCGAGCCAAACGGACTTCTCTCACCTCCAACCCTGTGCCCAGAGGAGAAGGGACAACCAAATGGGAGATGGGGAGAGAGGCACGTGTGTACAGAACTTCTGACCCCACCACGGACGAGTGAAGGACCTTGCAACGACACAGTGGCCAGGCACCTCACCTTTGCATATGGCATTCCCATTCTTGGTATACACATAATCACACAGCAGGGTAGCCTTCCAGCAGTGCAGCCAGAGATTCCTGGCCCGATAGCCAGGCGGGGCCAGGATCCTCCGTGGGGGTATTGCGGGGTGAGCTCACATAGCTGTCGGGTCACCTCGTGAGACGCATGTTGGCATTGCTGCTCCGGTCAGCCTGCTTTCTCCTCCGCCCGGCAGTAGTGCAATGATGACTGCAGCCCCTGGGGAGTTCCCCTCTCCGCCCCGAAAGCTGAAGCAGATGGGCAGTAGGACACAGACCTGAATCCAGGCTCTGCTATTTGTCAGCAGTGGAACCTCAGGGAAGGGACTTAGGCTGCCTGAGCCTGAGATATAGGTTCATAGATTAAATGAGAGAAGCAGTGGCTCTCAACCTGCCCGTCGTGGATGGAGACACGCGGGTCCTGTGCTCGCTCTCGATGATGGCAGGGTCTGATCGCGACGGACGTGCCCGAGCACTTCCGCTCAGCTTCTGCACCTCTCACTGTGGCGGGAACAGGCAGTTCAGGGACCACAGGCCACTTTGGGCAGCACTGAAACAGCACAGGTGAGTTGCTGGCCACACTGCCTGGCATGGAGCAGGCGCCGCCATTCTGGTTTCCAACAGGCAGTTCCAGGGATGAGCAGCTGTCAGTCCCTGGGAGCCCCTGCCCAGGAGGTGCCGCCCACCCTCTGTTGGGGACAGTCAGGCAGAGCCACCGGACGACAGACTCACAGCTTAGCTTAACCCCAGCCTATCCTGTCTCCTCCGTTGCCTCCTCAGGTCACCACGGACATGTACCAGGTGCTGGCTGCCAACACTTACCAGCTGGAGTGCAGGGGTGTGGTCAAGGTCAAGGGCAAAGGCGAGATGATGACCTACTTCCTCAATGGGGGGCCCCCGCTCAGTTAGCAGCTGCCACCTGGTGATGCCAGGCAGCCTGGCCTCCAGAGAAACGGAAACGGATTCTTTGTGCGCCGGTGGGCAGGTGGAAGCCTGCGGTCTAGCCCACGTGGCCGCGCCAGTGAGATTTTCCACTTTGACTCCAGAAGCAGCTTCTGCCCAGCCTCCGTCCCAGGCCCTGGGGTGCCAGCGTCC
>CM053604.1:69625392-69672426 GCA_028646535.1 Procyon lotor | reverse complement strand
AAAAAAAAAAAGAAAAAAAAAAAAAAACTACATCCTACAACATTAGGATATATATCCAAATGTATAACATAATAATTCAGTGTTTGTATACATTGCAAAACTGATCACAATAACTGATCTCGTTAACATCTGTCACCGCATATAGTTGTGGGATGTTTTTTCTTGTTATGAGAACTTTAAAGATTACTCTCTTAGCAACTTCCAGATACGCAATACGGTGTTATTAACTCTAGTCACCATGCTATACATTCTATTTCCAGGACTTATTTATTTTACAGCTGGAAGTTTGTACTTTTTCACTCCCTTTAATCTATTTCCCCACCCCCATCCCTAGCCTCTGGCAACCACTTATCTGTTCTCTGCATCTATAAGCTTTGTTTCTGTTTCGTCTTGTTTTTTAGATTCCACACATAAGCAGTGTCACACAGCATTGATCCTTTTCTGTCTGACTTATTTCATTTAGCATAAAGCCCTCAGGCTTTTATTATTCAGCCCCATTGCAAATGGCAATATTGTATTCTTTTTTCTGGCCAAATAATATTTCATTATATATATGTGTATATATGCATATATATAATATAAATATATATTTTAAATATAATTATATATAATATATAATACAATAATATATAAATATTTAATTAATAATATATAATTATAATATACTACATATTGTATTATATATTTATATTTTATAATATATATTATTTTGTTATAGATATTATAAAATAAAGAAAATCTGATATATATATGCAATATATTATATAATGTATATATATCAGGTTTACTTTTTTTTTCTTTTCTCAACTGCCTGAGCCACCCAGGTGCCCCCATGTAAGATTTTCTTTATCTATTCCTCCATCAATGGTCATTTAGGTGGTTTCCATATTTTGGTTATTATAAAGCTGAAATGTACATGGGAGTGCATATATTTTTTCAAGTTTGTGGGTTTTATTATTTCAGATAAATACTCTGAAGTGGAATTGCTAAATCATATGGTATTTCTATTTTTAATTTTTGAGAAAATTCCATAGTGTTTTCCACAGGTGCTATATACCACTTTACATTTCCACCAACAGCACGCAAGTGTTTACTTTTCTCCACATTTTCGCTGGCATTTGTTATCTCTTTTTGACACTAACCATTCTAACAGGTGTGAAGTGATAGCTTACTGTGGCTTTAATTTGCATTTCCCAAATGATTAGTGATGTCGAGTAATTTTTCATGTACCTATTGGCTATCTGTATGTCTTCTTTTGAAAATCTCTATTCAGGTCCTCTATCCATTTTTTAATTAGAATTTTTTTAAATATTGCTATTGAGTTGTAGGAGTTCTTTTATATTTTGGATATTAGCTCCTTATGAGATATATGATTGGCAAATATTTTTCCCAATCTATAGATTTTTTTTAATGACAGTTTCTTTTTTTACCCAGAAGCCTTTTAGCTTGAGTTTGACCCACTTGTTTATTTTTGTTTTTGTTGCCTTTTCTTTTGGCATCAAATGCAAAAACTCGTCACCAAGATTAATGTCTAGCAGCTTACCATCTATGTTTTCTTCTAGAAGTTTTATGGTTTCAACCCTTACATTCAAGTCTGTAATCTATTTTGAGTTAATTTTTGTTTATGATGTAGGATAGTGGCTGTCTAGTTCTCCCAGCTCTATTTGGCATTAGAACACTACATTATTTCCAGTCACCACATCTTTTTAACTCAATTTGAAGTATTTTCTCCAATCAGAGCACTCTCTTCGTCCCTCAGACGCTCTTCACCTTTTTTTTAACTTACTGCAGCAGCCTTTTTACTCCTTCCCTCCTCATTGGACTTTCCTTCGTCCAGTCCATCTTTCGTATTCCACATCCATGTTATTTTTTCTTAAAGACAAATCTATCCTGCCTGTTTAAGAATCTCTCAACTCTCAGGCATCTGGGTGGCTCAGTCAGTTGAGTCTGCTGGGAACAGGCTCCATGCTCCGGGGAGAGTCTGCTGGAAATTTTCCCCCTCCTTCTGCCCCTTCCCCCACATTCTCTCTCTCTCAAATAAATAAGTAAACCTTTTTTTAGAAAAATCTCTGTTAATTCTCCATTTCCTAAATTATGAAGCTCTAAAGCTTTTTAATAGCATAAAAGAACATTAATATTCTGAGGCAAAAAAGACTTTGCAGCCTTTCTTCGTTGATGTCTGTCCCAAGGGGTGTAGCCATGCCAAACTCCTTTTACCCAGCACTCCCTTGTTTATCTTCTCTCTGTGCCATATGCATACTTTCCTACTGCAACATATTTCGAGATTTCTTCCACCAGCAGTCTTTTTCATTCTTCAGAACTCAGTTCACAAGCTTCTTTGTGAAATCTTTTTTACTACTTCAGTCAGAATCAATATCTTCTTTTTCCAAACACTCAGAACACTTTTATCATAATTCCATAATAGTATTTATCAATTTTTATTCCAATAATCTATTTACACGTTTTTGCCTTAGCAGCCTGTAACATCTTTGAGGCAAGAAACAGGGTTCCATAGGTCTCAATATAAGTAGAACTTAATAAAACAACTTCGGTAATATTAGGTGCCCAATAATTGTTGCTTAATGGGTTAATTCAACTGTCTGAGGGAGAGAAGGAAGGTATTTATCTGATTTTTAACATTCTATCTCCATTGTCTTAAAGAGTAGCTAAATTCAATGGTTATCTATAAATATGAATGATGAGGGGATCAACACACCAATTAATGCATTCATTCATTCTTTTCTTTATAAGGCATTTACTGAGTCATTTTTCTCTATTTCTGACACACCATTCTGATACAGACTGCCAACACATAGGCATTATGAAGTATGTCAGGGAAATAAAAAAGAAGAAAAAGAGAAGATAAAATGTGAGAGTTGAAATAGACCTTAGGGAATTATGTAGAGCAGCTATTGTCATTCTTTTTAGTTGATTGACCTGTTCTTCAAAAAAAAAAAACAAAAAAAAAACCAAACCCAAAATAACCTTAAATAAAAACTTGGTAAATAAGACAGATAAAGGAATAGCTGCTTCATTTGAAAGAGAGTTGAAAAGGGAGATCTGCTTCCCTGGTCACATCTTTTTAGAGACTTTTGAAGTATCCCTGGGTGAATCTTAAAGCTCTAAGTTACAGGGTTGCAACTTATCTAGACCAATCCCCTTGTCTTGCTTATGAAAGAACTAAGTGAAATCAAGAGAGACACAGCGACTTGGGAAAGTGACAGTGTTAGAGAGAACAGCATTGCTGGATTCACTGACTTCCAGCTTTTGCCTATTTGTGTTCACATAAACCAAGCTAGGAGGATCAAAAATGAACTTGACATATAAGACTGAGCAGTTGCAAACTACTCTTACAAACTACTCAAGGTGCCAGTAGCTAGCAAATAAGGGACCATCATTGTGGAGGAAATGAAAAATGGCTATGTTAGAAGCTGAGCCTTCATATAATAATAAAAATGGTTTGGACAAGAGGAAGAAGAAGTTTGGGAAGAAGTTTGCAAATGAAGAGTAAGAGATATATCTGATAAGAGAGTTTCAGCCAAAGGCAAGGTTAAAGAATCATTGTGAAGAATTTCATGTTCTTAAAAATGCCATTACCTTTTGAACTAACTATTAAAAGATAATCATTCTTTAGTAAAAATGGCACTTGAGGTTTGTGTAATGACACACCTTTAGTAAAATAAAGCAGTTAAATGTCATCCCTCAATGCTCTTCCTTGCTTCGCTGTCTTTGTCAAAAAGCTCACTACTAATCTGCTTGTAATTCATCATCACTAGCCTTCCATTGTCTTAAGGATAGAAATCAAATTCCTTAGCAGGACATACAAGCTGTATCTTCACCTTTTCAATGTAAGCTTTTTTAAAATTTCCATTTTCATTCCACACGGTGACTGTGCTCACCATTTGTCCTCTTCTGCTTTCTCAGGATACTGAAGCTTCCCAGTTGCTGCTTCCTGACTGTAGTGCCCCCCACCAGGTAGTTTTGTAATAATGCTCTGTGCCTCCACTCTTACCATGCATCAACCTGTATGATAAACATCGGCTACACTCTGGGCTAGATAGGGGCTGTGTCATATGTTGTTAAATTGTCTGCATTTATCACAATATATTACATGAAGTGGAGGCTCAGTAAATATTTTTGGATGGATGGATGAATAAATATATTGATAGAACTTCACTTTCATTTGGATTCTATTTGATTAGAATAATGTGATTTTAGGGATGCCAAAAATCCTATTCATTTAGAGGTCTCTCCTAATGTGCCTGCCTGAAATTTCTGTCATCTTTTCCTTGCTTTACTTTTGTAGCATTCATAACTTTCTGAAGGTTGTATAAGGTGTATACATTATATTAAAAAGTAATCACTGAAAAACAATTATTAAGTGGCAGTGAGCTCTTTAGGTTAAATTTTAATCCTATAAATCTTATTTTTTTTTTTAAAAGGCAAATGAAGGGGTGCCTGGGTGGCTCAGCCATTAATCCCTGCCTTCAGCTCAGGTCATGATCCCAAGGTCCTGGGATGGAGCCCTGTATCTGGCTCCAGTGGGGAGTCTGCCTCTCCCTCTCCCACTTCACCTGCTTGTGTTCCCCCTCTCACTGTCTCTCTCACTCTCTGTCAAATAAATAAATAAAAATCTTAAAAAAAAAAAAAGCAAGTTAATTATTTGCTAGAAAAAAATGTCAATTCCCAAATGCCCAATGTCACCTAAATGGGAAAACAAGGACTGGACTACTGAACTGGTAAATTTTAATAAAAATCCAAATGGATCACCCATTGGTGTGGGAAATTGCGAGCAGCCTGGGAACAGCATAATGACTTCGGAGAGTGAGGTCAAGAGAGGAGATGGGTGTTTCATGCTTTCATGTTTTTAGTAGATTTCAGGCTAGAAGGAGAGAGAAAAGCAAAGGAAAAAAGATATTAAAAGATACTAAATTCAAATGTCAAATTATTTTTCATAAAATTTATAGAGTAGATGTTCTGATTATATCATATTTCTGATACATATTTTAGTAAGAATACTCCGTGCAAATCAAAACCTTAACAAGATGTCACCTCACATTTGGCAGAATGGCTAGAATCAAAAAGACAACAAATAACAAGTTTTGGTGAGCATGTAGAGAAAAGAGATCTCTTTTGCACTATTAATGGAAATGTATTCCCTTTTTCATTGCAGTATTATTTAGAATATCAAGATATGGAAACAATGTAAATGTCTATAGACAGAGAACTTGATAAGAAAATAACACAAACACACACACACACACACACAAATACTATGCAGCCATAAAAATTAAATCCTCTAATATGTGACAACATAGATGGATCTTCAAGCCATTATACTAGTGAAATAAATCAGACAGAAAAGATGAATACTGTGTAATCTTTTTCTATATGAAATCTAAAAAAACCAAACTCATAGATTTTCCATAGGCACAAGCCCTGGGGAAATTGAGCAAAGGTAGGCAAAAGGTACAAATTTCTAGTTATAAGATAAATAAGCTCTGGGACTATACTGTACAGCATGATGACTATCATTAACAATATTGTCTTCTATATTTGAAAGTAGCTTAGAGACTAGATCTTAAAAGTTCTTATCACAACGTAAATTGTAACTGTGTAAGGTGATGGATGTTCATTAAAGTTATTGTGGTAATCATTTCACAATATATAAATATATTAAATCATCATGTTGTACACTTTAAATTTATATAATGTTATATGTCAATCATATCTCAATAAAACTGGAAAAATTATTTCCAGTTAGGTAACAAAACAAAATGGAATTCTATGTCATGTACAAGAGAGCCACTTAAAACAAAAGATCCATAAAGGTTAAAAATAAAATGATAAAAGTTTATCTAGTACATTCAAACAGAAAGAAAGCAAATATCACAACCTTATTTTCAAACAAGGTAGCATTCAGGCCAAAAAGCATTGGCTGAAACAAGAATATCCATAGGGCAATTTTAAATGAAGATAACAATTTTAGGATATCTACTAAGTGATAACATAGTAAAATTTTTCATGAAACAAATTTTGAGATATATTAGAAAAATAGAGGAGTACCTGGGTGGCTCAGTCGATAAAGCGTCTTTGGTTCAAGTCATGATCCCCTGCTCAGTGGGGAGCCTGCTTCTCCGCTGCTCCCCCTGCTTGTGTTACCCCAAGCCCCTCTCTCTGTGTCAAATAAGTAAATAAAATCTTTTTTTAAAAAAGAGAGAAAAATAGAAAATACAACTTGAATTTACTTCTCTGAGTCCCAAACATATCAAGTGGATAAAATTCAGGTAATCATCCCTGTGGATGGTTCCAACATGCATACATTTCAATTACCACGGTACAGAACATCAGTTCCCCAACAACATACTTAATATTTCTTACCATGGTGTATTAACTGTGAGTAATTATATAAAGTACAAATTTTGCTACCAGCCCTTTATTCCATAAATTGCTATGTAAATATCAGATGCACATCACGATCAGTGATCAATTATGTCACTTCTTGCAAAATTGGTGATGACTGGCCACTGAGTACCTGTTATTCCTTTCATTTACAGACAGCAAAGTGTAGGAATGTGTCACCTCTTTGTCTCTCAGTAACAAACCCACAGGATATTTTACAAAAGTACGTAATTAAAAGAATTGGTCAACAAATGTGAAAGAGCAGGGAAGAAAAGGACAGTGATAATGCTCAAAGTGAAATTTGAACTGATGCCAGTGGAGTCATAGAAGGCAGGGCTGACAATGGAATGTCGGGAGCGTTGTTTGAGAGAATTTAGCTGTATCACCAGAGGACCTCACGGAAGGCAAATATCACCACACATGAGAAAAGTGGCTGTGAAGAAAAGCATGAAAATGTTCCAGAAGAAGTGACGTCAGTGAAAAACTTCACATTAAAGAAACTTTCAGAGACATTTTATAACATTGAAAGTGTAAAGGATTAAATGTTGGAAGCTGACCCAAACTTAGAAAGGAGTGTGACAAAGTGCCAAGGCACAGATCAAATGCTTGCTCTGTACAGTAATTCATAAAATGCAAATATCAAACAGCTCTTGATAACTTTTTTACAAAGTCATAAAATATTTTAATTCTCAATGTTTATAATGTGTTAAATAGTAAAAAATATGAATTTATTGCAATTCTTGTATAATTTTTTGTAAAAATTCTTCATCTCTATAAATTTATAACTGACAAAAAGACAGGTTTTAACATTTTGACAAAAATTTCTAGAGTCATAGAGCAGTATAATTTTTCCAATTAGCTACTCAAAATGCTTTGCTCAGTTCAGTTTGCATGTTTTTTTTTTTAAAGACCCACACTACTGTGCAAGGCAAGCACTGCTCAAAAAAAAGAAGATTTAGAAAGCCTAAGTGACATAACTAAGAAGGTAAAGCTGATGAACACATATCAGACTCAAATACCCTAATAACAGAGAACATTTGTTTTCATGTGAATATGGAACTTCCACAAAAATTGTATTTGGGGCCTCAAAGAAAAAAAAAAAAGCTTCAGGAAATTCCTCCCCCCCAAAAAATTATAGACAAAATTCCTTGAATATCATAGAATAAAATAAGAAATCAGTTACAATATCAGAAAAATAAGCTCTCCTTTTGGAATTTTAAAATGTCTATTTTAACAACTCTATGCCCAAAAGAAAATGCAAAGCAAAACAGAAACAACAGGATACAGTGCAAACCTTACTCAAAGTAAAGCTTATAGGTATGAATTTTTATTAGTAAAAATTAAAATGTGGAAATATAAACTGAGGTTTTGATTCTAAAATTTAGGAAAATAAAAGTCAAAGAATGAAAGCAGAAAAACAATTTAAAAACAACTTTAACAAATTAGAAAATTTAAAAAAATACATGAGCAAGCTAATTTATTAAGCACTTAAGAGTAAGTAAATAAACTAGTCACATCACAAAATAAAAAATGCACAAGTATATAAAATAAGAAATAACAAGGGATAATAATCACACAAAGAAATAAAAATTATGTATTAAAAAATAACATGTGAACTTATATAAAAGGAATAATTTTCTAGGAAGATATAATTTACAAACTGACTCAGAAGAGGAAGATACAATAGAAACTCATTTCCACAAAGGAATATAATTGTCAAAGAGGTAATCTTCCAAGAGCAGCACATCCAGTTTCATTAAGATATTCTACCAACCATTAATGAGTAATTAATTTCAATATTATTGAATTTTTCCAGGACATAGAAAATGTAGAAAACTTTCTCATACTTTAAGAAGTGAGTGCAATATTACAGCATTATATATAACACTACAATAATACAGCAAAATGGAAAAGACATGAAAAGTATAGATAAATATTTCTTATGCATATCAATAAAAACAATTCAAAATAAAATATCAGAGAATAGAAGTCAGCAGTTCACAAAAGAAGTAAAAACTTGAACTAGGGTTCTTTACAGAGTTAAAAGATGTCTTAATATTAAAAAACCCATTAATGCAATATATTATATGACTATCTTTGTAGATGCTACAATAACATTTGATAAAACTTAGTCCATTTTTCAATTGTATGAGCTGTCATTTCTTAAATAAGAATTGAAGGATACTTATGTAACAGTTTCAAGTGTGTCAATGTATAATTATCCTTAAAGCCAGTATCTTACTTAATGAAGGAATGCCTATTAGAAAAACACAAGGACATTGGCCAAAACTAATTACTGTAACTAATACTTCAGTACTACTGACATTGTACTGGAGTTATAAGTCAATGCAATTAGGTAAGAAAAAGATATTAGAACTATAGAAGTTGGGAAGGAAGAGATTATTACTATTACTTTCAAAAATAACTAACAAGAAATGCAAGATAATTAACCAAAAATAAGAGAATTCAATCAGGTGGGGGATGCTAAAATTATTGAGAAATACATAGCTTTTGTATTGATAAAAGCCACCAAATACAAAATACAATGAATCAGAAAACCACATACATGACACCAACAAAAAATGCCTAGTAACTAACCTGATGGAAAAGATTTAAAATTTACATGAGAAAATATTTAAAACATCCCCAAAATATATATGAATTCTCCTAAAACAAACAAATAAAAACAAATTACTTTCTCAGCTATGATTCAACATTATAAAGATTTCAGTTCTTCTTAACTCATTTATTTAATATAATTATAATAAAATACCAGCTTTTCTGAAAATAGACAAGATGATTCTAAATTTCATGTAAAAAATAAAGCTTTCAAAATAATTAAAATGTTCAATATACAGAATTACATAGTAAAACAAACATAGGTGGCTTACTCAGTAATATTCTCAGTGGTCTGGCCTTCCACTCTAGATATCTTGTTTGACTATACCTTTCCAAACTGGATCCTTCCAAGGAAGGTCAATTTACTGCTAAGAAAATTAAGATTTTGATCATGAGGTTATTCAACCGTTATCCTCCTTGGCCAGAACTCCCTGCTTCCCTGATCACTACCCACCTCATCCTCAGACTCACTGATTTCTTCCCATTAGGTTCTCTGCTTTCTACTCTTACCCATAAATTTATAAAGGTCCAGAAAACAACTACTTTTTCCTATCATCCTCTGAATTTGTACTTCTTTTCAAATATATTTCCAGATGGTGTATGTGCCCGTGTAGCTAGGAAGGTGTACTTATTTGATCTCTATTTAAGGAAGAACTTTCTATTAAAAAAAAAGAGGAAGAACTTTTGAAACTTCCATCTGCAGGAAGAGCAGTCAGCTGATAGCCTCCAGCTGTCCCTGCCTTTAGAATTCATTTTGGAATTCAAGCAAAGGCCACACTTTTCCCAGAAAGTCCCCAACTTCATTGGCTGGGCTACTAGGACCTAGCCATTTCTGCCCAGCATGGAATTCCTCTAATGGGTGTTATGTGCTCCAGGGCTCCCTGTTGGGTTGGCCAAGACTTTGTCAAACCTGCATTGCACTCTGAGGGCCTTCTTGACCAACCTTCCTCCTACCTTCCTTTCCTTTCTGAAGAGTCAGCCCCAAATAAACCTCTTACTCTCAACTCCATCTCAGTCAGCTTCCTGACGGACCCAACTGACCTCATGTGTAACTGCTCCAGCCAATTCCAGGTACCCTGAAAATCTTATTTTTAGGTAAACTCAACTATAAAATCTGTAAGCTATTCCATCCAGAGAGAAATTAAGCCATTCTCAATCCTCCCAAAGTTGACTGAACATGATCACAACGTAGTAAGCTTGGAGTAGAGAAAGCTGGAGACTAATTTACTTAACAGTCAAAAAATAAGTTTCAGCTGGAAACAAAGAAAGTTAAAGAGGCCTAAAAGCACAGTCATCCGGAATCTGTTAGTGGAGGGGCAAATCCTAAAAGGCTCATGGACTGGTTTATGCCTAAAGACTAACTTTAAGGGATGAGGGCACAAAACAATGTATGTTCATACTGATTCTCTGAATCATCAAGAAAATTTCAATTAAGTGAATTCCTCTTTATGGATACAAAAATCATAAGGTATTTTTTGGTAGTTTTTTCCTCTAAAATGTTAATATGAAAAGCCACAGAACCACATTGCAGAATCACATTCCACCAACGGAATTTGAGCGAATGTAGACATAGTTACCATGAATCCTTGATAAGTGAGAGGTTGTTGTAACACCTCTTTTCAATCACATCTTAAAATGCGTGTCATCTAGGCTTTAGTGGAATAAGTGATCTGAAAATCTAAAAACAATGTTGAGACTGGTGAGAAACCTTTAGTGGCCTACATGAAATAAAATCTGTTATTAAAAATTACTTTTGGTAATTATATTGCCAAAAATAAAAATCATATTTTTATAGCAGCAAAAAATGTTTTTCTGAGATAAGTGAAAGAAAGTGTGGGTGAAAATAAACTGAGCATGCCTTCCTGAGATTTGAATAAGTCAGGGGGCCTAGGAAAGCAAACTAGAGCATTAAGTATTGGGTTCTTATTACAGTTCTACTTAGTAAGTCATTAAGTCTGTTTATAATATGCTTCCCTGATGGTAGTTCCAGAGTGAAAGAAATGAAACCATTAGGTTTCTTGAGCGCTGAGGGTATAGTTTTGTGAATACTCAGTAATTAAATATTATAATTTTTACATTTTCAAATACTTTGGTGGAAATGGTATATGTAAAATCTCTAGTTTAACAAAAGCTCTAAACTTGACCCTTACAGTGAAGATAATTGTGTGTGTGCATGTGTGTGTGTGTGTGTGTGTGGCATGTAATGATCTGGTTTAAGGTTATACTTTCACTGCATATATAGTGATGGGCTGAAGCAACCAACAGAGGCTTACAAGTTTTAATCCAACTTATACCAGCCAACACCTAATTTCTTCTGTCAAGCTCAGTGGCAGAAACTTGGGATGCAGAGAAGATTAAAACCCTTTTGCTGTTCTCAAGTAATCTATGAGTAATAGAAGAGACACATATGTAAATAAATTAATAACATGTGGTATAAAATTCAGAACACTATAAATGTAGTCAAGACACATTTTCTTTGTTGAGGTGTGAGAAGAGGATAAAAGGAGTGTGGCTGGGAAGACCTAACAGAGAAGGGAATGAATCTTAGAGAGTGAACAGGGATTTGCCAGGTGAACAAGGGTAGAACACATTCTAGTCTGGGGACCCCAAAACATAGACATGAAAAGACATGGTACGTTTGGGGAACGGTAAATACTAGTCTGACAGGACAACAGCTTGGAAAGGAGGTGGCTATGAGTCTGGAGCAATGGGCAGGGGCTGCATGATGGAAGAAATCTGTATGACCTACACTAGGCACACGTGAAGAACTGAACTTTTAAAACATTGTTATTCTAATTCTAAAGATCCCTGATCAGGGTCCTGGATGGCCCAATCAGCTAAGCAACAGACTCTTGATTTCAGCTCAGGTCATTATCTCAGGGTTGTGAGATCAAGCATTTCAGGCTCTGTGCCCAGTGTGGAGTCTGCTTGAGAGACTCTCTCCCTCTCCCTTTGTCTCTCCCCACCCCTCCTTTCTCTCTCTAACTCTCTCAATAAATTTAAAAGATAATGATACTTTCTCATGTTTTTTTGCCCATTAGAAAATATGATTAATATTTTACACTAAATAAATCTTTGTTACTCTGACAGGTAGTGTTTTAATTTTTATTTTTCTAATTAGAAATATTCTTAAACTTTTTTTTAAAAAAGAAAAGTTTTTTAGTTAAAAGTATTTTCTACTTAGAAAGAAAAGGGGGGAGGGGCACCTGAGTGGCTCAGTGGGTTAAGCCTCTGCCTTCGGCTCAGGTCATGATCTCAGGGTCCTGAGACAGAGCCCCGCATCAGGCTCCCTTCTCTGCAGGGAGCCTGCTTCCTCCTCTCACTCTGCCTGCCTCTTTGCCTACTTGTGATCTCTCTTTCTCTGTCAAATAAGTAAATAAAATCTTTAAGAACAAAAAAAGTATTTTCTACTTAGAGAAGTGTTTCTTCATATTGTTGGTCATTTTTATGTCTACAGTTAGTGATTTTCTTGTATTCCTAGGGGTACTTTACATATTAACAATTTAACACTGAGGGTCTGAAAATATGTTCCTCATTTTTTATTTGACCCTTATTTTTATGCAGAAAATTTTCAAGATCTGTGTAGTGAAATTTATTGTTCTTTCTATTGTTTTTTCAATGATACCTGCTCTCATCATCCCCCTCCCCTAGATTTCTCATTTTCTCCCTGTACATTCCTAATGATAAAGTGATTAACTCCCCAGTTCTAACTCTGTCTAGGTTTTTATACCTCACAACGTCTCATCCCTGGGGCTTGATCAATATTGCAATAATCAGCTGTTTTTTTCTAACCTCATACAAGTATCAGGTGCTTAGGACCCAATGTGACTTTAGTCCATTCCTACACACATATGCATGTATGTTGGCAAATGACTGAAGTGTCACTTGTTTTGAACAAGTAACAATATTCAGGCATCTTCTGGCATTAGCTATGTACTTAACAAGGCCTCAGGGGAATGCCTACCAGATACCACCATCTGTTATTTTTAAGGCAGTTGGATTTATTGCCTATGTTCCTGAAGACACATTCAGCCAGGCAGTTAGGAAACAAGTGTTTATTGAGTGCCCACAGGGTGCAATGTTCTAGTTGCTTGCCAGTTGCTTTTTTAGCACAGGAAAGTCTCTGATAATGCAGAAGTTCTTCAAAATTGACAAGAATTGATAGAAACAACAAAAGTTAAACATACACATTAGCAATATGACCCGGTTAAAACTAACAAACCCCAAAACTAAATGTATAGCTGGAGTAAAGCATAGCATCTTGGTCTGCTAAGCATTGCTTCAGTTCTCGGCTCTACCATCTTTGCGGAAGTTTATCAGTGAAACCTAAAGGGAAAGAATTGGCAAGAGTTCACAAAAAGTAAAATTATTTGAACTTGACTCCCTTATTCACCAAGCAACCCACCTCCCATTTTACCCATTTTTCTCAAAAAGTTCTTTCTTTCATCAACTCATAAGGCCTCCTCACTTTCCCTGTATCTAACCTGACTCCAGTTGTAAGATTCTATCCTTAAACAATGTCCAAGAGGCCCCTCTTCTCTCCCCCCAAGCTTCTTCCTACCAGTTGCCTTTCTTTCCTCTGGTTTTCAACAACCATAAATCTGTCGCTCTATAACTGAATCTCCCCTTCTTCACACTGTTTGTTATAGGCTGTCCTACAAATGTTTTCTACAAATTTTACAGATATTTTTTCATAAGGCGGCTCTATTGCTTAAGAATTTAAAATAATCCTTCACAGGTTTTCAAATGAGGGATTGTGGTGTTGGTGAAAGAGTGTCGAAGTTCGAGAAAAGTCTCCTGGGTTCCAAGTCATCATGCCTATCCCTCAGGAGGCTGCCACATTAGGGAAGCACAAGTACCGTAGCCAGTGTCACAGTAAGCATAAACACACATGAAAATAACATGCATGTAACACTTACTACTGTACCATACACTCATGTTCATGCATAGATTTATTTCGACAAAGAAATACATATCTAAACAACAAGGTATCTGCGTGAGATAGTTCTGAATAGTGCAGTTGTTTATTTAAATTTAGAAGGGGCATAATAAATAAATAAAGTAATTGTTGACCTGTTCTGAGAATGAATGTATTTGGTCTAAAATACATAACGGATCAAGAATAACATTTACTGGTCAGTAAGAACCCACCAGAGAAATGTTTTGATTTCTTACTAATATTGTTATATACAGTGCACCAGCTTGGAGTGCAAATACAGACCCAGGTCTAATATTTATCTAAATAATTACCCGAATGCCACACACTGTAACTGCAGGAAGTCCAGTGCCACCTTCTTAAGGATTTCTCTTTCCATCCCAGTTGTCTGACCCTCAGCAACTTACACTCCAAATATTTAATCTTCTTTGGCTAGTCCTTTAGAAATATAATTGGAATCTCAGTCCACCAATTTCGTGCTTCTTTCACAGCATTACTTTTGAAGTGATGTTCCAGATTTGTTACAAGTCAGTGCTTGAGAATTGTACCTGGGAAGACCCTGATGGGCTCAGGTGACAATCACATTTTGTATTGTGTGATTCAACTCTTTTTTAGTTTCCATGTTCAGCAGTTGTAGTCAAGACTAATCATTGCCAGAGGGACTGGGCCCAAAGAATCTTCCATCAAATGCCTTTGCTATGCTAAGACCATTCCTTCCTGTATTCATTCCTTCAACAAATGTTTATCAAGTGCCTATTTTGTATGTGATGTGTTCGCTGTGTTATTTAAGAATATTACATTCTGCTAAGGAAAATAAGAGACACAGATCTACAAGAAGGACAGAAAAAAACTAAATAAAGAAGCAGCTTTTATAAATTGTTAGACGAAGGTAAATACGGAGAGCTTATATACTGATAATTCATTAAAAGGATGTAAAACCAAGCAGCCCACTAAAGAAATATACTTGAACCACCCAATGCTCTTAAACAGTCAAACATTCATACAGAATTAAGTTGCCCACCCATTGCTGGCATCCCTTTTCTGCTCTTTTGTTCTCCACCGGATATATGCAAATAAAATTCATTGCTGCTCACCAGGTCATCAGGTGATTACAGCTATGTTCAGGCACATTGATTTACTTTTCTGATAAGGCAAGCTCCAGGTATCTCCCATCTGCTTTCATCTCCCTCAACTCCAGTTCTCATAACCACACCATCAGATCGATGCAGCACAGATAGAGACAGACAAGACATTTGCAGATGATGAACACACTGGGGAGCATAGGTGGCTCCGTTGGTCAAGTGTCTGCCTTTGGCTCAGGTCATGATCCCAGGGTCCTGGGATTTAGCCCTGCATTAGGCTCCCTGCTGAGTAGCCCGCTTCTCTCTCTCCTTCATGCTCCTGCTCTCTTGGTATCTCTGCCGCTCTTTCTCTCTCTCAAATAAATAAATAGTATCTTAAAAAAAAAAGATAATGAACACTTGAGATCATCTGTCTCATTGTGTACTTGAAAGCTAGTTTTGGATTGAAGTAACTTCCCATTTTAAAAATATACAAGGCACTTCTCAGATGCTGGAGGAAGAAAATTAACAAAACCAACAAACCCCTCTGGCTGAGTGGAGTTTGCATTCTAGTGGTGATAGAATCAGCACTTGTACATGACCAGGAGCAATCAGCCCTCAGCAAGAGTGGAATATCCACAAGAGATTTTTTTTTTAACCAAAGGGATTTATATTTCAGGGACCTTTTTGACATCGTCTTCCACTATGACTTGTTGGGACCATTTTGATTCATTCTAGTTGTTCTCACTGATTTTTATTCTCAAGGGACTGTGTTGGTGGTTTCATCTCTCCTATGCATCATTATGAGGTAAATCAATTCACCAACTCCCTGACTTGGATTGTAGGGGTTAGAGATTTTGATTAATCTCAAATCTATTATATCCTTACTCCAGTTTAGACAATGACCCTCACTTTACAATTACATAGGAAGGAGGGAATGCATTCAAATAACTATTCTCTAAACAAAGAAAACTTGCCCAAGGTTACTGTGAACTCACTGAGAGGCACAGAGGAAGCAGAATGACTTAACTCCTTCCTCTGCAGCTGTCTTATACTTTATCTGTATCTGAATAGGGATCCTATTCCCTTAATATTATTTTCCACTTTAGGAAGTGAAGACAACTAAACAAATTATAATTAACTTCTCATCTCTTTTGACTAGGGATTCCGGTAAATAAGAGAAAATTGCCCCCCCCCCAAGCCTTCTAAAATAAAAGCCTCAGGGCATATTCATCAGTCAGGAGCTGGGTGATTTCTGTTTACAGAAGGCTCAGTGGGTGAGCTCTGTTGCAGAAAGGCAGCAGCTACCAGAAATAGGCTTCCTGTTGCTTAGATGATGCCATAAGACCCAACACAACCTGCCTTGATGGTAACGTAAGGAACAATCCAATAAACAGAAGGAGGTTCTACATAGCCATATTTGTGTTCAAGAAGAATCATTAACATTACCCCATCCTCACAGCTACCCCAGAGAA
Source organism: Procyon lotor (assembly GCA_028646535.1). NCBI lineage: Eukaryota > Metazoa > Chordata > Mammalia > Carnivora > Procyonidae > Procyon > Procyon lotor. Next base: position 69,655,933 of record CM053604.1, on the reverse strand, counting down.
ACATGTTCTGCTGGGGCATGCAGCCTGGGCTGGATTACTAGTGGATGACAGTGATTGGCGCCATTTGTAATATCTCTCATTCATTTTGTATACAATATTCAAATAAGCCTTGTTCCCATTTATAGTGAGACTTGTGAGTGGGCAAAAAAATGTGCAAAAGGCTACTATAAATTATTCAAGATGGTGCAAAAGCCATTTAGCAGAAATCCTCTGGAATACTAAAAGGATTAAAAGAAACATTTTTTTTAAGTACTCATTAATGATCTTCTCAATAACTTATTTTAGATTTCTGAATTTTTAAGTAATTACTCTTTTTAAAAAAAGCTTTCTGAGCAACAAACTGAGGGTTTAGGAGGGGTGGGGGTGGGGGGCTGGGGGAGCCTGGTGGTGGGTACTGAGGAGGGCATGTATTGCATGGAGCACTGGGTGTGGTGCATGAACAATAAATCTGGTAACACTGAAAAAATAAAATAAACATTTTTTGGGGAAAAAAATAAAATAAAAAAAATAAAACAAAAAAAGCTTTCTCCTTCCATTGAAAGGCCTCTGTCCCTTTTCGTAGCTTATTTATTACAGTTCATATTAGGCTTCCATTTAAAATTTCAGTAGTAATTATATCCTCAACCCTGTCCTGCTACTTTTTTCTAGACTTGTGCAAGGCAAGGATGGCCACTCTCACCAGTTCTATTCAACATTGTACTGGAGGTCTTAGTCATTTTACTGAAGCAAGAAAAAGAATTAACAAAAAGATGGAAAAGAAGAATTGAGTCTGTCATGACTGTGTACATAGAATAGGGCACCAGCACTAATAAATGAATTTAGCAAGACTTCAAGGTACATGAGAATACAGAAAAATCAGTTACATTTTAGCATATTTTCACAAAGAAAACATGAAATTTAAAAATTATTTTAAAAAGCAATAAGACCAAAACATTTAGGGGTAAATTTAACACAACATAAGCCAAACCTCTACATTGGAAATTATGTGACATTACTGAAGAAAATGGGGAGCTAGAATATGCATAGATTGAAAGACCCAAAGTGGTTAATACATCACTTTTCCTGAATTTGATGTATAGAATTCAACCTAATCTCCCTCAGAGTCCCACAAATTTTTTTTGGTAGAAATTGATAAGATGCTGTTAAAATTTATCTGGAAATTCAAAATTCAAAATTAAATTTCCACATAAATAGCAGAACAATATCGAGAGAGGTATCTCAGTGTTAGCTTTTCATTATTTTGACATTTACTGACCTAAAAGTACTGAATATTGTTCTAAAGACTGGGTATCAAAAGATTAGTAAAGAATAATCATAAGTCTCAAGGAGGTTGCAGATTAATGAGGGAAACATTCAAATACAGACAATTTATAATAATAAAATCTTAAAAGATTAATTGTGATATAAGAAGGAAGAACATGGCTTTGGAAAGTTCAGACAGGCTTCACAGAGTATTCGATATCAGAGCCATGATGCAAAAGGTGAATTCTTTTCATTAAAATTCCTCTACAAATTGTGAGCAATTTTACTAGGAGCTGGTCATCCTTTAGAAGACAAATGTTAGATCTAAGGGTAGAAATCTGGGGGCTAGAGGACAAGAGGTGTCCTGCCCACAAGATCCCAAGATAGAAAAGGAGAGAGAAGGAAGGAATTGTGAAAAAATGCTCTTATCTAACACAGAAGCTCTTAAAATAACTCCAGTAAGAAAAAATTATATAAAATAACACAAGAGTTCATGCTGAAGCATAGGAATAAAAGGAGAGATTTAATTTATTAGGTATTTTTGAGTAGAGTGCCTAGACCTTGTAACAAAGTAAATGTGGGCTATGTGCAAGACAAAAGAAATCAAGAATGAATTTTTTTTTAAATAGGAAAATAAAAGGTCATATATTCTACTTTTAGTGATTAACCATCCAGATTGAAACTTTGAAGCTAGAACACCTGTCTTTAACATCTCTTAAATTGTTCCTTTTCTTTCCATTCCTATTTCTAAATTTCTTCCTCTTATCTTTACTACCACATGGCTGGATTTTGCAAGTCTTCTTAATTATTTCCCCACCTCAGACATCCCTTTTCTGCTTCTTCTTGCACACCACTACTATCCTATCTTGACTATGCTAAAAAGAAAGACAAAGTAATATCTTGTTATTTGCTTGCCAAATTTCTAACTTCTTACCTCAGTCTTCATTCAAAGCCTAAGATCTAACCTCAAGTTTATTTCTGTCTAAATTCTATTAGTAAATTTACATGAACTGTCTTCTCCAGGCAAAAAGATCCATTGTAGAGCTTCAAAACATGCCTTTAGGGGCGCCTGGGTGGCTCAGTCAGTTAAGTGTCTGCCCTCAGCTCAGGTCATGATCTCCAGGCCCTGGGACTGAGCCCAAGTCAGGCTCCCTGCTCAGTAGGAAATCTGCTTCTCTCTCTCTTTATCCCTCTTCCCCTCCCCACTGTTTGTTCTCTCTCTCAAAATAAATAAATTTTTAAAAAGTCTAAAACAAACAACAACAACAACAACAAAACAACAAAACCCAAAACCTGCCTTTGGATTTCAGCCTCCATACCTGTGCTCAGTCTGTTCATTTGCCGCAAGTGACTCTTTTCCTCAGACAAAGTGCTTGCCCAATCCAACTGAATGAATTTCTGGAGGTTCAGCTTCCGTCTCGTCCCTTCTGATGCTTTCCTGCACACACCTGCTGGACATGAAGTCTTTCCACACTGAATTTTTTAGTAATCATTGATCAAGTTATTTATATAGTATTATCTTAAGCTAAGAGTATTAAATTTTTTTTAATTTGAAACACATTTTATTTCTTTAACTAGCTGAAATGCTCCTTGAGCTTGCAGACTGAATGTTCTTGCAAATTTGGATTTAAATCTCGACTTTATTACCTATGAATTTTGTAACTTCATCTAACCTTTTAACTTCTGGATTTCCGTGAACTTCCATTTCCTCTTCTCTAAAATGGGGGTAATAATATTACCCACTAATTGATTTTCCACCCCAGACTCATTCATTCAATATTTAGTAAATATCCTGTCATACATCGTGTTAGTTGTGTATAAAGGAGAAAGCAGAACATAACCAGCTCCTGCCTTCATGGAACTTTCAAAGACATAAATAGAAGAAAACTGAAAAGAGCACTCAACACATTTTCGTACCCTTCTTTCCCTGGGAGTAATTAGAATACAAGCTAATATGCCAATCATGTAAAAACACTATTATAAATGTTTTACCCGTATCAACCACTCTGTGAGGAATGTACTATTATCAATTCCATTTTTTAGATTAGGAAACAGGTCAAAAATGTTGAGTGTTTCACCCAAAATCACATACTCACAGATGACAGTGCCAAGAATAATCCCAGAAATATGGACCCCAGAGTCATGAACCTCACTACTAAGCTCTACTGTTACCTAGCCACAGAAAATCTCTCAGTGTTCTTCTTATAGGATGCTTAGTTACTATTTGTGGTTAGTTTCTGTGATAAATTAGTACACTGCTATCCAATAAAAAATGTGATAATGTAATCCACCTATGTAATTTGCCATTGTGAGCTGAGATGTAATTTAAAACTTTACAGTAGTCTTGTTAAAAAAGGAAAAAGAGGGGTGTGTGTGTGTGGCTCATTTGGTTAAGTGTCTGACTGTTGATTTTGGCTCAGGTCATGATCTCAGGGTCAGGAGATCAAACCCTGTGTTGGGCTTATGCTGGGCATGGAGCCTACTTAAGATTTGCTCTGGAAAAAGGAAAAAGAAATAAGAAATAGGTAGATTGCTAATAAATTATTAGTAGTACACTTTACTTAACTCAATATAGCCAATATATTCTCATTTCAGCTTGTAATTCATATATAAATTATTAATGATATTTTGCTTTCTTCCCCTTAATATTTTTTTGACTAGGTCTTCAAAATCCTATTGCATTTTACAGTTACAATGCATCTCAACCCTGACTAGCCATACTGCAAGCCCTTGATAGCCATATGTGGCTTGTGACTACTTTATTGGATGGCGTAGAATTAATGTTATTGTTGATTAGCAAGCTTATAGGTCAAGGAAGCATAATTCTAATTAATCTGGAGCCATAGGATCCAATCTTAGAGCATAGCTGTGATTAAAGAAATACAGGCCTGGGAATCAAAGTGAATTTTAAAAGTTTCCAACTTTTTACCAGTATTTCATAGAAACCACTTAGTGAGTCTAAATACTTAGGTTATAGAACATCTGTTAAATTCCCTTTCATTGTCTAGCTACTTCTATTATATGTTGCAGCATTCCCAACACCTCCCTGCAGACCCTTACTTCTCAAACACTTTCTTATTCACCCTTATTACATATGGCTTTCCTCCCTTCCTTTTCCCAGACTTCCCTCATCATTTGATCATGTAAAATAATTTAGCAGCTTTGGCTAATTCCTTCTCCTTTTCCTACTCACTACTTTTGTGATTCCCTCTCTTTACTGTAGTATCACAGAAGCCCTAAGAACCCATCCAACTGGAAGTCTTCTAGGGAAGTAGGGGAAATGTGGAGAACAGAAATAGGAAAAAGCTGGTTTTTTCTTTTGACTAATCATTTTGGGGAGTGGGAGTTTATTCTTCGAGCAGCAAATAGCTCCTGTTTCATGGTGTCTTCTCTTTCTCTCCACCAAAGTGCAGAGGAAGTTAGAGTGAAATGGAGAAGCACAATTTTCATCAAGAAAAGAGCACTCATTATGTTCTTCATTCCTGGGACATTGAAGGAGTACAGACCAGTGCAGCTCATTGGAGGTGGATGAACTTCAGCCTGGACAATGGGCAAAGGTGACTTTTGATTTTACTTGGATAGAAAATACCTCAGGTTTTTCCCATTACCTAATGTGCAATGAGGAAGAAGGGCAAAGTTTTCTGTTAGGCTGGTGGGCCCAGGCATGCCGAGAGTGGACAAGATGGCCACCAAGTTTCACAAAATGGAGGCTCAGTACTTTCCACCATGGGGCTTCCTGTCTCAGAGACTTTCCAGATCACCCCACAAAGACGAGGAACAATCTCACTGGTGGACTTTGCATTCCTTTTTCTGTATAATGAGCTGACAATTGATTGGTGTATTTTCTATCCCTCATATACATAAATCCCAGCCAATCAGATACCCAGCAAACCCTCCACACCCGAAGGCCCCTAATTAAAAACCCCTCAGCCCTACTCCTCGGTATGACTTCCTTGGCCTTGTCCTAACCTGGGACCAGGGAACCTTGCCCGAGAGCGCTGCCATTAAATCTTGCCTCGATTAAAACTCATCTGGCTCTTCTTTTCCACCACGGATTCAAACCTGACCTTTACCGCCGAATCAAACCTGACAGTAAGACAATCACAATACAGTCTCTTGCTCCTCTTTTTTCATTATTAAGTAGTCATTAAGTATCTGTGTCTTCCTGGTCCTTAAAAAAATATCACTCTTGGGGCGCCTGGGTGGCTCAGTGGGTTAAAGCCTCTGACTTCAGCTAGGTCATGATCTCAGGATCCTGGGATTAAGCCCCACATCGGGCTCTCTGCTCAGCAGGGAGCCTGCTTCCTCCTCTCTCTGCCTGCCTCTCTGCCTACCTGTGATCTCTCTCTCTGTCAAATAAATAAATAAAATCTTAAAAAATAATAAATAAATAAATAACACTCTTATTGAACTGTGGCTCCCAACTTAAATTCTGAAGACAAATACTGCTGTAGAAGAACATGTGTATGATGCTTATGTGATCAGTCCCTGAATATTCGGTGACCTACTTGCATGCGATCGTCCGTGAAGGGGGACAGCTTCTGTTTTCCTCTTCCACTTCTCCTTCTCTCTTCCTGTCTCTCTCTGGCAAAAGTGTACTCTCTTCCAATCTCAACCTAGGAAATTTCTAGGGTAAGTTTTTGGATCCCAGACCCTCTGCCAGGATTGAGACCGCCCTCCTTTGCACGCTGACTCTACTGCATTGTCAATTATTAACAGCACTGTAGCTCATGTCCTTTTCATAGTTTCCTGGGTCTTGTTCCTTTTTCCTCCTTCAGCATCTGCTGCAGTACGTGACAAGTGGTAGGCCCTTGATGCAATTTCGTGAATGAATACATGGATCTCTCCCTTTATGCCCTGATATCTTTATCTCCAACTATCCATTTGTCAAACCTTTGGAAGTCAGCACTACTTAATAAAAATAATTCTTTATTCTCTATTCCTCTTGGTTCTTCTAGTATCTAGGAGTAAGGATGTGGTCCAGACAGAGATGGAGAGTGATTTAGATCGTCATTATTAAAAATATTAAGAAGTTTGAAAGTCTGGATTCTAGAACATTTTCACTAAATACAGAAAATCAGGACTTTTGGAAAAAAGTAAGAAAAATCGTATTTTCATTTTACATCTAAGAAAGTAAGTGGAGAGGAGGGGTAACATTCTCTATTTTAAGCATTACACATCCCGTAGAGCTAGAGATCATCATCATGATACCAGAATAATCAATGTACTGTATACGTTGTGCTTGTTTTCTCTTTATGGTGAATTTAATGTCTGGGAGAAAGAAAAGCCTGAAATGTCTGAAAGACATTGGACATGATACTTTCCTTTACATACATTTGCATGAATTCTCTTTAGAAGGTTGTAGAAGCATTATTGCTCATGATATTCTAATAACATACAATGAAAAACAAGCATATTGTAATGAGCTGTCCCCAGGGGCTTGAGTAGGTGACCTAATGGCAACTATTAGTTTCCTTCTCATGGTTTTCTCCCAGGAAAATAAATCAGCTTTGGTTTTGGAAGATGTTCAAGATTGATATTAGTGTCAAAGTTGATTTCAACTTTTCTACATTATAAATGCTTCCAGAAGGATGCATAAGCACAGAAAGGCCTTGGTAAAAGGTTCCCAGAGAGTGTTTACAGTGATGCAGTGAAGCATATGATAAGGTCCCTCATTTGCAAGTATACCAGTTTATTTTCTTCCACTGCTAGTAACAACCTGAATCTCGTGATAAAGTTCCTGTATCAAGTAATCTTCCTCATCTATAATTTTTGTGACTCCCCAAAATGAATTGTGGACATTCTGTCCTTGATCTATCAGGGAAGAACAAATTGACAACATTGCTGGTCGGTTTCCATGCTGCATATTTTCTCAGAGCCATCACTCAATTTGTGTAAGTTTGCTCAGCCCATCAACGAAGAGAGGTTCTATTTCACAGCAGATTTTGTAGCAGAATTTTTCCCATGTTAAGTTTATTTCATCTTCCCGGTTTCTAAAAAATAAAGATAGAGGTATTGAGTAGTGGGAAGATGGGGTTGATACAGAATGAGATTGTACCTTATTTGAAATAGCGGACGAGCATGGGGCAATAGAATGAGGAAGCCCATGCATGCCCATGCACGCAGAGCCTATCTCATCTGATGTGTTGATTGCAGCAAAAACTTGTTTCTGCAGAAACAGTCAGTCTTGGATAGAATGGAAAAATGCACTCAGGATAAATTACATCTGAGTGTTAGTGAGTCAAAAAATGTACACTTGTTACCCAGATGCTAGCTAACTTAATCTCCCTACCCCTTAATGCTCCGATAAGGGTTTTTAGAACCCCCATTACATGGATTCTGGAAAATACATTCCAAAGGTTTCTTTGAGTTGTTTTCATGCTTATCTCTGGCCCTGAGCTTCTTTGCCCAGTGAAGTATTTCAGTTGTAGGAACACTTTTTCCTACTCTTCCAGTTGTCCTTCTATTGAACAATGTCAACCTTAAAGTGAAGCAAACCTTATTTTTTAGATTCCGTAAGAAGCAACTCAGGCAACATATGCACACATGAAAGACTTTACTGGAGGTGGAAGCAGAGAAACTAAAGTGAGCTGAGAATTCATGGCTTGGCACTTCTTTTCCTAAAAATATGTCTGTTGGTCCACCTCCGTGGGCCCTTCTCTTCTCTCTAGTATCTATTATCCTTGCTTTTTCTCTTTCTAGCTTTTTCTGCATCCACAAATTCTCTGTGCATATCTGAGCAATCAGAATGGTGATAGAAGCCAACAAGTGAAAGTTCTGGACATTGACATTTGACTCACGGATGGATGGAGACACTTTATAAAATCTGCTAGTCTGAGAATGTAGTATTAAAAAAGGCTGAAACTAAAGTAGCTAGCTGTCTGACCATCTCTCACTTATTTAGAATGAAATTGTCAAATTTTAAGTCATTTATACTGTTTGAGTCTGACTTACTTTTGATTTCTTTTACATTTGGCAATATTTGTAGCTCTAATAATTAAAAAAGATCTGGGTTAAGGATAAATTTGTAGATTAAGGGTAAATTGTTGTCAGAACTATGAACTTTTGGGTAAATTTCTTTTGACCATAAACAATACAGTTATGGTCAACTCATATCACAAACCATTGGGCAAAAGTGGAAAATTACAATTAGTTACAACAAATATTAATAAAATGTGAGTTTTTAATTGAGATCTAGGGTGACTAAGTGTTCTGATTTTACTGGGATGATTCCAGTCTTAACAAGGAAAGCTCTTGGTCCCATCCAGGGAAACCCTTCAGTGCCAGGTGAACCCAACTGGTTGGTCACTCTAATCATGATACTGGCTTCTGCCTCCTCATTCACCCAACAGAGTCTCATTTATATTTCCTTACCTAGAATTGGAGAGTTATTATTGTCCATCTGTACTTACTGAATATACCCGGTGGAAATAAAATTAGATTTTGGCCTGAAGAAGCATGATGACCCCAGATTCCTCTCTGCCTAGGATGGAGGGAAGATTATCTACTCTGAAAGAAAAGGATGGAGTAGACGGACTTCTAAATTTTCCGTTGGTTGTTTCAGATTTTCACTGTAGGTCAAAGCACAGACAAACAGTTGTGAGGGTAGCTTCAGGAGACCCTACCTTTGTGAGGTTCTTATTTGTTGGAAATCAAATAAAATAAAGAAATGAAAATTGAGTCTGTTCAGCCTCCTTCGTGTTGAAAGATAGGGTGTCAAGAGTTCTTAAATTAAGGAAAATTTGAGGTTTTAGCTTGGACCGAGTTCTTACTCATAGAAAAGTAGTACTTCACGCAGATCTCATTCACAGGCAGCTGCCTTCAACCCTAACTGCTGTGAGTGGTGGCAGCTAATAAAGCACAACTGTCTCCTTCAATGAAGAATTGTTTTTGGCCAGGGCACCTGGGTGGCTCAGTCGTTAGGCGTCTGCCTTCGACTCAGGTCATGATCCTAGGGTCCTGGGATCGAGCCCCGCATCGGGGACCACTCCCTCTGCTTGTGTTCCCTCTCTCGCTGTCAAATAAGTAAAACCTTTTTTAAAAAAATTGTTTTTGGCCAATGGAGGGTTTCTTTGCCCAGCTTCTCACTCCCCATTCTCCACCTCAGCAGACATGGATGACAGATGGCCTAACCTCATGCTTCAAGGGGGGACTAATTCCCTGCTGTAATTTGTGTACAGAGCTCCCAGTGGGGACCACCTAAAGTTAGTTCCCAACTGAAGTTATATCCTTCCTTAGCTTCCTCCCCCACCACGATGAAGAATAGAGATCATTCTTTGTCTAATCCCCAGTGGCTCCAAAAGTACCTGAAAAATACAAGGCACTTAATAAATATCTTGTGAATAAACATGTGAGAGATTTCTGATGTGAACTCTAACTGGTACAAGCTTTCTGGGAAGCAATTTGGCAATGTGCATCAAAAGCATTATATAATTGTTACTTTATCTTCCACTATTCCCACACTTTCAAGAAATTATCTTTAAAAAACAATCAACACAGGTCAAAGCTTTATACAGAAAGGTGAATATCTATGAGATTTAATATATCAAAAGTTAGAAATAACACAAAGATCCAAAAGTAGAGGACTGGTAATTGAATTATAGTACCTCCTTCCATAAGATGGAATGTTATTTAGCTGTTAAAAACCAAGATATATAGAAAACGTTGGTGGAAATATGAACTGATATAGTGATTCTGAAGAGAAATCTGTCACTGTACAGTAAACTTACTGTACAGTAAACTTGTACAGTAAATATTCATTTAACCTGATACTCCACAAATTCATTCCTATGAATATCACAAATTTTTAAGGGGCACATGAGTGAACATAGATTGAAAGTAATATAGGGGCCCATCTGTGGGGCCCATATGTGCTTTGAAATAAATAAAACCTCTGCAAATTCATGCACTAACAGTAATAGAGGTCAGGGGAGAAATAGGGTTGATATAGTCCCCTCCAAAGCTTTGCAATTTTATAAAAAGAACTCTAATATAGACAATACTTCTAATAAAAATATGGCACCACTTTAAAAAAAAGTTAAATTTCTAATTAACACATTTTAAAAAAATACTATTGTAAAATATAGATTTTTTTTTGTGGGCTTTCATTGGTACTCTTTTTTTTTTTTTTAACATATAATGTATTATTTGCCCCAGGGTACATGTTAGATCCTTTTCTTGAAATAAGAAGAGTGTTGCCTGATTTAAAGAGGTGAGAAAAAGGGGAGAAGCCAAGTTAAACAGTCAAGGACAGAGAGACATCTTCACAAATTACAAAAAGACAATTTCGAGTTTTGAGCAAAACGTAGAAACACTAAAGAAACAGTCCTCTGACTCATATTTGCTTTTTTTCTACAATGGTGAGGCAGAATCACACAAAAAGCACTTTCGAGACAGAGCTTGTTGCCAAAATGGGTCAAAAGGAAAAAATGTGTGAATGGGGATGATGAACAATAATGTGTTCCTGTGTGGCTTCTTACATTTAACTGTATTAGTGTACTTTGCACTTGTGTATATAGTTATTTGCTGATGCAATATAGAAACACATGTGTTCATGTGTTCAGCTAGTGTATATTTTATATATACATTATATACATTATAAACACATTATATATACATATATATTCTATGCATACATATATACATATACACTATAATATATTTTACATAAATCCTTGGATACTTATGAATTTTTACAAAAAATATAATGTTGTTTTCTAGATACATTTGTATACTTATTTGTGGGTGTATATACTATATATAATTTATATTATATATTTAATATATATTAATAATATATATTTATTATATAATATATTTAACATATTATACAGTGACTTAAATATATAATATATAATAATTTATAATGTAATATATAGTAATATTATATGATATAGTGTTATATACATATATATAAATATACACCTATAATAGGTATACAAATCTTCCTATAAATCAACATTATATGTTTTATAGAGATACATACATATGAGGATATGTGTCAAATTTAGTATTAGTAGTATATATGTAAAAGGAATAGAAAGGGGCAGGGATTGAGAGTGAAGATAAAAATAAGAAGAACCAAAATGGGTGTTGCATTCTCCAATGGTGACAGAGTGCTTTGAGTGGAGGTGTACTATTACAACTCTACATTTGTGGTAAAAAAAAATCAACCAAACACATCCCCCAATAGATGCTGTGTATCTACATTTATTGATATGAAAATGTTAGCACAGGTACTGATGCGTGAAAAAGAAGTTACAAAAGAACATTAAAACTTATTTGCAGACCTCTGAAATACCTGGAAGCACGTTCTTAAAATGTTAATTGTGGTTTTCTTTCAATGTGATATTTCAAGTGATTTTTTTTCTTTTTCCTTTTCTGCATTGCTAAAATATTTTAAAAGTACTATGTAACCTTCTATAATCAAACTGAAAAAAGCAATTTCCATGCTTTAAGTAGTCAAGAAAAATATTTAAATATCATATAAGAAGACTCTGTGAGTTAGTTATTTTTGTTTGCAAAAAATACATTCAAAAACAATAGGAGAAAAATCAGTGTGAGAATAGTCTTCACTGCACAAAAAATGACAACTACTTAAATACTCTAATTAAGATGCAAGTGTTTCCTTTTAGAAAATATTAATAACATATTTTAACCCATGAGGGAATATTACGTGGCACGGCATTTTTCTCCCTTTATAACTTTGTTAAGATAAATTTCCTGAAAACTTTTGCAATATGATTTATGCTATTTCAAAGAGATGTGACTATGTTATCTACAAAATTGCTATGCAGAGACCCATTAACACAGGGCAGATGCCTCCCTGGAACACTAAACATTAACTAAACAATTAGCTACTCTAATAAGAGTCACTCCTAGAGAGTCAGATTTAAAAATACAATTACTTTCATCCCTGGCAGTGTGGAAGTCTACGTGCATGCCCAAAGCTGCACTGTCTCAGAAAGGATCTCAGAGAGAGCTTCCAATCTTCTGGTCCCTGGCTAAGCAAAGGGCAAAACCTATAAAAACTCTGAGATGTGATAGCAGCCTCCAAGCCACGTATACATATTCAACAGTAAAGGATAAAATATAACTGATTAAGAGGGCTTAAGCACAACCTTTGATCAATAAGAAGCTTAAGCTGACCCAAGGGTGATCCCTAGGTAGCCATAGTAAAAGACTGAAATAATGGGAAAAAAAATCTGGGCAAGGACATAAAATAGTGCATACTGTGGGCAAAATAGATTTCTCAGAATCAGCTGAGCCAAGTCACTAAACAAATAAATAAAGCATCAAGTCAACAGTAATAATGCCCAATTGGAGAGGAATCAGTGCCTAGACCTTGCTATATTTTTTAAAATGTACACTTTTCAACAAAAATTTTATGAGACATGCAAAACAACCTTAGGAAAGTATGTACATACAAGAAATACATACAAGTATATACAAGAAAAATAAAATAATAAAGCAATAGAAAATGAATTTTAAAGGGCCTAGATGCTCATCTTAGCAGATAAAGACTTTTAAGCACCTATGATAATTATGTCAAAAGAATTAAAAGAACCTATAATTAGAGAATTCAAGGAAGATTTAATGATGGTGTTTCAACACATAAAAAATACTAATAAGGAGGTAAAAGATATTAAAAAAAACCAAATGCAATTTCTGGAGTTGAAAAGTACAATAACTACTAGAGGGCCTTGACAATAAATTTGAACTGATAGCATTAAAATTCAGTGACCTTGAAGACAGATCAACAGAGATCACACAATCTGAAAAATAGAGAGAAAAAAAAGAGGATGAAGAAAAATTAACACAAATTCAGAGACATGTGGGACACTATTAAGTGCACCAACATATGTATAATTGGAGTATCAGAAGGCAAGGAAAGAAAGGGACAAAAAAATTCTAAAAATTATAGCAATGACTTAACCAAATTTGATGGTAAATATTAACCTATATATCCCAGAAGCACAACAAGGACCAAATAGAATAAACTCAAAGAGATCTACAGTCAGATACATCCCAGTAAAAATACTGAAGGCCAAAAATAAAGAAGAAATCTTGAAAACAGTAAGAGAAAAAATGATTCATCATAAACAAGGAAACTCCAGTAAGATTAATAGCTGCCTTCTCATCAGAAACAATGAAGACCAGACAGCAGTAGTATGACATATTGCAAGTGCTGAAGGTAAACTGTCAACCAAGAATCTTTTATTCAGCAAAACTGTCTTTCAAAAAAGGAGGCAAATAGACAGTCTAAGATAAACAAAAACAGAGAGAATTTGTTGCCAGCAGACCTGCCTTAAGAAATACTGAAGGAAATGATTCAGGCAGAAAGGTAGTGATATCAGACAGTAATTCCAATCTATATGAAAACACAAAGAGAACCAGTAAAAGTCATTAGGTAGATAAATACAAAAGACAGTATAATTTTCTGTTTCTTCTTTTTTCTCTTACTTGAGAAGGATTAATTGCTGTGAGAATTGCCTTCTCGCTGTAAACATCTAGAATAATTAGCAAAATTGATAACACATAATTGATGGAGGACAGACAGTCAAGATCATGACAGAAAGGAGGTGAAACTAACTAGGTGATTTCTGTGACTACACAAGCTTACTTCCTGGAACCGGCATCCAGCCCAGAAAAAAGGGGGGAGATTTAACATTGAGACTAGAGATCTCACTGAGTTGAAGAAACAGAGATGAGAGTTTAGGGAAACCAAAGTGGACAGAGTTTGTGGCGTAGAGTATCAAAGAAGAGGAATCTGCTTACAGGGAGAGTTCCCCAAATCTACAGGGGGGCTTCCATTTAGGCTTTACATGGATCTGAATATGTGTGGGGTAAAATTCTCCAAATCCCAAGGAAAAGAATACCAGAAAGTAGTAAAAGCAGTAAGTAGAACAATCTTCTTCTTTTTTTCTTTTTTAAAAGTAGTTTCCATACCCACAGTGGAGCCCAATGCAAGGCTTGAATTCACCACCCTGAGATCAAGACCTGAGCTGAGATTAAGAGTCAGAACCCAAACCAACTGAGCCTCTCATGTGCCAAGAGAGACTCAAGATTATTCTACACTGGGAGTAGTTTGTGCTCCCACCAACAAGAGTAGAGAGACCTCATAATACACAAGTCATTAGATACAGTCCTCAAAAGGGTCACACTTTAGTAATGAGGCTAAATTATGCCCAGAATAAAAGACTGTCTTTGGCTCATTGGAACAAAGCTATAAGTAGATCTGAAAAATGACCTGAGTCTCAGACAATATATCACTTGCCAGAACAACACCCAATACTCTTTAAAGGCGGGCAGGGGGCCGTGGGGGTGAATCCCTGACACAATCTGATACTCAACAATGTAATAGTCACGATGTCTGAAACCCAAGTAAAAACTATGAAACATGTGAAGTAGGAAAGTATAACCTAGGGGCACCTGGGTGGCCCAGTCGTTAAGCGTCTGCCTTCGGCTCCAGTCATGATCCCAGGGTCCTGGGATCGAGCCCCGCAGCGGGCTCCTTGCTCTGCCGGAAGCCTGCTTCTCCCGCTACCATTCCCTCTGCTTGTGTTCCCTCTCTCGCTGTGTTTCTCTCCGTCAAATAAATAAAATCTTTAAAAAAAAAAGAAAAAAGGAAAGTATAACCTATAACCAGAAGAATTAATAGGCCAATAAGATAGGACACAAATGGCAGAAGTGGGATCAGGGAAGAAAAACAACCTAAAGGGACTGGTACAGAGGGTATAAATGCATTCAAGGATATAAAAAAACACATGAAAATATATGTAGCTGGTCCTCAAACACTCTGTGGGGAAGAAAGTAACTGGAAATAGGCCTGCCCGAGCTGGGATTTGATTTGTCTGCTATCTACAGAGTGCAGGCCTCGGTGATCTATGCTCTTGAATTGTGTGGTTCTAACTGACTTATTCACTTGTTCGCTTATTTACAGGAGAAAATGTTTCATTTCCCTCCACCTCCCAAGTTGGGAGGAGGGTTTTACAAAAGAGCCTGTATCAGGATGTTCTGATATCTCTTTTTGAGGAGGAGATCCTCCCTCATCATGAATGGCTAAGCAATTTGGCATCCCACATAATGTCTTTCATTTATTTTTTTCCCGTTACATTGTAGACCCTTAGCTACTGGGGACTGTTAGAACCCCGGATTGCTTGTTGAGGAGTTGAACAATTTCGGCCTTCACTCTACATTACTGTAGAATTTTGCATAATATATATAATTTTTAGTGAAAGCTTTTCATAAAACTGAACACTCTACAGGCATCCCGCCTACATGGCCATCTAATTTCATACCCCTGACGGATTTCCCTGCAATGTTGCTAGGAGACCAAGACATTTTTTTTTTTAACAAAGAATATGGAACGTATCAACCATGTGGGTTTCTGCTCCCCCACATCCATTTGCTTGTTGCAAGTGTGGCTTCCTTAAACTGTGGTTTTTGTGACAACACATGTAGCACCGGGGAATTTGCTGAGCACACTGACATAGGGGTGTAGTACTGTTCTGAGTAATATTGCCATCTTGCTCTTCTCCCCACTTTATGAACACAGAGGTGGAAAGGGCCATGGAGTTTTATTTCTTCATGGGAAAAAGACTTACATTTTGCTGCAGTTCTACTCCACTGTAGAATTACAGGTAAGAGGGAAAAAGTAGAACACAAGAGTCAGGGATTATTATTTTTTTTTTAAGACTTTTTATTTACTTATTGACAGAGAGAGATCACAAGTAGGCAGAGAGGCAGGCAGAGAGAGAGGGGGAAGCAGGCTCCCTGCTGAGCAGAGAGCCTGATGTGGGGCTCGTTCCCAGGACCCTGAGATCATGACCTGAGCCGAAGGCAGAGGCTTTAACCCACTGAGCCACCCAGGCACCCCAAGAGTCAAGAATTTTTGAGAACGAGATTTCCCTCAACGTTTTCTGAAATTCACCTCGGTTTCATTTTGGTACCCTTTTTAGGTACGTTATGTCAGCCATGGTAGGTCAAGTTTCTCTACTGACACTGTAATTTAATTTAAAGTGGCAATTTAATTAGCAAAAATATCACAGTAATAATTTTTAGGTGTTAAAAATCATAGCAGTTTTTGGTGATAGGTCTTATTTATCATCAAATGAAACTGTGGGGAAGGTCAGTGAGGTACCAGTGCAGAAATCCTTTTGTAATCAGGTACAGATAGAAGCTGCCTGGGGCTCCTGGGTGGCTCAGTCAGTTAAGTGGCAGACTCTTGATTTCGGCTCAGGTTAGGCTTTCAGGGTCATGAGATCAAGCTCCAGGCTAAGCGTGAGGCCTGGTTAAGATTCTCTCTCTCCCTCTGCGCTCCCCATTCTCACACAGTATGTGTGTTTTCTCTCTGAAAGAAAGAAAGAAAGAAAGAAAGAAAGAAAGAAAGAAAGAAAGAAAGAAAAAAACAAGAAAAAAAGCTGCCTCCATGCCTGTCAACCTGAAAGAACCAAGACTCTGAAAGCCATCATTGATCAGCCCATACTCCGGAAGTACTTGATCCAGAAAAAGTGGATTCCTCCTGAGACCCTAAGTGTTCCTGCAAGCAGTGCAAGCCTTGCATTGCTTATCCCCAACCCCCGCCCCACTTCTACCTGACCTGCCAAGTTCCTGTTCTTTTTTTCTTCTTTTTACGTAGGCTCCACACCCAATGTGGGGCTTGAATTCACACCCCAGAGATCAAGAGTCACATGCTCTACTGACTGAGCCAACCGGGCAAACCAGTTTCTGTTTTTGACATTGTCTTCTGAGCATGTTCCCTTCCTGCTCAGCAGCTCCCTTTGCCCAGAACACCCCCTACCTGTTTAACTTCCACTGGACCTTTACATCTCAACTCCTTTGTCCCTGTCTCAAGGAGTCCTTCTGTGACCCCGCCCACTCCATCCCAGGCACAGCATTTACCACAAACGGTAATGGTAAATCATTAGGTATATAAATACAAAAGACAGTATAATTTTCTGTTTCTTCTTTTTTCTCTTACTTGAGAAGGATGAATTGCTGTGAGAATTGCCTTCTTGCTGTAAACATCTAGAATAATTAGCAAAATTGATAACACATAATTGATGGAGGACAGACAGTCCAGATCATGATTCAGAAGGGAGGTGAAACTAACTAGGTGATTTCTGTGACTACTATGTAACCCTTTTCTGCTGGTGTTTTTTTAAAAACTTACAGGGGCGCCTGGGTGGTTCAGTGGGTTAGACCCTCTGCCTTCGGCTCAGGTCATGATCTCAGGGTGCTGGGATCGAGCTCCACATAGGGCTCTCTGCTCAGTGGGGAGTCTGCTTCCCCCCCCCGCCCCCGTCTGCCTCTCTGCCTACTTGTAGTATCTATCTCTCTCTGTCAAATAAAAAAAAAAAAAAATTAAAAACTTACAACTGGAGGTATTATCGGATGAACTCAGTCTTCTCCCTCTTCTACTTCCATGGCGGTAGAGGCCAAGTTTGGGCTTGTTCACTGCTAGAGTCGCAGCAGTTGCCATGAACTGGGGGTTTGCAAATTGTCAACACCTATTTGTTTAATAGACAACCGAACACATGCTGATGGCTTCTCCAACATTCTAACTTGCTGGTTCTCTTGCCTTTCCTGACCTGCCTTCCAAAGTTCCAATCCATTGTTCTAAGTAACTTCTGGGGTTTTTCCCCCCATATTCCTAAATCCTGAATGATCACCTTCTTCTAAAGCTCAGCTTATCCTGATTACCTCCAAATTCAATGCTTCAGTCTTCACTTCTCACTTATCATTCTGGCTCAACTTCTGTTCTGTTCTGTATTTAAGATATGGTCACTTGAAGGTTCAGCTGTCATTTCAAATTCCATTTGGGTGGAAGCTGAAAGAGCAGCTGTTTGTTCTCAGAAGTCATAAATATTTTGTGACATGCAACTCAGGTGAAATTATTTTTCCTCTCTGAATCTCCATTTCTTTAATTATAAAATTGAAATATTAATGCTTGTCTTGCAGTATTATTTTAAGGGTTAAGTGAGTGTAATGCACATGCATGTGTGTTTGCAAATATGTGTGTACTTCCTACATTCCCTAGTAATCAATACTTAAGAGAGTGGGCAGTCGATAATAAGCTTTTATTACTTTATGTATTTATTAGAATAAATGATCTTCCCAGTCTTTTACCCTTCTCCATTTTACTTATCTTTAAAACAGTAAAACCCCATTTTTCTTAATCCAGTTAGGCTCACTATCTCAGATCCATTTTTTAACACCATGAATAAGTCAAATCAGAAATCAAATCCTATTACATACATCTTCCTTCAAACTGTTTCTCTAATCCAATGTGTTGAATTCAAAATATTGTTTTCATTTTCACTGCCCTGACCCTGGCCCTCACACTTGGCTGTGAACCACTTAGCTGGACTTCTCATCAATTACTCTGCCCAGTCTCTTATACTGTGCCTGTAAACCAGCTTAATCCTCTGAGAACATGTGGTTTTAATCACAGATTCTCAAGGAAAAGCCAAATAGCAACCCTGGCAGAATCAAGACCAGGTTTCTCCTCCTACTTCCACCTCCTTTCTCTTATTGTACAGCCCAACCTCCTCTTGGATCCCTTGAACCCAGATCCAATTGGTCCTTTTTCCTTCTCTGGACTCCACCTATTTCACACTTCATGATCGTCCCAACTATCTGGTTATTATCATGATATTCCTCCTGACTTGAATAACTATGTAATCCTTTTCCACCAATCTCTTTTCTCAAAACTCACATCCTGGCACTTTCTCAAATTTCTGTAACTTTCTCCATCTACAACTCCATGATGATTTACTAATTATTTGTTTGTGGGGTGCCTGGGTGGCTCAGTGGGTTAAAGCTTCTGCCTTTGGCTCAGGTCATGATCTCAGGGTCCTAGGATCGAGCCCCACATCGGGCTCTCTGCTCAGCAGGGAGCCTGCTTCCCTCTCTCTCTGCCTGCCTCTCTGCCTACTTGTGATCTCTCTCCTCTTTGTCAAATAAATAAATAAAATCTTTAAAAAAATTAATAATTATTTGTGTGTTACTTTGACCCTATTTGTTTCATGCCGGATTTTATTCTAAGTTCCTTGAATATAGTGGTTGTGTCTTCTGTTTTCCCCAGTCTTTGCTGGGCCCTAAATAATTCTAGATTTGCAAATAGAAATTTTAATTTCGTTGTTGACTGCAACTACTCTGAGTTGAAGTGCCAGAGAAAGAAACAAAGCTAATAGGGTGAACCATATGAAGTTATCAATAGTTGACCAGGATTGACCTATAACACCAAAAGTTTCTTATGGTTCAATCTGATAATGTCTTGATCTCAGATGAGTTGCTAAACTATGAAATGGATTCTTAGTTTCAAAAACAATCATTAAATTTAGGGGATAGGTTACTTTCCTGCTCACATCTCATTCCATGTGCTCTAGAAAAGACATTCTCAGGGTGCCTGGGTGGCTCAGTGGGTTAAGCCTCTGCCTTCAGCTCAGGTCATGATCTCAGGGTCCTTGGATCAAGCCCCGCTTTGGGATCTCTGCTCAGCAGGGAGCCTGCTTCCCCCCTCTCTGCCTGCCTCTCTGCCTACTTGTGATCTCTCTCTCTCTGTCAAATAAATAAATAAAATCTTTTAAAGAAAAAGAAAAAGAAAAGACACTCTCCATTGTTCTTTTTTCTTTTTCTTTTTTTAAGTAGATTCCATGCCCAGCGTGGAGCCCAACACAGGGCTTGAACTTGTGACCTGGAGATCAAGACCTGAGCCAAAACCAAGAGTTGGATACTTAAACACTGAGCCACCCAGACACCCTTCCATTGTTGTTTTTTTTTCCCCAAAGTCAAAGTTTATTTTCTAAATGGGCTGATGAAGAAAATATTGGAGGTGTTAGTCAACTTCAGATCCATATTTGTTCCTGCAAGAGGAACTTTTATGATGTACAATGGAGTAAATAACATTTATACTAGGACAGATCTGAGATCACTTCCCAACTCTGTCATGAGTTTGAGTCACCTCAACCAACTTATTTAAATTTGCTGTGTCTTTGGTTCTTCATCTATTAAAAAAAAGGTTGATAACATAAGTACCTTTCTCTCAGAATTGAGGTGAAGATTAGATGAATTGATCTAAAAAAGCCTTTAGAAAAGAGCTGGCATATAATAAGCATTCAATGAATGTCAGTTGCTTTTATTATTTCTAATTTTAATAAAGGAAGAGTCTCTGATCTCCTGCAGATGCAACCCAATACCATTAAACATAATAGTATCTCTGGTTATGTGATGGCATAACAACTCAGTTGTTTTTACTGACTTTTTTTTTAGCAAAATTTGAGGCTTCTCAAAAGCAGCAAAAATAACTAAATAAATGGCCTCTTTCTATAAAGTAAATCATCATAATTTCATATCATGCCTCTCTATTCTCCTATGTAGATATGAGTTCAAAGAAACAGGATTAAATGAGACCTCTGTCACTCAGTTGTTTTTGGAAATACACCAAGCTTTCTGCAATAGGTCATTTGTCCTTCATATCTCTCCCATCTCCTACAAAAACAAATGTATAGCTCAGAAAATAAATTATCCAAGAAAATCCAATTCTTTTTGGACTATAAAATAAAAATAAATTAAAACCATGATACTGTGGAGTGGTGCGGATCATTCATGAATTAAGAATTTGTTGAAATTTTTGTTGAAATTTTGTTGAAAAGATTACACATCATGCTTGAAAACACATTGAAATTGCCAGTACTTTTATGACAACAATGTATTTAGGGTTTTTCTTGAGTGACTCAATGTATTTATGGATTTAACAAGTTACAATGTGTAAGCCATTTTTTAAATACCCGATTAGGTTGACATCACTTCTGTTGATTCATTTATTTATTAATTTGACAAATATTTATAAAGGATTACTATAGGCTAAGTACATAGTAATCTGCAGCTTACCCAAATTAGAGCTGCCTTTCATCTCTGGGTAAGACTACTTTGATTCTTTTGTATTGCAATCTGTCAAAAAATTATGTTACATTTAAGGACAAGTATGGCCATAGGGCTCATGGTCTTTTTATGTCCAATTTTAAATGAAACCAATATAATTGCTATTGCTATCTTACTGTCTGTGCCCTGCTCCAATATGGTGTGCTTTAATTAGACAGTTAACCTGACTCCCAGAGCTGGTTTCCCTACCTGCCAATGGAGGAGAAGTTGGTGGGGTGGCCGCTTAGATCATCAAACATTTATGAGTCCACCTGAGCCACTGTTTCTGGGGAGTGTCCTGACCCTTTTTTTCTTCTGTCATCTTGGCAGAAATGAACATGTTCTTGGTGATCTTGGTTCACAATATTCTCACCTTATCTGGTTCTGGTTTCTCCCAGTTCAAACAATCATAATTCCTCAACAAAAGGGCTGGATGCAAAGGTTTTATGTACAGTACATAGACTCTTCCCTTTTATAGTTTTGCACTCTTTTAGAAGGAGCCCAGAAATCCAGAAATATTGCCGTACCTTGCTTGAGAACAATAGTCAGTAGTTCTTCAGTTCCTTCTCTTCCTGAGACAAAGAAAAATTGTTGCAAGCCATGCCAGGGCTTTCAGGCCCCTTGCATGTTACTTTCCAAAGTTTTTCATAATATGTAATTACATACATTGTGTGAAAAAATTAAAATCGGAGTCAGCTATATCTGGCCAATGTAGCAGATATGGCAAGTGTGATCTCTGCCTTCAAAGGGTGTAGAGTCTGAGAAAAATAGGTTTTGAACAAGTGCACAGAAGGGAGGAAAAAGAAATTCTGGCAGAGGGAACAGTGTTAGAACCTGAGCCTGAGAAGAATGTGGTGCTTCTAAGGAAATAAAAAGAGGATCCCTATAGCAGAAATGTGGAGTGACAAATAAATGAGGCCCATATCCTGCAGGCTTGGGAGCTGTTTACAGTGTGTCGACTTTGCCCTAAAGGCCAAAGAAGTCAGGAAAGAATTTTAAAACAAAGAGTAAGCTGCTGTATTTGTTTTTCAAGATTACTATTCTAGCAGCAGTGTAGAAGTATGTGGAGAGGGAGTAGGGGTATCCTAAGTTTCCTAGAGTGAATTGATCTTTTGTTTCTTTGAGATTTAAAAAAAAATAATTCTTAAGACTTCCTTTAATTTCTCACCTCTGTTCTTCTAATAGACCTCTCTCAAAGACTTTCCTTCTATTATTTTGTCTAATCTTATTTATCTTCCAAGGGCCTGTGGAAGAGCTGTTTTTTAGAAAACCTGTATCTTACTATTCATTTATAACCTTGTGCTGTTTGCCATGTAGTATCATTGTAGCACTTTATTGGCAGGGCTTTTTAGCCAGTTATAGGTATGGTTTGGTGTAGTGAAGATTTATTTGAAGTCAGACAGAACTGGGTTCTAATTTCTGTGATTTAGGGTATGTCACTTAAACTCATGGAACTTGGGATCATTCACAAGTAACGGGAGAAAAGACCTCCTCCTTCCCATTATTATGATAATTAAGTGGCAAAAGGTACATAAAGGACCCAGCGCAGGGGTGCCTGGCATGCTCAGTTGGTAGAGCATGTGACCCTTGATATCCAGTTTGTAAATTCAAGCCCCATGTTGGGTATAGAGATTACTTAAAAATAAAATCTTAAAAAAAAAGCACAATTTCTTTAATAGAGTGTTTTTTGTTTTTTTTTTAAAGATTTTATTTATTTGACAGAGAGAAACACAGCGAGAGAGGGAACACAAGCAGAGGGAATGGTAGCGGGAGAAGCAGGCTTCCCGCAGAGCAGAGAGCCCGATGCGGGGCTCGATCCCAGGACCCTGGGATCATGACCTGAGCCGAAGGCAGACGCTTAATGACTGAGCCACCCAGGCGCCCTAATAGAGTGGTTTTTAATTAATAAAGTGATTTCTTCTTTTTCTTCTTGCTTGCTTTTTTAAAATTAATCTGAAAAGATCTATAGTGGGTAGCTGTATATAAGTTTTACAGCCTTGCATACAATAGCAAATATGTAATTGATGAACTAAATGGAAATGATGTCATATACACACTCTTAATAAAGTAAGCTACTTCATCCAGTGGAACAATGGTGTAACTTGGAGTTCTCTTCCTTTATCCCATTGTATTAAGTATGGCTTTGCCCACATAGATTGCTCTTAAAAGTTATTTTTAGTGTGTCTGGAAGAGCACTGTGCTTAAGAGCCTGGAATTTTATCTCTACTCTGATTTCCTATTCTTCAGACAGTGATTCACTGTTCTAGAGGCTGGTTTGATTGTCTTTCATTATCTTTAATTTCCATTCTCTTTCTATTCCAAGCATTCATCCCTATTCTTCAGGTTCTCCATGGTTTCAGAGAGGGTCCAGATGCACTGAGGAGCTTCAGGGCATTTGCACTTCTCTGTGCCACTCCAAATGTGTCCACTCATTTCTGTTTTTGTATCCCTGAGTAATTGAATTAGAATGTAGGACAATAGATTTGTGGTAAAGACTGATTACACATTTTTTGGCTCTGTGTGTTAAGTGGACTGAAATAGCTTTCAAATGTGAGCTAAATGAGACAAACACTAATTGAAATATTTAAATGATATGTACAACAAAAGTTTAAGGGTATAGAGCATTTCCCTGAAATAAAATAAATAGCAATTAAAAAAACTCCTATGACATTCTTTAATAATCAAGATAAATAAATCTCTGGTCTGTGAATTGCTTTAGAATACTGATATTTAAATATTAAAGAAATATTGGTGTTATAAAGCTTAAAACTAACAAAACTTCAATTCCCTGAAGTATTAGTTTGCCAACTGTTACAGCTTCCAGAAAAAAACATTAGATCTTCTGAAAAAAATTTTTATCATTTAATTGTGTATGTAATGAACATAGGAAAAAATAGAAACTTCAAAAAAAATGTTTATCTAATTTACTGAAGGAAAATTTTTAAAAATAAAAGTTTAGATGGAGAAATATATAGGTTAATATCAATATTGATTTGTAGTAATTTATACTCCTTTGATAAATTTTTATTTAACACTAACTAGGATAATTTCTTTCAAACCATTGAGTAATTTTGGCAGAAGACATAACTTTTTGGACTAATATCTTCATTTAAGAAAGGACAGAGAAATGGAAATGAAGAAAATTGGTACCTATTCATTTTCATGGAAGCCATTTTTCTAGGTGGAAATAATCAAGGAATTTATGAGTTTTAAGTTGTATTTGCATGTTGATGATGTTTAACTAAGTTATGCTGTTTGCAAAGATGAGCAAACACTTTCCTGATACTAGATAAGCAGTGAGATTAGCTACTCTCTGATTTTTCACCCTTGGAAGAAATATGAAACTAAAGATATTCTTGCAACACATTATTTTTTCCCTGTACCAAATGTAAGACAAAAGTGATGAAAGGGAAAAATTTTTTCCAGGATCTGAACATTTCATGATTTCACAAATGATTTCTTAATTACTGTGCTCAGAAATTATTTTCACATTATGTAATGCAAGTCAAGTTGCAATGGCTTAGTATAAGATACATATCCAAATTCCTTTTGGTTCTCACCCTTAGATATTTTGACCAAGAATATATGAGCAATTAAACAACTTTATTGGCAAACATATCTTATGGAAAATATGAAAAGAATTTAAAAAGCACTGTCTATAAAGAAATATTGCTAAAATGATCTACACTAAAATTAAGATCTTCTATTAATCAACAGACACTAATAAAAGAGTTAAAACCACAGAATGGAAAAAATAAACTAGTAGAACAAAGAGCAAATGTTTGCATAGAACTTTCACCAAAAAGCTATCCAAATAGCTAATAAGTAGCTAAAAAGATAATCAACTTCATTAGTCACCAGGAAAATTCAAATTAGGGTCACAGTGTGATATCACAACCCCTTGACCAGAATGATTAGAATGAACTAGATTTAGAGTCTTGATAGTTGGCAAAGCTGTAGGGCAATGATAAACTGATGGTAGAAGGCAAGATGGGTACAACTCCTTTGGAAAACTTTTTGGCAATATTTGTTAAAGTTAAATATACATATGCCTATAACTCAGCAATTTTACTTTTCTGGATATAGCCAACAAAATTGCGCACATATGCTAATATATGTTCAAAAGACACATTTGAATCCTCCTAGAAACATTATTATTATTATTATTTTTTAAGATTTTATTTATTTGACAGAAAGAAACACAACGAGAGAGGAAACACAAGCAGAGGGAATAGTAGTGGGAGAAGCAGGCTTCCTGCTGAGCAGGGAGCAGGATGTGGGGCTCGATTTGGGGCTCGATCCCAGGACCCCGGGATCATGACCTGAGCCGAAGGCAGACGCTTAACGACTGAGCCACCCAGGCGCCCTAGAAACATTATTCTTAACAGCTATAGGAGAAGCAAGCCAAATATCCATTAAGTGGACAATAGATGGGGCCCTTGGGTGGTGTATTCAGTTAAGCATCTGACTCTTGGTTTAGGTTCAGGTCATGATCTCAGGGTGGTGAGACTGAGCCTGGCTTTGGGCTCCACACTAAGTGAAGAGTCTGCTTGAAATTCTCTCTCCTTCTCCCACTGCCCCTCATGCTTGTGAGCACTCTCTTTCTCTCAAATAAATAAATAAACCTTTTAAAAGAGAAATGGATAAATATTGGTATACCATGAAATATTATACAGCCATGATAATACATAAATTAAAACAATATGCTGTAATATGGATGAATCTCCTAAACATAATTTTGAGTGAATAAAGTCAGCTGCAAGAGGGTATTGATTCATTACTTTATAAATAGCCAATCTTTGGTGTTAATATTCAGAATAATAGTTACCTATGAAGAGCTTGTGGCTGGGAGTGGTCAAGAGGGAGTGTTTTAGAGCACTACTAATAATCTGTTTCTTAATCTTAGTGAAGATCATAATATGGTGTGTTCAATTTGTGTAAATTTGTGAAGTCCACTTATGACCTGTGCACAGTATGTTTGCATAAAAAGTTTACATAAAGTAGAATTAAGGATGACCAAGTTGTCAAGGCTTTAACAAGCCACTGGGAGAATTACATGCCAGTGATATTGTACAACAATATAACAAATATCCAGAGGCATCTGGGTGGCTTAGTTGGTTAGGCATCTGCCTTCAGCTCAGGTCATGATCTCAGAGTCCTGAGATTAAGCCCCTCTCCCTCTCCCTCTGGTGCTCACCCTGTTTGTGCTCTCTCTCTCTCTCAAATCAATGAATGAAATCTTTAAAAACAACAACAACAACAAAACCAAAACCAAAACAAACAAAACAAAAGATCCATATCCAGAGTTTTGTTGACATAACCCTTAGCACCCCTGTGTGGACAGAGAGACAACACAAAGTCAAATGAGTATTAACTTTTTTAAAAAATAGATATTTAAAAAAATAAATAACTTGTTGGGTGAGTCAAAACTAATAAAAAACATTTCCATAAAAATTCTATGCAGATTTTGAAGCTGTGCTAAGAAGTAACAAGAGTTAAAAAATATTTGTGTGGGAAAGACATTATGTCCTCCCACTTAAGATTTTAAGAGCAATCTAAATATTTTGGGATTTGTGAATTTGAAAAATTGTTACAAAGACTTTGGAGCAGCTAATAATCTAAAATCAATTTGGCAAAATCTAAATATTTAGAAAAATATAGAAAGATTTTGTGGCAAAGGGGATTTTGTGTATGCTTTGTTCAATAAAAATATAATAATAGTGAAAAGGAGAACCCTCTTACACTGCTGATGGGAATGCAGGCTGGTACAGCCACCTTGGAAAACAGTCTGGAGGTTTCTCAAAAAGTTAAAAAATAGAGCTACCCTACTACCCAACAATTGCACAGCTAGGTATTTATGCAAAGGATACAAACATAGTGACCTGAAGGGGTACCTGCACGGCAATGTTTATAGCAACAATGTCCACTATAGCCAAACAATGAAAAAAGCCCAGTTGTCCTTCGACAGATGAATGGGTTAAGCAGATGTGTGTATATAGAGAATGGAATATTACTCAGCCATCAAAAAAAAGAAATGAAATCTTACCATTTGCAACAATGTGGATAGAACTAGAGGGTATTATGCTGAGTGAAATAAGTCACTAGAGAAAGACAATTATCATACGATTTCACTCATATGTGGACGTTAGGAAACAAGACAGAAGATCATAGGGGAAGGGAAGGAAGAATAAAATCTAATGAAATCAGAGAGGGAGAAAAACCACAAGAAACTTTTTTTTTTTTAAAGATTTTATTTATTTGACAGAGAGAAACACAGCGAGAGAGGGAACACAAGCAGAGGGGATGGTAGCAGGAGAAGCAGGCTTCCTGCCGAGCAGGGAGCCCGATGCAGGGCTTGATCCCAGGACCCTGGGATCATGACCTGGGCCGAAGGCAGACGCTTAATGACTGAGCCACCCAAGTGCCCCCACAAGAAACTTTTAACTGTAGGAAATAAACTGAGGGTTGCTGGAGGGAAGGTGGGTGGAGCAATGGGGTAATTGGGTGAAGAGCATTAAGGAGGGCATTTGAAATAAGAACTGGGTGTTATATGCAACTTATTAATCACTAAAATCTACCTCTGAAACTATTACTATACTCTATGTTAATTAAATTTAAATAAAAGAATAAGAAAAATTTAAAAATAAAAATATAGATATTTGAATTTAAAATGACGTTATTTAATTTGTATTGGTTAAATATATCATCTCTAGAGACTACAATATATACCTCTTACTTTTATGCAATTTTATTTTTATTCTAATTTTTTACCCATGATAAGATTTCTATCCTATTCAAATTAATAAAATTCCTCTTTCTAAAATTTCATCATTCAATATTATACTCTCCATATACAACATTGTTTCTGTTTTGTTTTGTTTTTAAAGATTTTATTTATTTATTTAAGATAGAGTGAGAAAGAGAGCACAAGTAGTGAGAGAGGGGGAGAGGGAGAGAGAGAAGCAGACTCCCCGCTGAGCAGGAAGCCCAATGCAGGACTCAATCCCAGAACCCTGGAATCATGACCTGAACTGAAGGCAGATGCCTGACCGCTGAGCCATTCAGGTGCCCCTATAACATTATTTTAAATCAGTTTGTTTCTTGCACTAAACATAATGCCTTAAGGGGCGCCTAGGTGGCTTAGTTAGTTAAATAACTGCCTTCGGCTCAGGTCATGATTCCAGAGTCCTGGGATCGAGCCCCACATCCGGCTCCCTGCAAGGTGGGAAGCCTGCTTCTCCCTCTTCCACTCCCTGTTTGTGTTCCCTCTGTTGCTGTCTCCCTCTGTCAAACAAGTAAATAAAATCTTAAAAAAAAAAAAAAAAGATAATACATTAAGTGTTTCTGAGTAATTGTTTGAAATTTTCTTCAATGAATTTTTCAAAGATATCAAAATCCAAGTCTTTTCTCCAGATCTGGAGCCTCAAAATAATAAACCGGAAAACTGTTGGTATTTTGTTCACCATTATACCCCTAGAGCAAAGCCCCAGAGCATGCTGCAGTCTCTTATTAAATAATGTTGAATGGAATTTTTCTAACTTCCTAGAGGTCTTCCTAAGGCCTTTGAACTCCTTTCTTCCAGGTAGCCTGTTTTACTGTATCTTGACTGGTAGTGATGACAACTCCCCATCTACATCTTCAGTCTTCACCCTCCTTCTCACCACTGTTCTGAAACCCATGGATTTATGATAGCTACTCCCTTCCTCTTACCCTAAAAATATCAGAAAGCTTCAAGAAAGATTTGGAGAGCTACTACTAACCAATTTGGAGTCACTGTCTAAAATTAATCTTCAACCTCTCTTGCATGAGACAAGCCATCATGTTAAAATAGAAAATGAGAATCTGGATCTATGGTACCAAATGCAATGTCCATCATCCAGGGTCTACCTGAATATCTCCAACAGTGAGGGCTCTAACTACTTCACAATATAGTTTATGCCATTGTTGGGTAACACTCATTGCTGACTCTCTTCAACCCCCTGACGTAATAGTAACAGCATTTGTAAATGAGATTCCTTCAAAATTCAGTCCATCTCCAAAGCTACATCTTCTTTAGTTTCTTTAGTCATTCTTTTTATGACATGATTCCAAACAATCTCCTGGTCTGTTTCTTCTCTTCTAAAGTAAATCTAGGTCAGTGTCTGTCTTAAAATAGCATTCCCCAAATTAAATATAATACCCATATGTGGTCTCTCCTCTACGGAATACAGTGGTTGATTCTATCCTGAGATCTGGATTCTAAACTTCTTTTTAGGGAAGCTCAAGTTTCCATTAGGCCCACACTCTACTTCACTGTTAGCTGGCAGTGGGGACTCTGACCATGGCAGCCCTCTTTTTTGGTTAGATTCCACCTTTTATTTTGTTTACTTATTTATTTTAAATTGCAATGACTAGTAATCACTTTTTTTTAAAGATTTTATTTATTTATTTGACACAGAGAGAGAGAGAGAGAGAGAAAGATCACAATCAGGCAGAGAGGCAGGCAGAGGGAGAGGGGGAAGCAGGCTCCCTGCTGAGCAGAGAGCCGGATGCGGGGTTCGATCCCAGGACCCTGAGATCATGACCCGAGCAGAAGGCAGAGGCTTTAACCCACTGAGTCACCCAGGCGCCCCAGATTCCACCTTTTAAACCACTCCTTTGGTTTTGCTTCCAACAGGACAGCTTCTTTTTATTTTGTGGAAGAGCTTAAAAATACCTCTTCTTCCCCCACTCTTGTCTCTCTTCTTCCTTGCTCTTTAGGAACTCTGTGAAGGTAGTTTCCCTTCCTGAGATTCTTTTCCTACCTCAGCTTTTATCTGACTCTGTCTAAAGGTCAGCCTTAATTGTGTGTTAAGCATTAGCAACAATTCAAAAGGACACAATAAAACATCTGTCATTTTGACCCAAGGCCACTTTCTCAGTCGGCATGGGCATCACAATCAGCACTCACATATTGTTGTGCATCCTCCAAAATGGTCTCTCTCAAGATATTTCCCAATTATTTTACTCTATAGTTTGATCACTTTCCTATGCCATGTGTGATCTAGAGCTTTCTACTTGGGCCAATCTTTCAGAATCAAGCAACTATTTTGTGAGGAGCACTGGAGTCAATACTGTTAAGAAAAATGTTTACGTTATAGAATCATGGAATATTAGAAGAAAATATTGTCTAGCACAACACTAATCAGAGCAAAAATTCATCTTAACACATCTCTACCATATAGTCTTCTTGCTGCTACTTGAAGAATAGTGCCAAGGAGCACTATTTTTAGGATAGCGTATTTAATTCTCAAACATTTTTGTTTTTTTATTTAAATCTTTAATAAGTAAATAATACTTAATATTAATATTAATTACTTAATTTTAATTAATTGATTAAATTAAAATAATATTT
>CM053604.1:69510815-69624892 GCA_028646535.1 Procyon lotor | reverse complement strand
GAGCCCAATGTGGGGCTCGATCCCAGGACTCTGGGATCATGACCTGAACGGAAAGCAGACGCCCAACGACTGAGCCTCATTGTGGTTTTGATTTGCAATTTCTTAACGACTAATAATGTTAAACATCCTTTCTTATGCCCATTGACTATTCACATATCTTCTCTGAAGAAATAACTGTTCAAGTCTTTGCCCACTTTTAAATTGGGTCATTTATTTTTTGTTGTTCAGTTGTAGGAGTTATTTTTATATTTGAGATATTAATCCCTTATCAAAGACATGCTTTATAAATATTCTTTCCCATTATGGAAGTTGCATTTTTACTCTGTGACTGCCCTTTTGATGCACTGAAATTTTTAATGTTGGTGTAGCCCAATTTATCTATTTTTACTTTTACTGATTGTGCTTTGGTTGTCATGTCCAAGAAATTCCTAATCCACTGACAGAAAGCTTTTCCCCTATGTTTTCTCCTAATTAGACAGTTTTACCTCTTTCATTTAGGACTTTGATCCATTTTGAATTCATTTTTTGTGCACAATTGACTTTTTAACATAAATATAAGTTTCACATTTAGCTCCATTAAATATCATATCTTCATTTTGGCCATTTTTTTGTCCTTTTAAGATTTTTCAAGCCACAATTTTCAGTCATTATATTAATTCTGCTTTTTATAGAATCTGTGTGTCATCTCAAATTTTTATCAGCATGCCCTCTATGTCCTCAACCTAATAATATTGTTTATAAGCCCAACATTAAAGCCTTCCTTCTAAGTTAGCCATTGGTTAACCATTGGCCAATATTATTTAAGTGTATTTATTCAATGGTTCTTCATAAATTTGACATGGAAATAATGGATATTGAAAATATTTCTTTTATAAGGTTTCACTGAACTCCATCTTTACTTTTCCTATAGTATGTCTTTAATTCATCAACTCTCAAATTACATTAATATGAATTAATGATAGTGACAATAGGAATTATTTAATTTAGAATGTAAATTGTAGAAATAATTTTAATTAAATTCATTTTCCTTTTTTTTCTAATCCACAAACTACTAAAAAATGTTACAGAGTAAAAGTCCACCGATAGTTCCTCCAACAAAGATGGAAGAATAATTTCTAATTACATTGTATAAAACTTACAAATTAATTGTTTTTCATTTTGTATGTTGAAAAATAACCTCACAATCTTATCTGCATTATTAATTTGCTTTCAAATTGTCTTTACACATTGTACATACTATAAAGAAGCACTTGATCAAAGCTTCCAAAATTTCATAAATTCAAGGTTAGTGGAGCTGATTATGATGGAAGTGCTCAGAACTAATGGGAATTTAGTAGAAAAGTACCCTTAATCACTGTCTTGCTATCTGATATGTTCTTCCCATATATATTGATATAACACACAAAACAAATAAGAAATATATATATATTTATGTATGTATAAATATATACATATTTTTTAACTTACTATCTGCTTATGTTAGTAATGTCGTAGCAGAGGAGCTGTGTGGTAGCATGTTGTAGTCATATATCAAAAGGCAGTCCTAGAAGAACTTGAATTCACTTCTGAATTATGTACTGATGATTCCTAAGAAGGACATGACCTCCAGATTAGACAATCAAGGCCTTGTTATTTTTATCAGATCTGCCAAAAAAAATCAATTACTTCCTTCAAAAATAAATTAAACAACAAACCCTTCCCAAGGAAGTTGCACACATTTGTTTATGAAAGTTGAGGTTGTTTTGGTGTTCCAAAATATTCACTTTCCCAAGAAGGCATTGTTAGAAATGAGGCTAAAGAATAAGGTTTTGGTATTTTTAGACAGAGAAATTTAACATATAACCAATAGTTGGTTCAGCTTTTGTAACTAGTGGTGAGAACAGGTGGTTGCCAGAGGGGAGGTGAATAGATGAAGGTTATTAAGAGGTACAAAATCCCACTTATGAAATAATAAATCGAGGGGTTGAAAAGTACAGCATAGGGAATATTGTCAATAATATTGTAATAACTTTGTATAGTGACAGATGGTAATTACACTTATTGTTGTGAGCATTTCGTAAGGGATATAAATGTTGAACCACTGTGTTGTACACCTGAAACTAATATAATATGTCAAGTACACTTTAATTAAGAATAAAATTAAATAAATTAAAATAGACAGATAGAAACTTAATATATAACCAGACCTGGTTCAGATTTTGTAACTAGTGGTGAAAACTCTGACAGGACTGTATTTAAAATGCTCCTTAATTTATCATAACAAACCAGGAAATACTGGATCACTCAAATTGTGGGCATTTAAACTGCTATAGAATTTTATGGGTCTACATAGTCAAAAAGAATTTTTTTCAATAGCATTGTCCTTTCTTTGAATCTATAGCTTTACAGATGTAATTATATCTACATATACTTACCCTGAAATAATGCAATATGCCCTTCATGTGTCATCTGTAAGCTTATTTCATGACATTGTTTAAAATTCCGAACATAAATAGAATTGACCCATGACTAAAAATTATATTTCATAGCAAGGAAAAGAAAAATAAAATGAATAATTATATTATCATAATTTTACCTTACAATATATACATTAAAATATATTGTTGTAGGGGCACCTGGGTGGCTCAGTGGGTTAAAGCCTCTGCCTTCAGCTCAGGTCATGATCTCAGGGTCCTGGGATCGAGCCCCGCATCGGGCTCTCTGCTCAGTGGGGAGCCTGCTTTCCCCTCTCTCTCTGTCTACTTGTGACCTTTCTCCTCTCTGTCAAGTAAAAAAAAAAAATCTTTAAAATAAATTGTTGTAAATATCTTATTGATAAGCTATAATATATCAATAATGGAAAATATATTCATAACCAAAATAGCTTAAGCTGAGAGTTTGCAAACTGCAGTGCATGAATGAAGTGTTGAAGGATAGGAAAACGCCAGTCTTATTATTTGCTTAAAGAGATTCTTGCATTCTAGAAGTCTCATGCTGTTTTTGAATGTTTCTTGTAGCCACATAATAAACAAAATGACCTTGCTCCAAAGCCTAGGCCTTTCCCTTCGTATACCCATTAGTACCAAACAGAAGAATGTATTGTTAGAGAACTGGACAATTCATGGATTCTAGGTGTGCCATATTAAAGGATACAAATAAATCACAACAAAACTGTTTTCATGAAACTGTGTAAATCCATATACATACATACAGACCCACAGTCATCATTATGTTTAAGTCATGATATAAATTCATTGTGTGATGGTTCAGAGTGTAAGCCTTGTGCCTAAATAGAAATCTTTGCTTATAGTCAGATTACTTAACCTCTAAGCCATTGTTTTTCACTTGTAAAATTGGTGAAAGACTTTATAGTTGTAAACACTTACAAACATGCTTGCACATAGTAAATATTCATAGATATTAGTCAACATCATTAGAAATTAACTGTGATATTAAGTGGCTTAACACATGTGATATGATTAGAACAAATGGAAACACAGTCAATGTTTTTGTTACCATTGTATCATTTGTGCTGGACTTTCTCAGTGGATGGAGTACCCATGCCCTTCACTGCCTCCAGCATTCTGAAGAAATAGACATTATTTGCAAATGAAGGACCACTCCTAATGTGGTCCTGAAGATGGTGTTTTGAAGTTTCAGAATATTTTCAAAGGTGCACTATCATATTCAACCATAAAATATCTTCTTCTGGGAAAACAGAGAAGATATACCTTTATCTATAAATCAATAGATAGATCTTCTCCATCATATATATCTATATATCTATATATATCAGTCAAAAAGTGTCCATGGACCACCTGCTGAGTAGAGGCATCCCTAGATATAGTATACCTTTTAATAGGTTCTAAAATTAGGATGGGGTACAAGATGTTAATATATAAATATTATGCAATATTATTAAAACTTCAGACTTTACACAGGACATTAATTAGGACAGCAATTATGAAAGTGTATCATTGAAGATTCATTCTTTGGTGTTAAGTCCTAACTTTTATTGCTGTCAAGCAAAACTGATTTTTGTAGCATTGGAAAATAAAGCTCTGTAGTTCTGACTTCTAAGGAATTGTAAGGCTCATAATTACTTATGATTGCTTCTTAATTTCTGTCTTTTCTTTTATATGGTGAGGTGGTTGAGAAGAGGGTATGGTACTCACTTGCCACATTCAGCATGGATTCAGTATTTCCATTGGATTTCAGAACTGGATGTTGCTCCTAGTCAAAGTAGCTTACTTTGTATCTTAAGATCATCGGGGAAAGTCTTTGTTAACTGTCAGATGGTATGTTGACCTAAGGAAATGAGCCTTTAGCTACTGGAAATCCATCGTGCCAAGTACAACATTCCTAAATGAATATGGAAGGAGAGATCATTGTTTATGGTCCACCTATTCACCCAGAAGAGTTGCTGAGTTCTGGCATTCCAGTAGGGCCGAGGATGGTGAAATGACAAAAGACTCAGGAGACCACTTAAAAGTATGTTTCCCTACTTAATTAGGCAATAAAGATTTTCCAGGAAACTGGACTTCCTTAGATTGAGGCATTCCTTAATACTGCTGATCTAAGATATTGCAAAAATATGTGCTTGGCTCTTTATTTTCAGATGCATCTCAACCATCTCACTACCCTCACCACTTCCGCCCCGACCCTTGTCACGGTCATCTCTCCTGAACCACCTATGACAATATCCTACCCACTCCTTCTGTTGAGTCTTTTCTACACACATAGAACAGATGAATTATTTAAAATTGCAAGTGAAATTGTGCTACTTTTCAGCTAAAACCCCCCTCGTGGCTCTCTTCATCACTCCAAGTGAAAGCCAAAAATCTTGACAATGGCCTATAAATTCTATCATTACTTCTCCATCTTATTGACCCTGCCCTCACTCCTACAAGGCTGCCTTCTTGCTGTGCTTTGAACTTGGGGCCTGCCGCCATTCACAGACTTCCACATACTGTCCTGTGTGTGGAAATGCTCTTTCCCCAGATATTTACACATTCAGCTCTGCTCTTCCCCTTTCAGGCCTTTGCTCAAATGAGACCTCCTCAGTGAGCCTTTCTTTGACCACACACACTACATGAATGAAACCATTTCCCAGCTTTAACAGCATATTGTATTTTTGTAATTTATTTTCTCCAGTATCACTAACAGACATTTATTACATAATTTACTTATTTGTATTATCTGCCTCCCACTGCCAGAATACAAGCTCTATGAAGATAAGGAATTTTATCCAATATATTCATTGCTAACTCTGGAAACTAGAATGCCTGACCCACAAATAGCACTCAATATATATTTGTTAAATAAGTAGAATGAATGAATCGTGCTGGAAATTAAAGTCATTCTAACTGCCACAAATTTAAGAATGATCTTGAAGTCTTGTCAGAGTGTCTGAACTGCCTCTTCCCCTCCAACCAATGAAATCTGAATATAGCCATAGACTAATGGTTCACCTTGGTACGGCATTTTAGTTCTAACTCTGTGTTCCCTGGGTTAGTACACTTTTCCTAATGTTAAAACCACCTTGTACTGGCTGTAGGGAATATTCTTATGAGGGACTCTGGCACAGAGTGTGAAGGAGATAGATGCACACATTCCAAAGTGAAGCTAGGTGGCTTTTGTGGAAGCCCTTGTAGAGTCCAGTGGGATAGTTGCAGAAAAGCTCTAATTCCAACATGGACATTTGTGTTTTCCTCCCTTGACTATAGGTCAAATACAAAAGAAAGAAAGAATTATATGGTTAAGGATTTGGACAATATGTGTTTCAGGAAGGCAGATGAAAATAAATGAATTTTCATCTCATTCTAAGCATTTGGTAGACCTTTAAAAGTATGCTAAATTAATAAGGACACTAAATAAGCATACTAAATTAATAGGGACAACTTGATTAGTTGATTTATCTTTTGTATATATAATAGGCAAATTGATTTACCATAAAATTCAATATGGAAAAAAATTAAAGAACTTTAATTCTTATTTATTTGTAATACATGCTTCCTGGTGTGATAAAAAGGAAGGTATGGTATGACTTCATAATGAATGATTAAAAAAACTATCTGTCAGATTTAGTCTCAGAGAAGTGATGACAGAAATCACCCTATGTAATTTCTTCAAATTTTCATCTTCCCATGAAATATTGCCATATTTATACTCCGCTGAAAGAGAAAGAGAATTATTTTCCTTGGGTAAGAAATAACATAATAACATATAGGGACTACAATACATATATATACACACACACACACACACACACGTTGTTTTGATAACAGAAAATTTAAGTGACAGCAAGCAATGTAATGCATTTTATATTCCAATTAATACAGGACTTTATTATATTAAGATAAAGTCCTTATTTTCATTCTGAATGACAATCGTTTATTATCAAAAGTTATATCTGTATCCTTTTATTAAAATTTTTGAATTTCTATTCTTTTATTTCTTAGACTCCATTCCTGACTAACTTTCTGTCAACATGACTTCTGACAGTAGTGACACTGTGTTCTTTAAACCAAATCTAGGAAAATAAACAATATCAATGACCATTTACTGGGGCTCTGGTTAATGACAGGCACTATGCTGGGTCTTTGCACATTTAATCACCCCAAATCTGACAAGATAGATAGTTCTCTATTTCATCAGTGCAAAGCTTGAGGTTTGGAGAGAACAAATCTAAGAAAGAGATAGTTAAGCTGAGAATTAAATAAAAATCTCTGTAATTCCAGTCAGTCTCTATACCAGTCAGTTCCTCAAACTATCATATGTATTTTTGGATAAAAAATATCCCATATATGCATGGTAACACACTGAGACATGGAGAACAGGCTAGGAGAAGAAACAAATTAAGTAATTATTATGCACAAGTCTGTGTTTAATGCTTTCATTATATTATTTCAAAGTAGAGAGATGAGTGTCTTATCCCACTTTACACATGAGAAAACTGAATTACACAGAGGATAAGTATAAACAGGACTGAAGGGACTTATCTGGAATTTATACTAAAATCTTCCTGGATGAAAATGGCACATCACTTGCACCACACTAAAGCTGGTAGAAGTATGTTGAATAACAAATATGCCTAAAAAAGGAGGATGTATCCTTTTTATTGAATTAAATCTACCTTTGTTCTGGCTCACAGAGAAGTGGTCAGGTTGAAAACACAAGTGAAATTCTAATCCTTAGTAATTACTTTTCTATTTTTCTCTCTAATCCCTGATTCAGTCTTCATTGATATGTAGAAACTGAACATTTCTCTTGATTTTATGGCTATTCTTGAATATGTTTCCAACTCAAATCATTTAAAAATGTGAATTTAACAAAAAAAAATTTTCCCTAATTATTTAGCCTAATTTAATTTAGACTTACATTGAACTCTTTCCACCAAATGTATAAAGATATATAAATAGAGAAGAATGAAGAAGAAATTTCAGTTGAAATGAGAGGAAGACTATAAATCTTCTTTATCATGTTGAAAAGCTTTTTTAGATTTGAAAACAACTTTCTTATGGCACTTCTATTTTTCCCCCTTTTCAAATAGAAGTGTGCTGTTAACATCAGCTACACAGAATCAAAATGGTAGCCATTTTAACTGAGCATTTTCAGAGTAGTTGAAAGGCCTTATCATGTAACCATGTCCCAGGAGGCCCCTTGTCCCAGAATAATCCTTTTGCATAGGAGAGCAGAATTTAGGTCACTGTGGGAATATTCACACTGCAATTTCTGACTGACTGGGATTAAGCTCAGATAATAAACCTTTCCAAATACAGTATTCAGGTTGAAGTCACTTGAAGGCAGAAGTGAATTAGAACTAGCCTCTAAATGTATCTCTTTGGGACAAAAACAATGAGACTGCCATGGCTCTATTGACCCTGGCTTTGTCTGGGATCCACACAGACTCCAGCTCATCCCTTCCATACAATCACTCCCTTCAACCAAACCAGCTTACTCTCAAGGGAGATTAGTGCAAAGAAAAACAATCAAGACTTCCCAAAAGACTATTTGATGATTCCTGCAGGTTCCATGAAGTGAGTGAGACCATTTCTTTCTGTTGCACGGCAAAATAAACAGCCACCCTTGCACGATCAGACTGTGCATTCTCTCTGGTTGGAAAGGCTCTTTGTGAAACCAAGTTAAAATCAGAAGACTGTGAGTTGAGTGCCACATCACTGTAAAAGTAATTACATTACTACTTAAAAGATTATGACAGTCTACAATATTATTTTTATTTAATTTTATTATTTTTTTATTATTTTTATTTAATACTTCTAGTGTTTAACAGAGAATTTAGATTTAATTGGAAAAGAAAATAAAGACCATAGGATCAGAGACTACTGACTTGTTAATGGAATGTGATGAAGTCTTCTGCATAAAAATTTGAACATTAAAGAACTATTCCAACTCTTAAAAGACCTTCTTGAAAGAGTCTTTTCTGTCTGAAGACAAGGTGACTCTCCTCAGAGAATATTTCTCATCACAGGGGAAAAGAAAGCAGAAATGGCTTTGGCTTCTTTTTATCCACAACCTCTAATTGCTAGAGTGTCCTACAGTGAAACAGTCTTTTCAGGTGGTGAAGACATAGCTTAGGCAACTGAATTTCAGAAGATACAATTTACCATAATTGTTTTATTAGAATGTGAATTATATCTAATCTTAAAATATTTGACTGTTGGATGCTTTACTTTTTAATCGTTTTTTATTTTAACTCCACTGTAGTTAACATACAGAGTTATATTAGTTTCAGTTATACAATACAGTGATCCAATAATTCTTTACTCACTGCTTATCATGATAAGTGTGTTCTTAATCCCCATCGTCTGTTTCAACTCATCTCCCCACCCACCTCCCCTCAGTTTGTTCTCTAGAGTTAAGCATCTGTTTCTTGGTTTTTCTTTGCTCCCTCTCTTTTTTCCATTTGCTCATTTTTTTCTGTTTCTTAAGTTCCACATATGAGTGAAATCATATGATATTTGTATTTCTCTGACTAATTTATTTCACTTAGCATTATACTCTCTAGCTCTAACCATATTGTTGCAAATGGCAAGATTTCAGTTGTTTTTATGGCTGAATAATATTCCATTGTGTACACATACCACATCTTCTTTATCCATTCATCTTTTGATGGACATTTGGGCTGCTTCCATAATTTGACCATTGTAAATAATACTGCTATAAACATAAGAGTGTATGCATCCCTTTGAATTAGTGTTTTTGGTATTTTGAGGGTAAATACCCAGTAGTGTGATTATTGAGTCATAGGGTATCTTTTTATCTTTTTGAGGAATCTCCATATTGTTTTCCAGAGTGGCTACACTTGTTTGTATTCCCATCAAGATTGCACAACTGTTCCTATTTCTCCACATCCCGCCCATACTTATTTCTTATGTTTTTGGTTTTAGCCATCTGACACATGTGAGATGATATTTCATAGTAGTTTTGATTTGTATTTCCTTGATGATGAGTGATGTTTAGCATCTTTTCATGTGTCTGTTGGCCACCTGGATATGTTCTTTGGAGAAATGTCTATTCATGCCTTCTGCTCATTTTTAAATCAGATTATTTGTTTTTTGGGTGTTGAGTTATATAAATTCTTTATATATATTTTGGATACTAACCCTTTATCTGATATGTCATTTGCAAATATCTTCTCATTCTGTAGGTTGTCTTTTAGTTTTGTTGACTGTTTCCTTTGCTGTGCAGAAGCCTTTTATTTTGCTCAAGTCCCAATTGTTTATTTTTGCTTTTATTTCCCTTGACTCACGATACATATGCAGAAAAATGCTGCTACAGCCAATGTCAGAGAAATTATTGCCTGTGCTCTTCTAGGATTTTTATGGTTTCAGGTCTCACATTTAGGTCTAATCCATTTTGAGTTTATTCTTGGCTATGGTGAAAGAAAGTGGTCATTTTATTCTTTTATGTGTAGCTGACCAGTTTTCCCAGAACTATTGTTGAAGAGACTGTCTTTTTCTCATTGTATATTCTTTCCTCCTTTGTTGGAGATTAATTGAAGAATAATTGTGAGTTTATTTCTGGGTTTTCTAAACTCAACCAAAAAGATGAAAGACCTGCACTCTGCAAACTATAAAACATTGATGAAAGAAATTGAAGATGACACAAAGAAATGGAATGACATTCTATGCTCATAGATTAGAAGAACAAATATTGTTAAAATGTCTATACTACTAAAAACAATTTGCTGAATGTTTTAGTTTTGCAAAGCATTCATTTTGCATTTGCTTATAAAGTTATTGTCCTCCATATCCTTTTGAATTTTAATTCTAAATACAAATTTAATGATATTTCTATTTGTATCATCATTCAAAGAACTCTAAATGTTTATGAATAGAACCTGATCCGCATTTCTCTTGTTTCCAATAAACTTGCACATACAAGGTTTCGACTTATCCCATTTCGACTTACCTCAGAGCAGAAGATAGAAAATGACCTGATTATACTCAGAACTGACTTCTATCCAAAGGCCGTGAATTCTGAGACCGATTAACCACATTTCAGTTTGAGTGTGGGGATGCTCTTTATCATCACACAAGTTTTTTTTGCAAAGTTATACTTAGGCACTCTAAAATTCAGCCGTAAGAGAATGGGAAAGACAATTACTTCTTAAGGTAATACAAGATGAAAGATAACTTTTAACAAGTTGATGAGTTTATGAATTTGCCCGTAAGAGCATTTTTTTCTTTTTTATAGTCGTTACATTTTGAGTCTTCTGTTTCTAATTTCTCATTCTTCCCATTCATATCCTAGAACAAATATCCAAAGTTTAGATGATTCCTACCAATAAGCAAAACAAACTCCCAGAATCCCAGATTAATCACTGGTTTCCTCAAGAGGCAGCTTTTCTGGGATGAGATGATGTCATCTAATTGGGAAGGAAAGTAAAAAAGCTGCTTCTTCTCTCATTTACAAAGAGTAAGAAGGTTAGCTATTCACAGATGGATGGCAAATGAAGCAATGTTTTCTCAAGTCTTTTGACCCCGAAAATAGTTATGCCTTCAATTTTTATTATATTCTTCTATTTGCATCGTGTTCCTGTACAGAACACAGATGATCAGTGTAAAATTACAAGCTCCTTTTCACACTTTCCTTCCAGATTTTTATTTTTAAGGTGATTACTATTTTTTTATTTCTTCCCCATTTTTATTATAATGGAGACAAAAGTCTACATTTCCTCATTGCTAGACAATAATCTGAGTTACAGGCCAAATTTGCAAGATCGATAACATCGTCTTCATACACGAATGAAAAGAGATTATTCTTAGCACACTATTAAACATTTAGCAATTAAAATTTCACCGTAGAAAAGAAGATAACTATTATGATGGAAAAATTCATATGTTCATGATACTACTCTGAGGCTATTTGTACTGAGGAACATTCTTTCTATTACGGTTTTTCTTTGC
Source organism: Procyon lotor (assembly GCA_028646535.1). Taxonomy (NCBI): domain Eukaryota; kingdom Metazoa; phylum Chordata; class Mammalia; order Carnivora; family Procyonidae; genus Procyon; species Procyon lotor. The sequence goes on along the minus strand of CM053604.1, from coordinate 69,613,481 downwards.
TAAACTAGAGAGCGTTCAGCTATTTTTTAATGGGAAACACTGGGTTTTTCTTGTTTGTTTGTTTTTTATTTTTTTCCTTCCAGCCCCTTACTATTGCTCTCTGAAGGGGATAGTGCCCCCTAAGGAAAATTAGGAGGGTGATTGCTGTGACTGAATGATTCCTTTCTGTCAGCCAGGGGCAAGAATGGAGTTGAATTTAACCTTTAGTTTCCAAGGTCAGAGAAAGATTAGATAAATGGGAAACAACCACTCCTCCCATATCCTGTTCATGGAATGTAGGAAATGACTAAAATAGAGACCAAAGGAAATTTACTGCTCAAGCATATCAAGGATTAGGTTCCGCAATACTTAAAAAAAAAAAAAAAATCCCAAACACCATTGTAAGAAAGAATTCTATTTTCAAGATGAATTACGTGATTCTGGAGTTTCTGAAAAATAATTTTATTTTCCAATTTGTATTTGTCGTTGAGTAAACACAGAATCATATTTGTGCAATGAAAACCTGTTATTTGGTTTTCTTAGAGTAAATAAAATTATGAAAATGCTGCTGACTCATTCTCCTGGCTGCTGAGCAATTTACTGTTTGCAATCAATAAAAACATGTCTCTCCTAACACTGGTTGCCAAACGTTACCAAAGATCGGTGTAGTTTTGGATTGTAAACTGAGGACGCATAGATGTGATTTGTGCCACTTTTCACACACACAGCAGGTTGAGGCCAATTAAACACACAGGCCTGCTTTACTTTTGTTTAATGATGGAAGAGAAAGAATAAAGCAAAACTTTTTTGAAATGTTTTAAAATGTACACATCTTTAATGTGTAATTTTTAATGTTTTTTTAAATGTACTCATTTATGAACTGGAAGCTTTTCTTGCCTATCCCTAAGCCCATCAGTCTATCACAGGCACCTAAGTTCCCTGAATTCCCTTAATGTCAAAGAGAGGCTGAGCACATCTAGGCCGCTGGGAAAACTGAAGGAGATCCTGCTTCTTTATTCCTTAGGCACAAGCTGATCAGGGGACTCGACCTTGCTTTTGCTTCAAGAGCCCCGAGCTGGCAGTGGTCCCTCTTTCAGAATTTGTTTCTTTACGCCCGTCTGTAAATAATCCTTGCACAGCAACGGAGGAAAATTTGATCCCAATCAAATTTTAAAAAAGACTTAAAAAAAAGATTTTTAAAATTTTAAAAAAGATTTTTAAAAAAATCTTTAAAAAAGATTTAAAAAAAGATCAAGTACTGATTTTTATTATTTTTAGGATTCTCTCTATTCCCCCTCCTCCCCTATTATCATCACTGCTCCTCTGTGAATCCACCCCACATCCCTCCCTTTTTATTGTCAGCGCCAGCCAGTGAGCAGTGCATGAGGCGAGCAGTGACCACGAGAACGGCTGGGAAATCAGAATGGATGCCAAAGTCAGGCTTGTTCTTGGTGACTTTTCCTTTATTTTTAGAAATGGAGAAAGGCGAAGAGCAAAGACCTTTCTAAAGGGTGGCAATAAAGTTAGAAGACGGGACTTTTATGTATGATTCCTTGATTTTATCACTCCGTAGTCCTGACACATAAATAGAGGGGATGCCATTTCATGTGTGGTGTCACATCAGAGTTACTCACACTAAGAAATGAAAATAAATGTTATGAGAATTCCCTGCCTGCCGGTCACATACAGTTTATAGAAGCGAGGTGGGGGAGTCTGGTGATAGAAGTCATTCTCCTAAGTGTGTAATCTCCACAGGGGTGGATGGATAAGTGAGAGATTTATGAACAACCGTATCTTCTTTATTTATTTCCAAGAATGCTGCTAAAAGTGGACCTTAAGGAATAAGTTTACCTTTGGTTGCAAATCTAATGCAGGATTGCCATGCTGCTGTGGGTTCTCCACTCTTAACTCTCCTCACTACCAATGCCAGGGTGAGGAGAGCTGCCGGGGCCCACGGCAATTCCTGGGATTGCGCAGTGCCCGTCTCACAGTGATGGACCAGGACATACCTCTTCAGAGCAGGTGTAGAATTCAAAATTACACCACTCAGGAATTCAGACTTCACCACGTGTCTCTCTTCAGGCTCTCTCCATTGTTCTCACCCCCATCCCCTTCTCCCCTCTTTTATCCCCTCCTATCATTCTCCTATCCCCCCTCATATCCCCTCCCCTTTCCCTTCCTCTTCCTTTGCCTCCCCCTCCTCTCTTCTACTCCAGTGTTTTTTGACTGAGACCATGCTGTTCTATTCTGGACTGCTGTTCAGGAGTGGTGAAGGGGCATAGCCTTTATTTTAAGAATCCTCTGTAGCCAGTAAGGAAACTTGGCAGAAATTAAGAAGACTCATTGAGGTTGCAAATTAAAAATGTATTCAAATTATGACTCCGCAGGAAGAGAACTAGAAATACCAACAGTCACATGAAAAGAAATTCTACCTCACTCATAATAAGATGGAAATTAGAACAATGTGATACAAATTTTTACCATTCATACAGGAAGAGATTAAATATGCAATATTCCCGAGTATTGGGTGGATGCAGGAGTGTATATAAGCACAATCCTTTGGATAACAATTTGGCACCACCTATCAAAACTTCAAGTGTTTGTACTTTTGGACTCAGTTCCACTTCTGATGACTTTTTCTGATAGCTCTACTAACTCAAGGAGGCAAAGATATGCATGCAAGGATGCATTTTTTACGTTGCATTAATATATAATTATATGCACATTTTATATTGCATTTTTTTGATTGTAGAAAACTTTTGCTCATCAAGAGACTAGTTAGAAAAAATTACGGCATAACCATTCAGTAGATTTTATTGTGATAGATCTATAGTTTTCATTATGGAAACATGTCAACTCATAATAAATGAAAACAAAATATATATACACACATAAGGAGAGCTATATAAACACAAGAAAATGTTCATGGTAGTTAGCTCTAGGGAGTAAGAATGAATATCAGGAGCACTTGATTTTTTATTTATTTATTTATTTATTTTTTTTTTGCACTTGATTTTTTAAATAAAAAAATTGGATTGGAAGAAATGGTAATTTTTTTCTTATGGTCAAACCTGGTTTTCTATATTTTCTTTACTTTCAAAATTTGATTTTGAATTTAATAACTGTCAATTTTTTTACTAATAAACTTATAATTATAGTATATGCAAAAAACTTACACTAGCCTTTCTTGTGACTATAGTAAATAATGAAAAAGTGCTTGTAGCAAAACTTTGGCCAGATGATTAGGTTCTTGGAGACATGGCTTTGCCGATGCCTCAGGGCACTGCCCATAACTAGCTCTCCAAAGAAAATTGGGTTTCTTATAAAAACTTCTCTCCAGATACCACATCATAAAATTCTGGAAACCTGCTTTCTTTACAGCATAACCAAAGCCATGATATACACTTACAAAATGCCATATACATTTAATTTAATACTTCAATGTGTCTTGGTTATTTGGCCACTGGGGAAAAATAATTCTTGGGTAAACATTTTCAGTAAATAGAAATCTCTTGTTTTTACCCCCCGTTAAGAAAAGATAATTGTTATTAAAGAAAATGACATCGTACATATACCTAAGCCCTACAGTAGTGACTTGAGATTTGCAAGATATTTTTAGGAATCATTTTATCCAATAATGTTATGGACTTTTCTGGTGTGGAAGCACTTAGCAACTTCTGAGATGACTCAGCTACTTAAGTCAGAAAGTTAAGCTCTCATACTCTTGTGGCCCCACTAAGATACCCACAGTTATAATTACATTTGAGAGCTGTCTTCAAATAAAACAAGGTCTATCTAGCTACATTTTATCTATCATCTGTCTATCAACTATCTCTCACCTATCATCTATCTAAGAAAGAGAGAGAATAAGACAGAGGCACAGAGAGCAAAGGAGAAAAGGGAGAGAAAATAGAAAAGGAAAGAAATAAGGGAATTCAGAGGAAAAGAAAAGGAATTAAAGAAATAGAAAAGAAGGAAAAGAGAAATGAATACCTGTAAAAAAAGAAAGCAGAGGTATATTGGAAATTTATACTTGAATTAAAAAAAAAAAACTATTTTGTCTAATTGCCATTAATTTTAGAGTGGTGGAAACTGAAACCCGGGGGGGTTTCCTAAGAAATGCAGCCTTGTTTACACAGCGTAAGGCCAAGGCTCTGAGTGTGCTGGTAGATATACACCGTGGAACTACTCATCCAAATTTGCAGCAGATATTTTGAGCGCCTATTGTATGCAGGATATTGTGCTGGGTTCTGGGCATACTGCGGTTCACAAAAGAAATAAGGCCCCTGTGTTCATGTTGTTTCTGTACTACAATATCTTAGCTGCTTGGTAGAGGTAGGGTTTCTCTCTAAATAATAATCTGGGAACTCTTTCAGGCCACCTTGCTTCTATTTTCAAAGCCAACTATTTTCAATTATTATGGCAAAGCTAGAGAATCCTCATGCGTGCTAGTGTGTTGACCTGATTTCACAGTGCCTTTCCCAAAACTAATCTTTTCTGGAGAACTGGCTAGAGGACAGCTCTATTCCCCCTTTAAATTTCCTTTATGTATGCCTTTAAAGCATTAACACTCTGCCTTATTGTAATATACATTTTTATTTTATTTTATTTAGACTCCTCTAAACCCAGAACATGCAGCGAGCAGTTGGCAGCAAGAGCACACAACCCCCTTTCCAGATGGACAAAACCATATGCTGCAAGAGCCCCCTACGGTGCCAATCTTTCTCTGCTCTAGAAGGCAAACCGATCCATCTCTAAAATCTTCAGTGTTGATTCTAAATCTAGTTGCTTTGAAGTCCTAGGGAACATTCCATTCTCTCTAGGGTCCTGTAGATAAGTACAACTTCATATCCTGCACACTGGCAGCCTAAAAATACATCTATCATGGTTTGAGGAACTTTAGGATCTCTCCCCAAGAAATGTTGAAGGCTGGTGACAGCTTTGGGAAAATGGAGGAAAAGCTTTCAGATGACAAAAATTGTGTCGCATGAAAATTTACCAATTCCATACTTTTATTCTTGCTGGTATTCCAACTTTTTAGTGTCCATCATCATGCATTAATGGTAATGACTTCTATTTCAAAATGGCTTGACTTTTACATCATTTAAAATGTTTATCACTGCCATTTTTCAGGTTGCTCTTGGCCAACTATTTCATCACAGATTCAACTCTCTTCTGTAAGCAAATGCTCAAGGAGGAATAAGTGGTTTATTCTGAAAGATTTAGTGAAGTTCATTATTCCTCCTAACCAGAATGTAATCAAGAATAGCAATAAAGTTTTGCCACTCCACCACAGTTCTCTTGATCCACAGGGTTGACTCAGGTTTCCAGTGTGGGTCTTTTTGTGTTAGTTAAACTGTATGAAGGGAGGGCACATCTTTGCTTGAGTTTTCAGAGAATTTCAATGTAGAATATTCAGTCAGGAAATTGCCCTGTGGGTGTGAAATTGAAATGTAGGACTGGACTTGAGCCTTTAATGTGAAAAATATGTGTCCAAAATTTGAACTAGGTGAGTTTTAAATATCATCCACTATTCATTTTGGAAATTCCCTTAATTTTTTAAATAGGAAATTAGGTCTTTTTATTTAAGCAATTTTATTTACCTCAGTGAACATTTTCTGACCATTGTACCAGGAGCAAGACGGTCCACTTTGTCTAACAGGATTAAAATCAACGACTCTGGTACTAATAACCAAGGAACTTACTGGGAGAAATAGGCAATACACAGACATCTCTATCTCTACCAAGAGACAAACTAAGTTGAATTCTAGATTCTAATACATAAATGTTATAGGAGGATGGAAATGGGGAGAATTAAATTTGATTAGAAATATAAAAGATGACTTGAAGGAAAGGTATAATTTCAAAAACCACAAAGGAAAAATCTTCTAGGCAATGACCTTCAAAAGACTTGCTCAAAATTTTCAACAACTAAAATTGGATCAATTGCAAAGAAATATTAAAATATCTTTTAATATTATAACTAATTATTTGAAATTTTTATTTTTTCTAATGTGCCTTCAATTTTTTTCCCAATAATGTGTGATGGTTAATTTTATGTGTCAACTTGACCACAAAGTGCCCAGATATTTGGTCAAACATTATTCTGGGTGTGTCTGTGAAGTTGTTTTGGGATGAGATGAACAATTGAATCACTGAAATGAGTAAAGTGGGTTGCCTTCATCCAGTCAATTGAAGACCTTAGTAGAACAAAAAAAGTGACCTTCATTGGGGTAAAAGGGAACCTAGTTGGGCATTCGCGTTTTCCAGATTTTGGACTGGAACTAAGACCATGGGCTGTCTTGGGTCTCCCACTTGCTGACTAGAAATGGCGGGACTTCTCAGCCTCTGTAATCAGTTGAGCCACTTATAATCAATCTTTCTCTCTTCTGTTGGTTCTGTTTCTATGGAGAATCCTAACTTAATACAAATGTGTGTATTTAATCCTCAAATGAAAACATATATATCGGGGTTACACAAGACTGCTCAGCTTTTTCTACTAATAGAGATATGTGTTCAAATGTATAACTTTTGGATATTAGAACTAAGAAGACATATTTCAAAACTCAGTAAGTGACAGTTGGCCACTGTCCACAGATAGTATCTCTATTTTTTTAAAGATTTTATTTATTTTTTTGTCAGAGAGCATGCACAACCAGGGGGAGCAATAGGCAGAAAGAGAAACAGCCTCCCCACTGAGCAAGGAGCCAGATGTAGAATTGGATCCCAAGATCCCAGGATCATGACTTGAGCTGAAGGCAGATGCTTAACCAACTGAGCCACCCAGGCATCCCAGATAATATCTCTGTAAAGAAAAACTTTTATTTTCACTTTTCCTTAGGATTTCTTTTACTCAGAGGTCGTTTCCACTGCCCCACTGGCTGAGACGTAATAAAGACTTCAGTACAAATGGAAAATGAAAAAGAAATTGAAAACATATCATTCCTCACCACACACACCACCACCACAGCAACAACAACAAATATATATATATATATATATATATATATATATATAAGAATTAGGCTTTTAAATGAAAAATTTCTGACACGAGCAAAGCTCACAACATGCCTATGAGAATTCTAGACACTATCTTATCCACAGTTCACTTTATAAAATAATCACAGTCCACTATAAAACATTTATATGCCCACTTCTCAAACACTCTGCCCCAAGTTTCTTAAAATCTCTCCATGTGGTATGTTTATACCATTTCTTATGTGAAGGATATAATTAAGATTATGCTGTTGAAGCACAGTCACAATTGATGGGAGTAGTTGAAATTTTACTCTGCTTGTATGAGACAAGAAGTGCTGTTTTCTCATCACTGAGCCACCTTCTAGTAATGCTTTAACAATAAGCATAATAGTCAAATAGGAATTGTATGTATAAATAAGAGAAAATACATCTATGTTGTTGGGATAAAAGATGTGATGGGTAGTTCAAAAGAAAGGCAAGCACAAAGAAGTGAATAAAAAGTTACAGTATGTTTAGAAACCTGAGTAGTCTTTTCTGTCTTATAATATGTGATTTTCAGAAGGAGTAGTGGTACAAAAGGTTGATAGAAATGGAGGAAATACATCAGCTAGATTCGTATTTGTCATGGCAGGAGATTGTAATATCTTACAGGCCCATGATCCTCAACTTGGTGCTAAGGAATCTGTCCCAGCGTACGCATTGATACTCTGATGACAATCTATATCAGGTCCCACTATCTCATGCTTACACACTTTAATTACTATTGTTTCTTTACTTGTTCAGAAATGAAATTTAGAAAGAATTGCTTTCCTTGGGGGCGCTTGGGTGGCTCAGTTGTTAAGTGTCTGCCTTTGGCCCAGGTCACGATCCCACGGTCCTGGGATTGAGCCCCGCATCAGGCTCCCTGATTAGCGAAGAGTCTGCTTCTTCTCTCACTCCCCCTGCTTGTGTTCCCTCTCTCATTGCCCCTCTTTCTGTGAAATAAAGAAATAAAATCTTTAAAAAAAATTGTTTTCCTTTGTTTTGATCAATTACTTACAATTGGAGCACAATGGGGAGTTTCAGTGTAGACTCAATCTGCCATCTTGACTGAAGTCTCTGAAATCATTCTTCACTCAGCAGTTAGTGTCATCTTTTTAGATAATGTTACCTTTATGTCAAAAAGTCTCTAATGGATCCACATATTCTACCTTTTACTTGTGGTTTAATACCCTACAAAAATTGTTCCCATGCCTCTTTTTCCTAAATCTTTCTCCTATCTGCATGTTCTGGGCTTCATTTCCATTCTATTTCCATTCTATTAGTCCTTTCTATGTTTATCAAATATACCAGAATTTTTTCATCCAGACAGTTCACTTTGTTCTTCTGAAAATGCTTGTCCCTCTAATCTGTACATGACTGTCTATTCTGATCATTCAGAGGGGTTTTCCCTGGTCACTCTATCTAATGTAGCACCACTTTGTCATTCTCTATTAAATCATAATATTCTTCACAGTACTTAAGAATACCTAAAATCATTTAGTCATTTATTATTAGTTTATGGAACAATTGTAGCAAAATTTTGACCAAATTAGCTAGTAAGTGAGTGATTGGGAAAGTAGTAAATAAAGATTTAAAGAATAAAGATTAGATTTCATAAATTCAATCATGCCTAAATTAAAGAAAACATGTAACATGAACTTAGAATCCAACTCCAAATTAAGAAGATTCTAATTATTTATTTAGAATTCAACCCATTCAGAAATGACCTGAAATGAACTAAGATGGGAAAAATATAAATGGGAAGCTATTTACTTCAACTGTTATCAACAATGGTAGTTAATATGGGGGGGGCATATGTTAGATAAGTTAAAAAAAAAATGACTTTGAGACCTGAGCTCTGAGTATGAGGGAAGATAATTATGTTATTAAAGGAGACTGGAGAATCATAAAGGGGCACGTTTGGATGAGAAAATGCATTTAGCAAAGAACACATTGAGTGGGAGTGCTCAGCAGGACCCCCAGTTGGAGCTGTCCAGTGTGCAGCTGAAATTATGGGCTTGAAGGTTAGGGACACGGGTTTGGAGACACAGATCTAGAAATCATCCTCACAGAGGTGATAATTGAAGCCATGGGAGCCCAGGAGATCATGTAGTGCATTTTATCTTTAACCTCCTAGACACAGAAATCATGCCTGTAGAAAGCCTTTTCTTAGGAATTTATAGGCCTTTTGTATGCGTCAATGAAAAAAGCTTTGATTTGAAATGAAAAGTTGCTGAACTTTAGACACTAGTATGGGACAGTGATATTTTTTTCCTAGTTATTTCATGAATATGTTGCCTTTGATAAATGTTGGCCAAACCTATAACTCTGGGTTAAGGGAGTATGGAATACAGCACGCCAAGTCTATATTTAAGCAGCATAGATAAAGAATCCAATGGACAATAAGCATTTTAGTGCTAATGTTAACATTTTATTTTAGGAAGCTTTTCCTTACTTTTGTGTGGAAAACCAATCTAGCATGATTCAGGTGAATTTCCAACAGAACGGAGACCACCATTAGTCAAGGTTTCTTACTGACCACATTATGATTCTCTTCATAATGTGTTTGGAAGCAGACACAGGAAAGCAAATCATTACAATATAACCATAGATCTTATATCTTGATGTCTTGAAATGAGGAGTTTTTCCACTTCTCTTAAAGTCTATTTTGGATTTTAAACATAAAGTTGTTTGGAAGAAATGAGAAGAACACAAGCTTTTGAAATGGAATTAAAAAAAAAATTAGAGCTTTATTGTTTAGTCCCTCAAAATTGTAATGAGCTGAATTTTCCTGTTTGCTTTGTTGGTATTTGGTATTAGCTGTCCATTTCTGGCTGATATCTGCATTATTCCTGAATGCTGATATTAGCTGATCTTTGGACATCTGGACTGTGTTATCTATGACATTTCTCTCACATATGACCTTTAAAACAGTGCACTTTTAAAAGGTGCCCACTGTTTTGGCTGGTATTCATAAACACTTCACAGGATAAATAGACCTGAGAAATTTAAGTTTTCCTTCTAAATTCCAATTTACAGCCTGTTAAAACTGTGATGTTATGGGCATTTTAAATCACTGAAATTACTCTAGTACTCAGGAAAACAACTGAAAGGGACATTAGATTTTTATATGCAGTGAGGATAATACTGCTTTCATAGTTTTATAGGTATGAATCATATTTAATGACTCAGATACTTGCAAGGCTACTTTTAAGAAAATAAAGGAGAAACTTTATTTAATAGTTAAATAAATAGATATAATTTATTTAGATCTTCTAAGGAATTCTTCTAAAGCACCACAGTAGGTGATTAAAGAAATTTGATAAGCAACATGAGAAATGGATTATTACTACTATGGATTTTAAAAGTAGTTGTAAGAGAATACTTCTTCTTCTTTTTTTTTTTTTTATTTGACAGAGAGAAACACAGCCAGAGAGGGAACACAAGCAGAGGGAATGGCAGCGGGAGAAGCAGGCTTCCCGTGGAGCAAGGAGCCCGTTGCGGGGCTTGATCCCAAGACACTGGGACCATGACCCGAGCCGAAGGCAGATGCTTAACAACTGAGCCACCCAGCCACCCCAAGAGAATACTTCTAAACTTGAAAAAAGTAGTCAATATTTGGTCCAGAAAGTTTCAGGCAATTTAAAGACTTGCCTTGAAGGTAATGTTCATAACTTGTAAGGAAAGGTGCACAATGAGCTATTAAAATAATTCTGCCTTCATGACACTGATTCACTCATTGAGAGAGGAACCTAATTTTGATTGAATAGGAAATAGAATAAAAATTTTAGATTATATTTTTTAAGAAGAATAACAAAGAAAGAAACAAAATATGCCACACTTCTTAAAACTAGTTTTTTTTATTTTGAGGTAATTGTAGATTCACAAAAGACATGCAGAGAATCTATGTATGACAAGCACATCTTTAATGATTCAAATGTTTGATGAATAATTGTCTAGAATTCATGTCAGATGGCATTCAGATATTCAAATAAAATTTAATATCCATAAGGCATAGAATAGAGGTAATACTCCTGTGTGGCCTATTAAAATTAGAATATAATTACAACATGTGATATAGATTTTAAGTAGATTATTGCTTTAATTTTACAGTGGAGATCTATTATGGTAGACAAAGTCTGTCCCCTTTTGTCTGAGCTAGCAGTGTTTCTGCTTGTATAATCCCATCTCTATTCCTGAGTTCTGATTCATTCTGATATATATATATGTGTGTGTGTGTGTGTGTGTGTGTGTGTGTGTGTGTATGTGTGTGTGTGTATATATATATGTATTTGAGGTCATGCATACATAATTTTAATAGAATTAAATAAAAGTAGTCATAATTTCTAGATAAAAATAAAACAAAGAAGGGTTTATTGACAAAATAGCTACCACTGGATATTTTTTCAGCAACCACCAATTAAATGGCAAAACACATGCACAAAAATAACTTGGGAACTTCAGTATAATTTTTCAAAGGTACTGAAAACAATTATTGAATTTTTTAGCCATTAAAAAAAGGCCATTGCTTTCCCCTTCAAACTTTAGTTTTAAGGAAAAAGAAAGGAGCTTTTTGTTACAATATCCTATATCATATCCTAAGAGTGTAAATAATGAGACTTTGTTGGGAAGGTCTAAATTAGAATATAACCAGTAATTATTTAAATGTCTTCAAATACAGTAGCAATTCTTTGTCAACTATGGGATGAAAGGGATTTTATCCTGGTAATAGCAAACTGAATAATTATAACTAAATCCTCCCACTGAAGACAACTAAATGAGCTGGAGGAAATATTAATATGAGAACAAACACAAACAAAAAACCCTAAAAACAAACAAAAACTAACAAGATAGTTACATTTGATCATCCAAAACTTAAAAGCTGATTTACCCAACCAAAATCTAGAAGAAAGCAAGAAGCTGGAGGGAAAAGCCTAGAGTGAAAATCCATTTTTCCCAAAAGATCATTTATCCAACTGAGAGTAGCACTGTGAAGCTGCACTATGGTTTTAGCTGCTTGGCAGGATTTTGGGGGAAGAAAGAAAGGAAAGAGAAAGAAAAGAAAGAAAGAAGGAGGAAAGAAAGGAAGAGAGAGAAAGGAGGGAGGGAGTGAAGGATGGAGGAAAGGGTGTAAGGGAGGGAGGAAGGGAGGAAAGAAGGAAGGAAGGAAGGAAGGGAAAGAAAGAGAAGAAAGAGAGAAAGGAAGGAAAGACAGAGAGAGAGAAAGGAAGGAAATAAAGGAAAGGAAGGGAAGGAGGGTGGGATGGAGGGAGGGGGAGAGAGAAAGAAAGAAAAGAGAGGGAGGGAGGGAGGTAGGCAGGCAGACACATGCAGCCCAGGGTTCACCAAGGTAAGGATTTTGAAGCCCCCTATACACCCACTTTGGGATGAGACCCACAGGGCTATACCCCCATAGGAAATGTGAACCAGAAGTAAACTAGCTTTGTTCCAGGTCTCTTGGATCATTTGGTGACCACCAAAAAACGGAATTCAGACATACGTCGATCCTAAACTAGTACCCTCCCAAACCCCTGGCAAAAGCCACAAAGATCTCTCTAGAGGAATATAAAATCCTCCTGATCCTTAAATTACTCCTTCAAATAATTTTCCAAATAATTTTCTGGCAAGGATAACAAAACACATGGGGAAACAAGGCATCTATTACGAATGAGAACCAAAAACTAAAAATTAAAATAAAATAAAAAACTCCTAAGTACCTCAGCTGTTGACACACAGTATAAAAACAACAACGCTCCTTATTTTTTTTTAATGAAAGAGCTTGAAAATGACTGCAGAGTACCAAAAATATGAAAGGTGACATAACACATTTGAGAAAAACAAATGAAAACTTGTAGAATTGGAAAAGATGATACCTAAAGTTAAAAACTCACCGGATGAATCTCACAATAAATTTAGACACACATGGATGAAGAAAGAATTAGGGAATTGCAGGTGAAGTCAGACAAATTATCTAGAATACAGTTACCAGAGGCAAAAACAAAGAGAGGGTTAGAAAGAGATTGTTGAAAAAGAGAAAGTAACCTGAATTGAATCGCAATCCCGGGGTGAGAGGGGAGAAAGAGAGGGACTGACACATTATTTAACAAAATAATAGCTGAGAATTTTCAGTATGTTGTAGACAGCACCAATCAACATGAAAAAAACCTCAAGGAAGATCAACCAAAAGAAATTCTTTATTAAAGCACTATCTGAACCATAGTATAACTGTATGCAATTAGAGGGTGAAGCATGTAGTTGAGGAAAAAATTATTTATGAAGGTAATTGTCATTTAAGGCCTAAAATTAATAATATGTGCTGCCTTGACACCTGGAACTAGGAGGGCCTCTTACGACCTAACTTGAGGTTCACATTCCATTGTGCTTCTGCAGATAAGGTCCGCTAGCCAAACAACCTTCCTCATCACTGGAACCAGGCGCAATGCCTGCTTGCACCTAAGTATTGGGCTTCAGTTCTCTGCCAGCCCATCAAATTATTCAAATTAGCCAATTATATCCTTCCATGGGAAACAGAGAATATCTCATGCTCTTGTTACTACAAAATCTGCCTTCCACTGTTCCTCCTCATTCACTTTGTGAATGAGTTGAGGGCAACCCCTGTTGGGCTCCAGATGGTATGAGACATTCCTCTTTCCCAGGCTGTGCGTATATGTGACTAATAAACTACTGTTAATTTCATCTGTCCACTGCCAGGCACCATGTGTACGGCCATCCCCATAACCCCCGGGCAAGAGGGTGAAGAAGAGGAGATCAAAACAGTAAACGTGTGTCTGGCGGGTTTGCTTATCGCTTTGTTCCTAGCATGTAGCATGTCTGGCTGAATATACATTTGCTGAACAAAAAATAACAACCAAATGAGCATCTAGTGACATACTTCTCGGTATTTTTCACTGCGAGCCACAGTGAGTTTCGTTGCTGTAGTTGTTGTTGATGTTACTTGCAGCCAAAGGCATCCAAGTAATATATGCGATTTACATGTTATATTTTATTAACTCTTGAATATGTTAGAATGTTTTTCTATTTCCCCAGTATATAGAAAATAACTGTTAGACTAAATAGACAAGAGGACTCTTTAAAAACAATCCTAGATTCTGTCTGTGCTGTTCCATTGTCCTCCAGTAAGTGATGTTCTTTAGAATTCTGAGATAAGTCTGGTTTCTATTCACTTGGGGAAAAATCTGATCTGTATTTTTTTCTAAGGCCTTGTGGATTGTGTCCGTCTTATATATATATAATTCTGATGGAATATTTCAGTTGCATTTTATTTCCAAATGTTTTGCTTAAAATTCAGTTAGCCTTTTAAAATTGTGTATTAGACAGGTTTTACTTTTTAAAATAAAAGCCTGGATAGTTTATATTTCTTTATTTTATCTTTACTTACTGCTTTTGTCCCAATGTTCCTAGCATATTCTTAAAGAATGCTAACAATCATTAGGTTAAATTTCTGATCTTAGCCCCCATATCCATTGTAGTAGATACCTCTGGTGTCATTCTTAGGTTCCTTTTACTAGACTTCATACCCATTCCCTAGATGCCATGAGTATTGGTATCTAATTGTTAACCACTATTTCCTTCTCAGATTACCCTTGCTTTACCTAAAGCATAGGATTTTATTTGGGAATACAAAAGGCCAGATACTTTGCCTTAAAGTGGGGTATATATCATTTACCTTCCCAGTTCCCTGTAGGATACACTGAACTTGGTCTGAACTAACCTCTTTGGCTGCTTCCTCCACTTTATTTTGCTATACATGTCTCTTCTCCTCTTATCAGGACACCAATTTATATTGGATTTGGTCCCTATGCTACCTCAGTATGATCTCATATTAACTTAACTAATTATATCTGCAACAACTTTATTAAGATTGTTGCAAATAAGGTCGCATTCTGAAGTACAGGTGGCTAAGACTTTAACATATATTTTTGGAGGTAACAATTAAACCTATAATAGTATCAGAGTTCCATCTAAGTGTGATTATATATTGGCCTAGAATTTGGATTTTTTTTCCTATCCACATTGCTTAGCTCTCTGACACTTTGGAATAGTGAAGAAATAAAAACCAGCAATTCATTGTGTATAAGATATTTGCCATTCTAAAAAGCTAATCCTCTTTCTGTCCCTACCTGTGGCAATTTAATTGGGAGGCCTATACCTCCCGTGTTGAAATAAAATACCACTAGTTTCCCTTTCCTTTATTTCTTGGCAAGTGGGTTGTTTCCTTCATAGGTGCAGATAGTATTAGAGGGGAAATAGAATGAAACCTAGAAGAAATCATTCAAAAAGCCTTTGAAAAAGTAACATCTGCAAGATTATTTACAGGTTTTTGAAAACATGTTTCTAAATAGGAGGGCAGATGGGGATAAGAATACCTACTTTCAGGTAGGTAGACCAGATGTTTCCAGAAAAGTAATAGGTCTTCCAATTATTGTGCTTTCCAACTTAGATCCATTTGCTTTATCACTATTAGATAATCTTCTTCTCATATTCCAAAATATCGACTCTCAGTCTTGGTTTTTGACATAGATATGGACTTTTACTGTTTCCTTTATATCCATAAGTGTCTCTATAAGTTGTATTATCACTGTTAGACAATTTTTTTTAGACAGAAATATTTTAAATTTAAATGACTACCCCCTTGCTTACCAAGTTAAATCACTACTTCTTAGCAGTATGAAATGAAGAATACTTCCCGACATGCCTTCAAACTATTTTCCTACCTAGGTCATCTAATATCACTACATAACCCTGATAGGAGAACTCACTTCTGGAAAGAAAGACGTGGAGGAATCCTAATAATTCATGACATTTGCCATACTCGAAGCAAAGCATTTTATATACATTATTTCAGTTCATTCTCAAGTCAACCTGATGAGAAAAATATTATCCTAGGTAAACATAATCAAACTGAGCCCAGAGAAATTGAGTCATTTATTAAGGACCATGTGGCCAGTAATTAATGAGGCAGAATTTTACCTTTACTTTGTTGGGTTCCAAAGCCCATGATATTAACTGCAAATTACATTTCCCCACTATTTCAAAAAACCAAAGAGCATGTTAACTCAGAATCAAAGCAAGCTAGCTTTGATATCCTAAGGTCTGTTTTGCATAAAGGCAATGTGTTCACTTCCTATTGCTGCTATAGTAAATTATTACAAATATGATGGCTAAAACAAATACAGTTTTGTTTGTTTGTTTTTATTTCTGGTTTCTTCTTCTTCTTCTTCTTTTTTTTTTTACATCCTTAGAGGGCAGGGGTCCGAAATGGATTTCCCTGGGCTAAAATCAAGGTCACAGTAGGGCTTCATTTCTTTTGAAAACTAGGGTACCACCTATCTCTCTGCCTTTTCCAGCTTTAGAAGACACCTGCTTCCTTGGTTTATGATTTCGTCCCGTCTTCAAAACCATCAATGACCAGTCAAGTTGTTCTCATGCTTCATCACTCTGACACCAACTCTCCTTCCTTCTTCTTTTGCTTATAAGGACTTTTGTGATTACATTGGGCCCACCTGGATAATCCAGGATACTCTTTCCTTCTCAAGACCAGATAATGAGAAACCTTAATTCCATCTTCAACATGAATTCCCCCTTGCCATGTAACAAAACATACTTATAGATTATAGTGATGAGGATGTAGACATCTTTAGGGAACCATTATTATTCCAATCCTGGCAGGACAAGCATCTTCACAATGGTGATGCTCACAGCAGGGTTTAGAGTAGAATTCTTCCAGCCAATGTGGGTTTAAGAAAAAGGGTCCAATTCCTGTTTGAAAAGTCCAGCAAAAATTATATAAGGTGTCTGATTTCTAGTCAAGTTAGTCAGGATTCAGAGAAGGATTCTAGACTTGGCAGTGAAGATGAATTACAAAACAAAGGAGCAAAGCAAAAGTCCTTTTATAGGATCAAGTCAAAGAGATGAGAGAAGGCTGCTCTAGAAAACTTAATAATATCACAGGAACCCACAGCTCACTCCAAGCAACCTGGCTTAAGGACCAAGATCAATTTTCTACCTTACCTTCTGTTGGGAATAGTATTTTTAACATTTGTTCACGTTTAGTTAGGATACTCTCAGGAAGTAGATGGTATGGAGCCTTTGGAAAGAAGCATCAGTGTGTATAGCTAACATAGGGCAAGAGCTGATATTCCATTCCATTTAGAATGCTATCTACCCTTCAAAGTCAACTGCAAATGCCACATCTATCTGGAAGACTTTTCTAAGTCTTTCATCAGGAATCATCTCTCTTTCTTGTAATGACAAGGAACTTTCTATGTATATCTCTTTGGCACTCATGACTACCTATTTTTTGCTACTATAGAGGTTATTTGTGAATGCATATACCATTTAGCTGGTAGTATTAGTTTTTTATAGCTTCCTAGGAAACATACCACAAACTGGATGGCTGAAAACAACCAAAATTTTTTCTGTCACAGTTATGGAGGCCAAAAATCTGAAATCAAGATGTTGGCAAGGTCTTTTTCTCTCCCAAATTTCTAGGAGTGGATATTTCCTTGCCTCCCCCAGCTTCTGGTAGTCCCAGGCATTCCCTACTTTGTGGCAGCATAATTCTGATCTTTGCCTCTGTATCCACATGAGTGTCTTCCTTTTATGTGTATCTGTGTCCAAATTTTGCTCTTCTTATAAGGACATCAGTCATATTGGGTCAGATAGTACTAAGAATATAAGGCAAATATAAACACACATGCACACGCACACACACACATATTGACAGTATACCATTATGATTATTTATATAATATTTTAGTAAACAGGGTATTTCAGAAACAGATGGCATTATATTCCAAAGCATTTATCAAATAACTTTAAATGAATAATACATGTATGTCAATTTTTCATTAGTAGACTACAAATTTCCTATAATTATTGGTAAATGCTTTATACCTAATGGCTTGCACATGGTCAAGCCTTTAATGAATGCTTCTTAGACATGAAACTTTACATTAAAAGAGGTATCTTATGAATATAAAATTTTAAATAAAGAAATCTTCTATTTATCAGATATTTCTGAACTGATGTGTGTTGTGTGTATGTATATATCACAGGACACATATGTTTATCATAGGACATTCTGTCCAGGTAAATAGTAAAGATGGAGGGGCGCCTGGGTGGCTCAGTCGTTAAGCGTCTGCCTTCGGCTCAGGTCATGATCCCAGGGTCCTGGGATCGAGCCCCGCATCGGGCTCTCTGCTCTGTGGGCAGCCTGCTTCTCCCTCTACCATTCCCTCTGCTTGTGTTCCCTCTCTCACTGTGCTTCTCTCTGTCAAATAAATAAAATCTTTAAAAAAAAATAGTAAAGATGGAGATTTTATTATATTATTAATTGCTGAAAAGAAAGTCGATTGTCAGCAATATTTGAGAAATGATATCTCCATTAAAACATGTAGAATTCTGTCTTTTCCTACTAGATGATATATTTTAATAGAGTCTTAATCCTAAAATATCTCATTTTCCCTTATTTTTATTTGAAATTATTGGCATCATTATTGTAAATACCAAAAAGGAGAGTGTACAGAAAATTTTTTGCTTATTATCTTCACTGAATATTTTCTATTCATAAAATAGGGACAGATTATAGACACATAAACTATCATTTGTTCAGTTTTTGTTGTTTATTTACATATTAACTTACCAAGACCAAGGCCCAACTGAACCTTCAGCTAGTTTGCTAGTTTCTTGAGTGCTAGAGAAGTGTAGAGACATCACCCAAGTTTGGTGGCTGTGGAGATGACAGTCTAGCCAAGCAGAACTCAAGGTTGCTGGTTAGCATGATAGCCAACTCAGCTCTGATTGGAGGATACTTCTTTTTTCTCCACTTTGTGCTTTCTACTGCCTCATTTGCCTTTGGTTAGAACATTTTCTTTACCTTTGCCAAGGTACTGTCACTTTTGCTATAAATCAGTAGGTGGAGGATGTGGTTACACAAATGTTCAGGACTCCCATAGTGGCATCTATTCATGATGCTGTCGTTCTGCAGGTGAGTCAGCATTGGAGAATAAATGGGTTATTGTGTCTTGGCCCCCACTGCTACATCTTAGACCTGCCAAGTTAAAATCTCACTGGGCAATTACAGGATTCGCATAACGCTCCTTAAGTCCCTTCTTTGGCAGACGTCCCACAAGTTATGCTATTTTGCATGACATAAAAGGAAAACAGGAAAAATATAAGCAAGACATGAGCAATAATAGCAGATGGGGTATGTCAATTAGTATAGAAGATGCATGAGATGACCGAAACAGCAGCTGAGAAGTCCACTTGAAATAAAATGATCAAAGTTGCAATCAGCATCCCTCTGAGTGATGTTGATACAGGCTTAATGTTAATGAACATTAAGACTATTGAACTGAAGGTTATGATGATTCTCAAAAGACCATGGCTAGACTAGTCATAGTCTAGACAGTTCTGAGTATCACACAGCTGTAGAGATAGAGTAAGGATTTGCATTCCAAATAGGAATGAGCCAGTGTTTGAAATATCATGTAACTGGGATAGAATGGAGGGGAAAGGCATGCCAGGTTCTCAATTAGAGGTTAGGTGTTTAGGTTGGTGGTAAACAAGACGGTGATTCAGTGTGTTGGGGAAAGTGTTTCTGCAAAACACTTTTTTTCCCTCCAAAAAATCAAAAAGCAAAAGAGGTAGTTTTGCTGCATAAGTAGATTTAATAACTACTGGTATACATTTATATCTGTCAATTTTTTAAAAAAAAGTTTATTTAACACATGATATTTGAATTACTCTTCAAATAGTACTAATATTTGAATTACTAATGTATATTTAGTTACTTACAATATTTGAAATGACTCTGTACTCTTGGTAGAGTTCTTAGTAATCACAAACTATATCCTCAAAAAAAATTCAATTCTGATGTTAAGCCACCAGAACACCTGTTCATCAACTGTTTTAGTATCTTATAGGCATCATCACATTTTCAAAGATAAGCAAATCTCTAAGTAGAAATATGTTTAATTTATTGACGTTACCTCCCTGAGCAGTGCTGTTGGTTAAATTATGGACTGAAGAATAGTTCAGGGTAGACTGTAGCTACAAAATAAAGCAGTTGATTTTGTTTTCACACCATGTGATCAGTTTAAGGAGAATCATATTCACATAATTATTTGTTGGGCTTCTATTATAGTAGAATATATTCTACTATATATAATAGTATCATATACTATTATATATATTATATATACATATATAATATATATGTATATATATTATATACATCTACTATTCTACAATATATAGAATATATTCTATATTCCTACTACAGAGATGTTTCAATTCACATAAAATTGTACCAGATATTAGTAATTTCCATCAGTTGATGACAAAATGCCTATACTGTGTCATTCTATTTTTTTC
Source organism: Procyon lotor (assembly GCA_028646535.1). Lineage (NCBI taxonomy): Eukaryota > Metazoa > Chordata > Mammalia > Carnivora > Procyonidae > Procyon > Procyon lotor. The sequence continues at coordinate 69,593,105 of CM053604.1, read as the reverse complement.
CTTCTCTCTTTCTTCCCTTTCTTCCAATAAACATTTAGTAAGTATATACTAAATACCAGGCACTTTGCTTGAGACTAGATGATGCAGAAAGAACTATGAAAAACAAAGTCCCTACCATTAAGGAGCTTCCTGTCAAATGGAGAACAAGAAATGGCACAGGAGAGAGCTAAAAAGTCAGAAATTGCTATACTGTGTGATAGTGGATATGACAGAGGGTTGCACAAAGTGCTGAAAGTATCAGGGGCAGGTTGCTTCTATCAGAGGAGAGTAGAAGAAGTATTTATTAAAGGTTTTCAAAAGACCCCACCTGGATTCTTCAGAAGGAAAGGAAAGGGCTCGCAATGAAAGGGAGGATGATTGCTATCCAAAGAGAGATCAACAAGGACAAAGGCCACAAAGCACGAGAAATCCCATTGTGTTCCAAAACCTAAAAGAAGTTATTAATATCGCTGGGGAGAAGAAGGAAAGAGGAACTGGAGGAGAAAGTGATAAGGCAGGAGAGAGGAGCAGTAGTCAGATTACAAAAGCCTTTTGATTTTGTACAAGGAAATTTAGACATTTCCTAAAAGCCATGGACAGGGAAAAATGAAAAGCTTTTAAGCAGACAAGTGCCACTGTAGCAGATAGTGTTTGAGTCATCTTTCCTCCTCATGATAATCTCTGTTTCCAGAAAACTTCACCCCTTTTGCACTCCATAACTCTACCCACCCCCACAATAATCTGATATACCAAAGATGTTCCCTGATCGAAATCAAGACAGTCCTGTTATCTCTATTATGGATTTGACATTCTCACTGAGATGCTCTGCTCTGTGGAAGCTGAAAGATGGAGATGGAAGTTATGAGGTAGTTACATGCTTGGACAAAAAAGTAAGTTGGACTATATAGAGTGAGACAGTGAATCAAGCAATGAGTGGCTATTAAGAAAATGAATCTTGTGGTTATGGCCAAGTTGTGAATGCTATCCTAGAAGGATGAAAAAGGACATAGAAAGTACCAAGGACAGTGGCAGGGTTTCAGTTGAAAAGCAAAACCATGATCCAAACTCCAAGATATTCAGTGAAACTGGAGACTATAACTCCCAGACAGGTACGTAGAAATAATGGAGATGGGGTAGAGATGGCTACAGCCAACTGACAGCCTTTAGAAAGAATTAGTAATAAAATTCAGCTTATTTGTACATAGACAGCAATAGAAATCCAGAGAAAGTTGAGATATAAGAAAATATGAGAGGGGCTCCTGGGTCGCTCAGTGTGTTAAAGCCTCTGCCTTCAGCTCAGGTCATGATCTCTGGGTCCTGGGATGGAGCCCCACATCAGGCTCTCTGCTCAGCAGGGAGCCTGCTTCCCCCTCTCTCTCTGCCTGCCTCTCTGCCTACTTGTGATCTCTCTCTGTCAAATAAATAAATAAATAAAATCTTTAAAAAAAAAAAAAAGAAAAGAAAACATGAGAAAAATGAAGGGATGAACAAAGAGCGTTCGTATACTCATGTGAACAGCTGTGTTCTTTTTAAGGCCTGCAGAAAAGAAATTATGAAAAGGATATATCTGTAAAAAAAAATTGTTCCTAGAATGAAGGTTTCAGAGGGCACAGTAGAAAAGTTTGGTGAGAAGGCAGAAACGATCAGGTTAGGGAGAGGAAACAACACATTAAAGTTATTTGGGGGGACCATTTCCCCCTGTATAATGAAGAGGAGAAAGCAAGTATCACAGTTGCATATAAAAATCTAAGTTGACAAGGAAGCATGAATAAGGGCAAAATATTTGTGGGTAAGTATTGATTTTGCATGTTTCAGTTTTAATATAATAGAACTTGTCTCACAATGTCTAAAAAGCTGTCAGACCAATAAAAATTCAGTTTTCTTATGGGTGGGCCTACAGAGCAAATTAATAAGTGAGAATTAAATATCCAACAGTCTTGAAGAAGACGGAGCCTTCTAGAGCAGCTTCCGGTCATGGCGTAGAAATGCTGCAATGGAATCCTGCTTGAGAGGATGACATACCAGGACTCATTTTGATTTGTTAGTCTTTTCCTTTGGAAGAATAAGTTGAATCTGGAGATCCATACAAATAGCAGATATCAGATTCCTTCTGAAATCGTGGCTTCTATCCATCTAAATATTCAGACTATTATTATGCAAAAGCTCTCATGTAGATACCTGGTGAGAACAGGAATTGCTATTTACTGAACACTTTCTATGCTAGCACTGTGCAAGGTGTTTACCACTTGATTTCATTTAATCCTCCCAACACACCTATGGGAGCGGGGATGGTTATACCCATTATATTGCTGAGGACTAGAAGATTATGGAACTTGCCCAGCTTCTCACTGTTAATAAGAGTCAGAGCTCAACGTTTCCACAATCTGTGATGCTCTTGCGGATCTGATAAGTCAGTAAGATTTTTTTTTTAATTCCACAAGCACTTCGACTCTGTATACTTGTTGATTTAGGGTTAGCCTTCCAGAGGCCATTCTGCATTTTTTTAGACATTTTACCTGAGATGTCAGTAAGTTACCACCTCCACGTAAAGAGTGTGACCTGGGTGATAAGGTGTGATTCTATGGTCTAAATACAAGGGTTTCTTACAGGTAAGGTTAACCATGTTAAATAGAGGCTCTTTTTTTTTTAATAATTGAAATAATAAAATAATAGAATAATTGAAATAATAAAATAATAGAATAATTGAAATAAGAATGTTAAAATCCTTATATTAATTGCAACATTGTATTTGATATTGAAACAAAATTTAGATGGTAATTTTAAGAAATAAGGTGCAAGTTAGGAGCACCTGGGTGGCTCAGTGGGTTAAAGCCTCTGTCTTCGGCTCAGGTCATGATCTCAGATCCTGGAATAAAGGCCCCAAATCGGGCTCTCTGCTCAGTGGGGAGCCTGCTTCCCCCTCTCTCTCTGCCTGCCTCTCTGCCTACTTGTGATCTCTCTCTCTCTGTCAAATAAATAAATAAAATCTTTGAAAAAAAATAAAGTGCAAGTTAAATGGATTATCTTTCATACCAATTTTGACTTGTGTTTAAGCTCTTTTTAATTTAATTATGCTCTTAAATGCAACGTATACTACCAACCTGAAATTTCCCTTATAAGGTCAAAATTTTTCTAGGACATTAAAATGCCTCAAGCTTCAACTTGGTTTCTCTCTCAACTTGGTATCAAAAGCCCTGGAGAAATTTAACATTTTATTTTCTCTTTATTGCTAAATACTTAATAATTTCTAACATAAGCAGAAAAGTAAAGGGGCTAATTGGCTCTCTTAGAATTACTTTTAGCTTTTTGATTCTCTTATATCTTCCCTGATTTTTACAGGAGAAGGAAAAAGCTAAAATATGATTTTGCAGAAAAGCTTAAAATACAGTGTTTTCCCTGTCAACGGTAGCTTTTCCAGACAGTTTCTGAGATGTTTAAATATCTATGATGTTTTCTCTCCATCTATCTTCCACTGGTTTCTTTATTGCCTTCTACTGGTCTGAGGTAAAAATTACTTCTCTGACAGTGTTCGTTCTTATAGAGATAAGTTTCATTTTTCTTAGACTATTACAAGGCCTTTCTAAAATACTGAAGCAAAACATAACAAATTTTCCAAGTAGTGTTTCAATAACATAATTTTGCCACAATGTCTAATGAATTCCTTATAAAGACACAATTCCAAATTCAAACTCTCAGCTTTTTGTTTTTAAACTACCTAAAAGTTTTTTTCATTTGCCAACATGGATTTCCAGTTTAGATCTCTTGGTTTTAAGTGTAGCCTTGACATTCCAAAAGTTTCCCACAAATCTCTTGTGGACAGCTGAGAATTTTCTGGTAACTTGTGTTGAATCTTGTGTTCTTCTCTCATTTAGATGCAACAGTGGAATTTACGTCTGAGAGAATCTTGTTTTCCTGACTTGAAGCAATTTTTAAAATCTAAATGATCCCCATATTATTTTATTAATCCATTCTCATTTTTTATGTGTGTCTGTTCTCCATTCCCCTACTTTTTGCTTCTAAATATTTAATTCTCATTTTAAATATCCTGCATGTCCATATCTTTTAAAATAGATGAGATAAATATGAATTACATAAATTTTTTCCTCTCTATAGATATTTAAGTATAATGTGAGCACAGGTTATTTGAGTTTTAACACTTCCTCAATGCATGTATAAAGTAGTGGGAATATGCTCCTGTCACATATTAAGAAGTTGAGATTTTTTTCCTCTGTGTAAGGAACTAAGCACAAAATAAGAGGGCATGAAAAATCCTATCTCAGCCTAGACATCTATAGCTTCTGAAAAAAAAAAAATGAACAAGCATAGAATGCATTACATAGTGCTTGAACATGCACGGTTCACTGCAAAGTCACCTTAATGCCCCCTGGAAATTTTGCCCATTCATACAATTCTCAAACAATAATGTTTTAAGGAAAGGGAAATAAGAGGAGTTTCATTAGTTTTGCTATCATCAAGTTTCATTAGCTTTGCTATCGTCTTGCTCATACTTTGTTCCCTGCCCCTATGGGAATTATTTATTATCTAAAGGGGAGACAGACAATAAATGACCACTTTCTTGTCACTCATTTCCAATTTCTTGACTGTTTCCTGTCCAATATCTTAGTTCCATGGCACTAGTTTCCTACCTAATTCTCCCATCACTCCAGAGGCTGAAGTGTTTTCCCAAGGCCATGTGCTATCAGACCCGCCCAAATATTCTTTTTTATGCATGATCTTTTTTTTCCCAAATACTTTTATTTTTTCAGTGATACAAGATTCATTGTTCATGTACCACACCCAGTGCTCCATGCAATGCATGCCCTCCTCAATACCCACCATGAGGCTCGCCCATGCATGATCTTCTGTTGACCACTTCCCTGATGTCTTCTCTATTTAACTTTTTAGATACTTGCATGAATCTGGTGTTCCCTGAAACTGACTTTCTTACTGCCTAGAACTGATGACCTGTGCTCCCCTTTCAGAACAGATCCGTCTTTCAGACTGACCAACCTCTCTTCGATCTGTTAACTCTTTCACAGGATACTCTTTATGACAGTGCAAGAATGGTTTTAAAATTGTAGTGACAGGACGCTTAGGTGGCTCAGTCGGTTAAGTGTCTGTCTTCAGCTTAGGTCATGATCTCAGTGTCATGGGATTGAGTCCCACAGGACTCTGCAGGGAGCCTGCTTCTCCCTCTGCCTGCTGCTCCCCCTGCTTGTGCTCGCTCCCTCTCTCTCTTTTTGACAAATAAATAAACAAAATCTTAAAATAAAGTAAGATGAAATAAAATTCTGGTCACAATATGTGTTGTTAATCACTTAACCAATGATAGTTATTTCTTCTAAACAAGAGAATCAGAGAAAGATGGTACAGAAAATAAAAATTGAAAACTCGAAACAGAATTGCTGTAAGAGAAAAATGAAGTAGTTTAAAGGAAAAGAAAATTTTAACAGCATGTAATGATGTTACATGATTATAGTCAACATTTAAATTTTTCCAAATAACATAATAACGATGAACATTGGCAATTATAGTGAGAGTAAAATAAAACCTAAATATTAAAATGATTATAATGTGAGTTAAACTTGAGAGGGGAAAAAAGTCAATATATAACCTATTCGTGACTGATCAAAAATTATTTTATAAAATAAATTGAATTGAGACTTAAACAGATAGTTGCATATTCATGTTTACAGTAACATTATTCACAATAGCCAAAAGGTGGAAGCAACCCAAGTGTGAAGATAGGTAAATAGATTAAAACAAACAAACAAACAAACAAACAAACAAAAAAAAATATATATATATATATATATTCTCAGAATATTGTTTGGCCTTAAAAAGGAGGGAAATTCCGACACATAGATGAGACTTGAAGACATTATACTAGATAAATCAGTTACTAAAAGACAAATATTGTCTGATTCCACTCATATGAGGTACCAAAGTGGCCAAATTTATATAAACAAAGTAGAATGGATGTAGCTATTGTTGAATGAGTCCAGCATTATAGTTTGGGCAGAAGAAAAAGGTCTGGAGATGAATGATGGCAATGGCTACAAGATAATGTAGATGTATGTATGTAACTGAAATTTACACTTCAAAATTATTAACATGCTGAGAGAATAAGGAGATAAGGCACAGACTTAGAGAAAATATTTGCAAAAGATATATCTAATAAAAGACTATTCACTTTGTAGAAAGAACTCTTAATATCCAACAATAAGAAAATGAACACCTGGATTATAAAAGAGGAAAAACAAAAACAAAAACAAAAAACAAACCCTGAACAAATAACTTACCAAAGATCATCAGATGGCAAGTAAGTATATGAAAAGATAGGACATCATGTGTCATTAGGAAGTTGCAAATTAAAACAATAATGAGATACCACCACCTACCTATTAAAATGACCAAAATTCAAAAAAAATGACAAAACCAAATGCTACAAGGATGTGGAACAATAAGAATTCTCATTCATTTCATCATAAATGCAAAATGGTACAGCCATTCTGGAAGGCAGTTTGGGAATTTCCTACAAAATTAAACTTACTCTTACCATATGACCTACCAATCACTCCTTCATATGTACCTAAATGAATTGAAAAGAACGTCCACACAAATACCTGCACATAGATGCTCATGCATCTTTATTCATAACTGACAAAAGTTGGAACCAACTAAGATGATCTTCAATAGGTGAGTGTTTAAACTGCGGTACATCAGATTACAGAATACTATCCAATGCTAAAAAGACATGAGCTATCAAGTCATGAAAAGATTTGGAGGGACCTTAAATGAATAATATTAAGTGGTAAAAGCTGATACCAATCTGAAAGTTTACATACTATATGATTTCAACTATATGATACATTCTGGAAAAGGCAAAACTATGAAAACAATAAAAAGATTAGTGGCTGCCAGGATTTAGAGAGAAGGGAGGGATGAATAGGCAGGGTGTAGAGGATATTTAGGGCAGTGAAACTATTCTGTGTAATATAATAGTGGAAACATGTCATTATACATTTGTCAAAACTCACGGAATGCACAACCCCCAGAGTGAACTCTATGTAAATGATGGGTGGGACTTTGAGTGATAATGATGTGGCAATGTGGTTCATTGGTGGTAACAAATGTACCTCGTGTTGAGGGAGGTTGATAGCAGGGGAGGTTGTATGTGAGGGCAGGAGGTATATGGAAACTTTCTGTATGTTCCACTCAATTTTACTGTAAGCCTAAAACTATTGTAAAAAAGAAAGTTTACTAATTTAAATAATGGTGAAAATGGAAAATTTTATATTATGTATGTTTACAACAATAAAAAAGGTATATTGAACTGGACATTTTAGTTGTCAAAATATTTTTGTAAATTTGTTGGTGTTAAAATAAATAGCCTTTTAAATCAGAGAACCATGGGGACATGTCTTGTTACAAACGATGCATTAGGATTATAACTATACCATACCTGTAAATATATCTATCCACAGAGGGGTCCTTTACAACAGTGAAAACTAAAATGAATTGAACTGCCCAATAATAAAAAAATTTTAACAGTTCTTCCCAACTTTCACATAAAATTGGCCAATGCACACTATGAAACTTGAATTGTAAAACTATAAGATTATATATTATTTTGGTGACATTTTTGTCATTTATCTCATTTTCTTTAGTCTCAATCACTCCTTTGGTTTTTGGATTAGGGCCCTCTCCTCTTCCCTGCAACCCTCCTCCCCCAACCCACTAACATTAGATTTTCAAAGGGGCCAGCCACATAAAGATTTAAAGAATGCTTTTAGTTTATTCTTCATGAAGAGGTAGTATCAATTTGATCACATAGGGTTACACTGTACTGATAACTCCGTTACATAATATCAAGAGGATTTTACTTTGGTAAAAGGTAATTGATTGATAGACTAGGCTTTATAAATTCATCCTCTTACACCTTTGCTTAAAAAGATTTAATAGGTCCCTACCAACTCTGCAATAAATTCCCAATAACCTAGTTCTATTCAAGCATTTTTCCCTTACAGCCACCTAATACAAACCCTCTACTCGAATGAATAATTGTCTTCATCCAAAATTCATCCATTCTAACACTAGACTTTTGCTCATGCTCTATTACTCCTCTCCAGAAAGCTCTTTCCTGTTCCCTTACTCATCCACATAAAATCAGATCTCACTTAACAGGGTTGCTAGCTCTGGACTTGAGAGTATAACTGGTGGTGGGTTAACCGTCTCACTACCAATGATAAAAGGTGGATAAATTGTAAAAGTCGTAATTTGAAGGCAATGGAGCACAATCAGGCCGGATTTGAGAAGCTATAATCCAGAAAGCAAAGGAAGAAGGAGATTGAGATGATCTGCTGGTACTCTCCAAGCCTGCCAATACAAAGCAAAAATAAATTGAACTAAATACAAAAGAAAAAGAAAACCCTCTTTAGATTACGATAATAACATTTCAAGCCTCCATAATTATTCATCTTCAATCTCTGGTGTGAAATAACATCATGAGACAGGTAAAAAACAAACAAACAGAAACACCAGGTGACCAAAAATGAAAGGAAAAGCAATAGACAGTATAAATAAACTCTAGAGTGATACATCGGTTATGGTCACTGGTCCCTAACAAACATCGCACACCCAAACTGCATGTCAGTATCTGCTTCTGGAAAACCCAACCTATGGCAGTGGTGATAATATCATTTGGGGTTCTTTCAGATGCAAATAGTAAAGAGCCAACTAAGCTTATCTTTAACATTTAGTGTCTCATAAACCAGTTCTGAAGCAGGACAGTTACAGAGTTGACTAATAAATGACTCATTGATACCCTCAAGATTCTTCCATGCTGCCATCCCCTCTTCCTGAAGGTTTGTCTCCTCAGATCTTTTGTTCTCAGGCTTGTCCCCTGTCCTGTTCAAAAGCTGGCTTTCATAAATCCAGAAGAGACATTCTCACAAGCAAGTCCAAAGAGAGTGGTATTTACTTTTTGCATGACTCTCGTTGTTTTGTTTCAATCATAGAGGAAACTCTTTCTCCAGACCCCCGTGGCCTAGATTGGGTGTCATTCCCACAGCTTATGAGCAGGCTGAAATAGCAATTTCTGGCATGCTCAGCTCCTATGGAGGAAGGCAGTCTGCCAACAAGGATAAATTTGGAGAAAAAAAGTGGTTTGGGGTGAGTAACCATCAGTGTCTACCACGAAAGTGTCTGAATTTGATTCCATAAATGTGGTATGGAAGAACTATCTCATTTCATCATTCCCTTTAAATCAAATTGCATTAGGCTTTCGGTCCCCATGCTTCTGGGCACAGGAGGAAATTCAATCACAGTCTACCATCTGGGTTCCCCCTGATGCAAAGGTCCTCCGATAGTATTCTCTGTCAAAGCATCAAGGAAAACCCTCAGTCAGCATCCAACACTGATTTCCACTGAAGTGCGCATTGTTGCAATGTACACAGAACCTTTGGGTCTGATGTGTGCACAGCTTCTGTACCTCTCCTTGCTTACACGTGTAAACTGATAGGGAGAATGGGAACCTTGGTGTCATGAGAAGGACCTCCCTCGACACATCATTCTTCCAAATCATCCTTTTCAAAATCTTGCCATCGCCCTATTCTAGTGCTTACAAAACAATGTGCTAGCCCTTGACAAATGCAAGGGCTGCCAGACTCTGAACTCCTGCCAGGTAAGGAACCTCTCCCTCAAGTCACACCCCATCACCTCTGTCTTCTCTCTTCTCTTCTCTTTATACAGCATGCATCATCTTTTTATTGAGTTTCACCTAGCACTGCATACCCTGCAAAAATCCTTGAGACAGGAGATAGTTAGGGCTCAATTACTGCTCAAAGTTATGAGAGGGGGGATAGGTAGAAATTAAAAACATGAAAGAACAAAAACTAATCCCCAATTCCCACCTTAGGGTTGCCAGAAATACCACATTAAAGTACAGGGAGTCTAGCTCAATTTGAGTATCAGATAAATACTGAACCGGTTTTTTTTTTTTAAAGATTTTATTTATTTATTTATTTGACAGAGAGAGAGAGATCACAAGTAGACAGAGAGACAGGCAGAGAGAGGGGGAAGCAGGCTCCCCGCCGAGCAGAGAGCCCGATGTGGGGCTCGATCCCAGGACCCTGAGATCATGACCTGAGCCGAAGGCAGAGGCTTTAACCCACTGAGCCACCCAGGCACCCCATGAACCGTTTTTTTCAGTGTAAGTTTGCCCTGTAAGTTTGAGACAAAATTAAATGGGCATCATGAATTTTTTAAAAGATTTTGTTTATTCATTTGAGAGAGAGAGAGAGAGAGAGAGAGAGTGAAAACAGGAACGGGGAGTGGAGAGGGAGAAAGAATCCGAAGCAGACTCCTTCTGAACGCAGAGCCCAACATCACCCAGGCACCCGAGACATTATATGTTTTATCTGGCAACTTTAAGCCTCCCCCTCCCCATAAAAAAAAATTAAATTTTAGAAAAAGCCTGTAGCAGTTATATTTATTAATATTGGCTTGAGGCTTGGAAGGTGGTTGCTTTTGAAAATATGGATTTCAGACACTTTCAATTAGAATATAGCTGCTGCCCCCAATGTTTAAAGCAGCAAGTCCATGGGGCGCCTGGGTGGCTCAGTGGGTTAAAGCCTCTGCCTTGGGCTCAGGTCATCATCTCAGGGTCCTGGGATCAAGTCCCGCATCGGACTCTCTGCTCAGCAGGGAGCCTGCTTCCCCCTCTCTCTCTGCCTGCCTCTCTGCCTGCTTGTGATCTCTCTCCCTCTCTCTGTCAAATAAATAAATAAACAATCTAAAAAATAAAAAAAAAATAAAAAGGCAGCAGGTCCACAATAGCCAAAACATGGAAAGAGCCCAGAAGTCCATTGACAGATGAATGGATAAAGAAGATGTGATATATATGTATGTGTGTATATATATACACACATACATATACATATATATATATACACACACATACATATTATATATACACACACATACATATATATATGTATATATATATATACATACACATATACATATATATACACACACAATGGAATAATCAAGAACACAGAGAACCTACTACATAGAGACCAGGAGAGGTCACTTTCAAGTGCAGTCGTGATTAGAACCACAGCTGTGGAGCTAGAGCCCAGGTGGCCTAGAGATGGTGTCACTGGTGACAGGCCTTACAATCAGGGCTTCCAGCTGCCAAAAAAATGACAGTATTCCCTGTTTCCCATGGCGCTCAAAAAGCTCCCTCACCCATAAGTGTGTTTGCTCAACCTCCATGCAGGAGTTCAATGCCTCCCTCCACAGCATCGTATTCAAATGCAGGGATTACACTATTCGGTTATTTTGGAATCACCTTAGTGTGGTAACATTTCCAGAAAGTAAGAATACCTTTTGTCTCAAGTGCCAGCAGAAAGGATTTTGAAATGAAGCAGGAGGAAGTTTCCTTGGATCAGAAAGATCGTGCAGTAACTTCAGTGGTGATTATGATTCCATCTGTTGATGTGATTATGGAAATTCTGGCAGAGACTGTGAAGTCTTGTGCACTCTGCTGTCCCTGGACTCCCCAAAGGATGGAGGGCTGCCAGCTATGCAAAGTGCTGGAAAGCGATGAAAGCAAACCACTGACCTTGAAGTGCTGCTCAGGAGTGCTTAACCCTTTTGATATAGGTAGAGTGAGTTTGTTTATGCATATTTACATAACCTTGCAAAAGCTCTTCAGAGGTTCCTGAGATTTTTTTCAAAGCCCCCTCTGAACTCCACCGCATGGTACCCAAAGAAGCTGATGAAGCTCAGAGGGGATAAAATAAAAAGCAGCAGTAAGTTTATTTGAAAAAATGGGATATCATATGCACTTGGCAATGTGAACAGCTGAGGAAAATGTGACTTGACCAACGTTCACGTTATGCAGCCAAAACCAAAAAATAATTCTTAGGAAGAAAAACAACAATATAAAGAACTAGCAGTCTTAAGCTCTTATATTTTTGTTGTAGGGAGCGAAAGTGGTCAGGGGATGTAAGAAACACTACTCCTTAAAAAATTATTTGACTTTGAGGTATCGATTCTTTTTTAACAGCAAAGACAAAGACTGAGATGATCACTTTATGACATCAAATTTCTCAAGAAAGAGTAAAACAATGCAATGTCCCGTCGAGTCTTCCAAATCTTGGGAAATTATGTTGCTGCAGGCATTCGGTCTGGATTTCTAAGATGTTCCTACCCAAATGGTGGGGCTCCCTGAAGGTATGCTTTTCCATCATCTGCATGTTTTTGTGTAATAACATTTTCCCTCTGAAAATAATACAGTGGGCAATTTCATATGCCTCTTTGGAACGTTGGTTTTAGGTGCTTTGTAATTTCTGTGATTCAGCTTCTCCAGTGAACCATGAGACCTGACTTGATGCTGTCAAAGAGGAAAGTGAGTCCTCTGAGCATCAACATTCTTTGCAATACCTGTGAATGTGAAGTGACTCATTTCAGACTCCAAGAGACAGTCTTGAGTGGATTCATTCAGGTTATTGTCCATGGAAGCTATTTATCACTTGGGAGTTTTCCTGTCCACTTCTAACTCATTAACCTCTCACCCCCAGCTCCCTAGGGGAGCGAGACTGAGGACAAACCATGGCAGTTGAAAATGAATCGTGGATACCAGTGTGCACTGTTATAGATCCAGTGGGATCAGTTTAAGATAACACATAACCATCATTGGAAGTTTTCAGCATAGTATACTTTCCAGGTCAAAAGGACATGAAGGAAAGTTCTATTTGATCTTTTTTTAACCAAGTTACTGCTTTGGTCGTTTTATGAGAATTCTAATCCTAATCGGCATTTGAGAAATTAGAATGAATTCATTAATTCGAGCACTAAATAAATTCAGTGCAGGTTTAAAAAGAATTAGTCTAGAGGCAATAGACCTGCTCTTTTAAACCAAAAGTGTGTTAATAAATGGAATTCGTAGCACTAGTACTAATATTTCTTTAATGCCAGATGTATTTTTCTTTTTCTTTTTTTTTTTTAAAGATTCTATTTATTTATTTGACACAGAGAGATCACAAGCAGGCAGAGAGGCAGGTAGAGAGAGAGAGAGAGAGGGAAGCAGGCTCCCTGCTGAGCAGAGAGCCTGACGCAGGGCTCGATCCCAGGACCCTGAGATCATGACCTGAGCCGAAGGTAGAGGCTTTAACCCACTGAGCCACCCAGGTGCCCCCGATGTGTTTTTCTATTACATGGAGTGTCATTGTGGTTTGGAATTATGGACAGTGTCATTGAATCTTGAACGAATTTAGGAAAATGCTGTTGGCTAGCTTTCAGTAAACAAAAATTGTTTAAAATTGTTTCTTCCTCCCTTCCAAGGTATTTGCTCTCACATATTATAGAATGACATCTGTTGGGCCTGGGAGTCACATGCAAGGGCTCTACTGACTACTCATTTGTGGAACCACAAGTCAGTGCAGTGGGGGCATCCAACACCTCCGGGTGGTCATGTTTTTTTCAGGAATTTTCCCCCTTTCTTTAGTTATGAGTCCTGAGACTCCTCCAGTGACTATAGTGAACTGGGGCAGGGCTGATCTTATAAGAAGTATAATTGGCATTATTTGAAGGACTCTTCATCATTTTAGCAAATATTTGTTGAGGACTTACCTATGTTGTACCACTATTACAGTTCTCTGGAAACCGATATTTAAAAAATAACAAACAAATCAACATTCCTGGTGGAAGAGAACAGATGATAAACAAGTAACTAAAATTTGTTTGTTTGTAGGAAATTGTTACTGCTAGAATGAAAAATAAAGAATGGAAAGGATCAGGGAATCCTGAGAATGAGGAAGAAATTACAATTTTTTTCTTTAAGGTTTTGTTTGTTTATTTGAGAGAGTGAATATGGGGAGGGACAGAGGGAGATGGAGAGGGAGAAGTAGACTCCCCACTGAGCAGGAAGCCTGACTCAGGGCTCGATCCCAGGATCTCGGATTTATGACCTGAGCCAAAGGCAGACACCCAACTGACTGAGCCACCTAGGTGCCCCCCAAAATTACACTTTTAAATAAGGTGCTCATGAAAGGGTTTCATGATGAAAAGTTTTTGATGAGAGACCCAAATAGGTGAGGAAGAGAACATTTTGGATATCTAAGGGAAGAGCACATCAGGCAGAAAAATATAGCGAATGCCAGTGTTCTGAGGCACGAGTTCTGACAACTGGGTGACTCATGCCATGGAAATCAAGTGAGTGAAAGGGAATGGGCATGGTGGTCAGAGGGGACATCTGGAGGGAGAGAAGGCCTGATCAATGGGGCCTTTGAGGATACTGTAAACAACTTGGATTTTACTCTGAGATGGGTAGTTGTTGATGTGGTCTGGCTTAAATTTTAACAATATCACTTAGCTGCTGGGTCAAAAAGAGATTAAGAAAATAGATTAGAGGGACAATGATGGGAATAAGGAGACATCTAAAAATGGATGGTGTTAAGAAGATGGAAGACAATGAGTGTCACTTGCATAAGGGTGAGGTCAGCGTTCATGGAATTTGTGGCTTGATTAGATAGAAGAGATGAGAAAAGAGAGATGTCAGAGGTGACTTCAACTATTTGGTCTGAGACATTAAAGCAATAGGAGTCTTCATTTATTGAGATGGGGAAGAAGACAAGCTCTTGGACTCCTTGGTTTCTGTTCCTTGGCCTGGTCCCTTGATCTGTTGCAGTCATCCAGGGAGACAATCCATTTCATTTCCTCCCACCATTTCCCAACTGTGTGAAGGTTTGAGAAGCCTGAGCCCTCTGACAGTCACCTTGCAGCTCAAACCATGAACAACCTGTAAGTTTTATATTTTATCAGCACGATCATTTTCCAATTTTAGAAACAGAATAAAAGTATGTGTGTTTTTTGTGTTTCTGCTGTTGTAACTTGTTGTAGAAGTTGTTTAAATATCTTCATCTTTAAAGGACAGTGGTTAGATTCACCCCTCAGAATTTCACTTTGCCCCAAACAGAAGGCACTTTGAGTGCTTGACTTGCTTTTGTGGATGACTTTTAACTACACTATTGTTTCCATCTTGAACACTTGTTTATTTTAGGCCTCATGACAGATGAGCTCACCCAGATCTTAAAATGCAGAATTTAAGATTGTGTCAGACTATAATTTTATGCTAACTTTGTTTATTCCCCTCTTCAATTACTAAAGTTACCACCCTAGACTCTGGAAAATAACTGGAGACAGTGTTTGTTTGGTGGCAAATTAGAAGCTGAAGTCCTGGCTCTCCCTGAGTGTGACTGTGTGTGTGCAATTTAATTATATTGAAACTGAGCATTATGGTGTCTAAACTAACTGTCCTTTAGTCTCTGAGATTTACTTCATGTTTGGGAAAAGCAAGGGAAAGTGGTGAATACCTTCTAAAGTGGAAAATTTTCAACCCGGAGCTACAGAGGCGGAATGCACATCCATAATATTTACATAAAATATAATCATTTCTTCTGTCCCAACCGGAGAGCTGAGAGCAGGAGTGAGGGCTCAAGCCACTGCCTTTAACTGAGTTACGGGAGTAGATGTTCTAAGGCCTCTCTATCTTTAGGGCAATGCAGTAAACCATGATTATGACTGTGGCTGGGAAAACATCTTAAAAGTAGAATAAGGTAGCAGAGGACCAAGAACGTCTACTTTATGGACTCTGTGGGTTTTATTTTCGGCATCTGTAAATCCATAGTCCTTCATAAAAAGAACAAAGTGGTCAATTTTCACGGGGCCTGTGCTGACACAATGGTACCAAGGGCTTAGTTTGGGAACAAAGTCATTAAAAATAACTATGTACAAAGAACTCAGTCATAAATAATGTGCCACAGAGGGTCCAGTGAAATCTAAAGGCGATAAATGATTTACTTCAGTGTATCTAAAAATCTGCTACCAGCTGTCTGGCTCTGAGTATGGTGAGCCCCCAAGGAACTCCTCCAAATGCTCTTATTTCTCTCCTTTCTTTCTTCTGTTCCCCTTTTCTTCCCTCTGACTCCACTTTCCTCTTCCTCAAAGCTGGCAGCTTGTAGGTCATTCAGGCAAGCGGCTGCAGAAGGAGACAAAAAAAAAAACCAAAAAACACAAAATTCCTGAGGTCCCTTTCTTTCCACTTGTGTCCCAAATCGTGATGTAGCCTTTCTGGGATTTCTTTTCCTCCATCAGTACTACTTTAAAATGTAGTTTTGGGGAGCACCTGGGTGGCTCAGTAGGTTAAAGCCTCTGCCTTCAGCTCAGGTCATGATCTCAGGGTCCTGGGATTGAGCCCCACATCGGGCTCTCTGCTCAGTGGGGAGCCTGCTTCTCCCCCCCACAGCCGGTCTCTCTGCCTACTTGTGATCTCTCTCTCTGTCAAATAAATAAATAAAATCTTAAAAAAATAAAATGTGGTTTTTGAGATGCCTGGGTGTCTCAGTCAATTGAGCATCTGACTCTCAATTTTGGCTCAGGTCATGATATCAGGGGGTTGTAAGATCGAGCCCCATGTCAGGCTCTGAGCTCAGCGAGGAGTCTGCTTCAGATTCTCTCTCTCCCTCTTCCTCTCCCATTTGTGCTCTCTCTCCCTCTCTGAAATAAAAGGAAGAGACAAAGAGACAAAGAAAGAGAAAGAAAAAAAGAGAGAAAGAGAGAGAGAGAGAGAAAGAACAAAAACAGGAAAACTGACATTGCTTAGAACCAGAAATACAGAAATTCGAGACTTCTAGGATCTGGCTTGTTTTTCATCTTATCTTTTCCTTTTTCCCAAATTTTTGTCTCTTCTAATTACTTGTGGCTTCCTCCTTGACCTCTCTCTTCCTCTTGTGGCAGACACCCACTGTTGCAGGAAATTCTGCTGTCTCATTCATGTGTCATTCACGGGTGTATAGTGACTTCATTTTGCCACGTCCACAAGCCCTGGCCTCTTTATGCTTCCCAGAATTAATTTACTCTAGACTCTCTGTGGCTCACAGTTTTCTCCCCTGTAAAGACTTTCCTGACTCTTTGTCCTTCCCAAACACAGCTAACCCTCCCTTCCTTGGGCCTCAACTACATGTTATCAAGGCAAATATGATATTTAATTGTTTTTCCTTTAAAACTGCAGGTTTTCCCTTACTGAATGAGGGCCAAGAAAACATTACCTTCTTCACTTTGTCTTCCAGTACCTGTCACATATTAGAATCTTAGATAATCCCCAAATCCAGGTGCATATCTTATGCCAGGCACAGCCAATTATTTTCACAGAGATTGTTATTGAATCTTTACAATAATTGTATCATTATAAATTAATGTTTATTTGTTTGCCTCTTGTGTTTTTGATTTTTTATGAATAAGAAAACTGAAGCTCAGAGTATGTAACTGGTAAGAAGTCACAAGTCGAATTACTGATAGTGACAGGATACAACTGTTATGTTCTCTCCCTTTCGATGGTTCTCTGATTTGATCTGAATCACTAGCACATCTTGCTAAAACAGATTGTGGGGCCATATCCTTAGAGCTTCCGATTCGTTAGTTCTGGAGTGGGGCCAGGTAATTAGGATTTCCAACAAGTTACGAGATGATGCCGATGCTGCTGGCCCTGGAACCCTACTTTGAGGACCACCTCCTTGCTTCAGGTGTGAAGCATCATGATCTGTGAGCAGCTACACTCCAGGTGGGACAGTGGATAGCTGAAACATTGCATGAACTGGAAGAG
Source organism: Procyon lotor (assembly GCA_028646535.1). Classification (NCBI taxonomy): domain Eukaryota; kingdom Metazoa; phylum Chordata; class Mammalia; order Carnivora; family Procyonidae; genus Procyon; species Procyon lotor. The sequence goes on along the minus strand of CM053604.1, from coordinate 69,575,455 downwards.
TTTATTCGTGTATCAAGCATGCGACCAAACTGAAGAGGCTTAACATCCCATCTATTTCCTTCCCTCTCCCCCTCCCTACCTAAATTTTCAAATGCAGATAGATGCTGCTCTGGTTGCTAGTCCACAACCTCTTGTTTAGAAGATGCCACTGATTTCCTGGGAGATCATTACCATCGTGCGTTTTTTCCTTCCATGGATATTGAAAACACAGTTGCAGTATGTGAAGAGAAATAAGGTGTTTAACATTATAAAGGGAGATTGTCATAAAGTTACAATAAGCTGGCAAATTATAGCTCAACTCTATGATAGATAACTATACAACCATTAAAAAAGATGTGGTTAGGGGAACCTGGGTGGCTCAGTGGGTTAAAGCCTCTGCTCTCCAGCTCAGGTCTTGATCTCAGGGTCCTGGGATCAAGCCCTGCATTGGGCTCTCTGCTCGAGAGGAGCCTGCTTTCCACTCTCCTCTACACCTGCCTTTCTGCCTACTTGTGATCTCTCTCTCTGTCAAATAAATAAATAAAATCTTTTTAAAAAATTAAAAAAGATATGGTTAAATATATTTATAGGAAAAGATGGTAGATATCAGATGTTGAGTGAAGATAGTTGGTTACTAAAGATGTGTATATCTTACATGTAGTCTCAGTGCTACGGTTGGCATAATTAGGTCCTTTTACATTAAACAAGATAATAAAAGGGGGAAATATTTCTGTTCCTGTGATTCAGATACTAAGCAGAATTAGTATCATGGAGGGCTTGCTAGGCCCCAGGCACTGTGAAAAGCATGTCATAATGTCATCAATGATATCACACTTACCCCAGCTCCTCAAACATGGCAATAATATCCCCCAACACAGAATCTTTTAATTGCTCTTTCCTCTGCCTGGAACATCCTCTCCCTCCATATTTTCAAGACTTGGCTTTCTTCTTACTCTCTTGTTTCACTTGATTCAGATCTCTGCTCAAAGAAAACCTTCCTGGGGCGGCTTTCTCTGTCACCCTATTGTCTCGATCACCTTAGCTGACATTTTCATCTTAGTAATTATCACAGCAGTTGCCTGATACATGTTTCTAAGTATCTGAATCCTTTCTTCATCATAACCCTATGAGGTGGATACTGACATGATCCCTATTTTCAAGGTTGAGAGAGAATTGAGTAAATTGCCTGTTTGAGTGAAGTTGTCTGACATCTGAGTATATGTTCTTAATCACCATCACATTGGAATGTTTTATTGACTGGAGGAAGTGTATTGTCTCAGTGTTAAAAACAGACACTTGAAAGAGCAGAGATGGATAGATAGGAAAATATCGCTGATCATGAAATGCCCAGACACATGACAGATTACTTGTGGTATGCGTATGAAAAATGATGTGTACTTTCAAGCTATCAGCAAGCAATTGAAAATACCTTCTTTTATGAGAGGGTCAAGATAGTTTTGTTTTAAGATCTGTACTTACTGGCAAAATTGATTACAGTATGTGCAGAGAGAAGTATTTTATTATCCTCTATCTCTGACAGAGTGGAAAGAGGAAATACCAAAAACAGGAAAATATGTGTGATATCTATAGAACAGCAGATACGTAATTCACTGAGCAGCTGAAGAATTAAACCAGAGGTATGTTTTGGCACCCTTTGCAGGCTCCACTCACTTCCTTTAGATTCCTTTTCTTTTTTATCATGCAAGTCTTGGATCTGGGGCCCCTTTTCTGCCCCTCTGCCTGAGACTTTCAGGATGTCACTGGCAAGGATCTTCCTAGTAACAGCAGGAAATTAGAAGGGCCTCATAGGAACGAGAATGGGCAATTGGTGTGGAGCTAAGTCAGCTTCCCTCCAGTAACCCTGGACCTGGTCTGCACCAGTAATATTAGGGATGTGTTGGCCAATATGATTATTGTTCTGGTGTAAAGCCTATACCTTTTGGCAATGCATCAGTTATGCTGAAGCTTGAGGTTCCTACGCCATTTCCTTCAGGGACCATCTGTTCCACTCCAGGGCCAAATACCTGCCATAAGGAATTACCCTTCTGTCATCTGTACTCTTGCAAAATCTGATTTCTATTCTTCAAGAGATTGATTCTTAAGATAACAAAGCATTTTCAAAAATTTTAGAAAGTTTTATAAGGAGACAGGATAGCAAATAGATAAAGTTCTTCCAAAAATCTACATTTCAAAGTCTGTACAGTAAATATCACTGTGTTTGGGGTGGATGACATAATTTTGAGAGGCTTCATGTTTCCCTCCAATCATATTGCCACTTGATACACTGGACCAAGACTATTCTGAGCTCCAACAGAAACAAAACCTATACTGCCTTCAATAATCTAGGACCACCCACTTTGCGCATCCCAGTAAGAATTCAAATGAGACCTGGGAGAAGGTTAAATCACATGCTGATGTCTGACCACGATCTAGACATGAGTATTGAAGGAATATTTATTTGCTTTCCCTGGCCAACTGCCTTTTTAGTTTCTTTTCTTCATAGAGGAAAAGAAAAAAAAATCATATATATATGCACTATATTTCATTTTCATAGATATGGAAAAGATAAACCAAGGATACCCAAGATATCATACTAGGAATTATAAAAGAATAAATTGAAATAAAAGAAGACAACAAAAATATATAAAGATATAATTTATTAAGACTTCCCTGAAATAAAAGACTAATTCAACCTATATATTTAAGAAGGATACCAAATGCAAGAATCCAAGGGAATTTTTCCCATCTGTTCATGAGGAATCTAACATTGAGCAATATTTAGCCAACTGAGAAATGACTGGAGAAGCCACATCAAAGAAATTTGTGTGATCACTGAATCTATTTAACCATAGAATCAAGACTGAAACAAATGTTAAGATTATGAGATCAGATTGAAATGTAAATAATTTAATCTGAAGTAATTCAAAACTTAGCCAAAATTAGAAAAGTAAATATTGTGATGTCTTCTGTAACAAATCAAAGAGTAAAGACGGCTGAGTATATTTAACAACACAAAGGTAAATATAACTAGCACAGAGAAACCCCCAACCATATACCACCATTGGATTCACAGGGAGTCTATAAAGTATATTTAAAGTTATGAAAAGAGAGAACATCTGAAATAGTAAAACAGAAAAAAAATCAGTCATATCAATAAATTTAATCAGACAAAACTCACATAGTAGCACTTTGATGACAAAGTGAAATATTATGCTAAAACAAAAGAAAAAAGTCATGCCAGGTGAATGCTAAGAAAAGGAAAGCAGAGTATCCCACACAATATGAGACAAAATATCACTATAGAAGAAACAGAGACAGATGTCTAAGAATTTCCTTCTTTTTCAGCTCTTCTATAAGCATTGTACTCAGATCATTCTCAACAGAGAATTATAGCAAATTATGTAATAACAGAATAAGTTAAATTATTCTAGTATGCTAAAAAGAATGGAAGAGCTTAACATCAACACATATATACACAGGTTTTTTTTTTTATTTTTGCAAAATATATTTCTATAATGCTGCCCAAGAAATAATAACATTGGGAAGAATCGCATAGCAGGAGAATTGCACAGATGCCGGGGTTGGGGGAGCTCTTCACTGCACATCTTCTACTAGGGATAGGAAGTATAAATACAATCGAATAAACTGTAAAAATGGCCTATGGTGGCAGAACTGCTCATTCTATCAAGGGACCCTTTCACCAGATAAAGACTAAAATAAGTCATACCCTCATTCAAACCTCAAGAAACCGTGGTAGCCTGAGCTTCACTGACAGGACCAGCCCTGGCAAGATAGTGAGGAAGAGGAGGTGATGTTGTGAGTGGGCCAAATCTCTGAGCACTCCCTAGACTCCAGGAGGTGCAGACAACCTCAGTGGTGGCTATGCACAAAGCATCCGAATGGCAAGGACCAGTTGGTTCTGGCAGAGCCCCAAGTAATCAGCAATGATCCCGGAGGTGACACTATCTATGTAGGCAGGGGTGAATTTATCATGAAGGTAATAGAACATCCTTTTCGGGGACTCTCCCTTGTCCAGGCCCCTGGGATTGTGAAGCTGTTGTTCAGCGTTTAAAATGTTCTATGAGGGGAGGGTAAGCACTCAAGGACTATGTCTGTGAAGTATTTCTGACAAATTGCCCAAAGTGAATCTTAACGGAAAGGGACCTCAGTCTCCAAGGATACTGCTATGTGTTATGATATGTTTTCTCATTCTAAGTAGATACTCACTTTTATACCTAATTATGATGTTTTATACCTAAAACTGCTGATTTTATATTTTTTATTAAAAAAGACTGAAATTCTTAAGAGTTGACTTTCATAAGAGCCTCTTACTGCTCTTGCCTATAGGCCTATAGTTTGCTGATGCCACATACCTAGTTTTGTGACCCTCTTTTCCCCGCATGCTTTTAGCCAAGCATTCCAGAAGCAGCTCTAGGAGCACAGAGCATGCGCAGGTGCAGTGAGGGACACTGTGAGTCCTACTACGGTGAGCTCAGTGATTTCCTGCCCCTGGAACAGCAGCATTACTTGTCTGGACACTGATGGTTTGGGCAGCAGCCATCAGATGGCCCCTGGGAGGGTTCTCCTGGTCCAGAATGAGTTGGAATTTATGAACCATCAGCAAGTAGCTAGGACAGTATGGACCCTGGGGAATTTCTAACGTATCAGATTGGGCTTCCTGCTGAATTGGCAAGTGGGAGATTGAGTCCAGGCATTCTGAAATATCAATTAGAGAATGACATTGAGCTGTGGGCTGCTGGGAACTGCCTGCACTATTTATGTTGAATTCTGAAATTCCATTAAGCATGTTAAATTGAATCAAGGTGCCTCAATTGATACCTTATAGCTTACCAAGCATATGGAAGCAAAAACAGGTTTACTGGGATTCCAAACATCCCAGAAACCTCTTTTTTATACTAATTTCCTGACTTTTTTTTTTTTTCATACTCATGCTATTTCTTTTTCTTTAAGTTCCTTATATTTTTCCAACCAGGACAAACAGTCACTCTTCAGTAATGATTATTCCAGTCCTTGTGTACCTTTCACTCCAAGGATGCAAAAACATGAACCACTTTATTCTCATTTCACATCTGCTATGCACTGGCAGAAAGGGTCCTGAACATGTAATTAATTCAGGCAAAGGAAAATTGAGCGAAGAAAGAAAACCATGCACCATTCAAGTTCAATCACTGTTTTATGGCAGTGTGTTCAAGGAGGGCTGTAATCATGCCAAGGCTTTCAATTATTGATTAGTTAATCATAAAGAAAATATATATCACTTCTACATACACTTAACCTTCAAGAAAGATATATTCTAAAAGAAGAAAACTTCAGCAAGATAATTATTTTTATTGACTCATGGGAGGAGTGTAAGAGAAATAGAAAAAGTAACGCCAGTTTTCGTATTTTTTAAACAGAGCTGCTGAGGAATTTGTGAAAAAGATCATTTTCGCCAGTGTTTTCCTTTTTCACCCCCTGGCTTTCACCTCACGGTTGGAGAACGGATAATTCCATCAGATGATGAGTTCCTTGGAGCCGGTCGCCTCTCTGGCCACTCAGGAAGGGTAGTTCTCATGCTACACCACACATAGCAAAACCTCCCAACCCTACCGTTCCTTCCCCCTGATTACTTGGAGAGAAACCAATACCAGACATGGATTCACAGGGTCTCTGCCCTGCATGGATCCCTGAAAGACCTAGAAAGAGACTAACAATATGTCACTGGGTTACATGTTATTGCCAAACTTGAATATTTTCTCAGATTTCCCAAATAAATTCCTAAACAATCCTACACATTTATACATTACTATTGGTAAGTTATAAATCTGAAAGAAACCTCTCAACTATCAATGACTGAAATTTGATAATTTTAATCACAGAAGATGCACAACTAGTTTATCTTTCAATTTTTATCTACAGCAAATGGCATTACAAAACCTTTGCCATTGAAAGAGATGATCAAAGAGTATGCCAGCAAAAAAGTAGGAAACTATTATAGAAATGTATTCATGTGTTAACTTTTAAGAACTATGCTAATTTTCAGGATTTTGTGGTGTTTATGGTATTGTACAGCTTTTAAAGTATACAATTTGTGGGGTGCCTGGGTGGCTCAGTGGGTTAAAGCCTCTGCCTTCGGCTCCGGTCATGATCTCAGGGTCCTGGGATCGAGCCCCGCATTGGGCTCTCTGCTCAGCAGGGAGCCTGCTTCCCCCCTCTCTCTGTCTACTTGTGATCTCTCTTTCTGTCAAATAAACAAAGTATTAAAAAAATAAATAAAGTGTACAATTTATAATGATTTCTTTCCTCATTCTAAATATTTACTTCTAGGGGCACCTGGGTGGCTCAGTGGGTTAATGCCTCTGCCTTCTGCTCAGGTCATGATCTCAGGGTCCTGGGATTGAGCCCCGCATCAGGCTCTCTGCTCAGTGGGGAGCCTTCTCCCCCACTCTCTCTCTTCCTGCCTCTCTGCCTGCTTGTGGTCTCTCTCTCTCTCTCTGTCAAGTAAATAGATAAAAAAAAAAATCTTAAAAAAACAAATATTAACTTCTTTATATAAAATAAACAATTTTATAGTGGTACATTTGTTTTTGTTTTTGTTTTTGTTTATCCTTAAAGAAGCCTCCCCCAGTTGCATATTCTTCAGATATCATAAAACTTGGATCCACTTGATTGCAAGGGTTTTCAATTGTATAAAATAGCGATTGGGAATTAGGGCTTTCTAATTGGGCAGCTTTGATTCAAATTTTGCCCTTGAGACTTTTTAACTCAACAACATAGGCATTGTTCCTCTAATTCTCTAATTTTCATCTGTTAAATTGTAATAACATTAGTATCCACCTCACAGAATCAACAAGAAAATATAATGCATGACATGGTGCATATAAAAACAGTTGACACAATTCTAGCTGCCAAATAAATTTCTTAAACTTATAAAGCCCAAATGAAAACTCTTGTTTTCCTTCAGAATGACTCCTTTCCTTGCCTTCCCCCTTGTATTAACATTCATCCAGTTTTTTCAGACTAAATACCAAGGAGCTTCATGGCATACATCTAATTGTATCAGCCATCCCATGGATTTTGCCTTCAAAAAACAACTCCCAAATGACAACTCCTAACCACTACTGCCCTAGTCAAAAACCATTACTGCCCTAGTCCAAATCATTAAGGTCTCTATGTCTCTATGTACAGCTGCAAAAGCTTGTGACTGGTCATCTTGCTCCCTAGTTTGATACCCCACCCACTGCAAGTCTATTCTCTTAGCCCCTAGTGCCACTTCTGAGACATTTATTGGCTACGCTCTTCATCTTATGAAGCTTAAGTTGTCTATCTACCTATCCTAATCCGACTCCTACTATCATGCTGTAAATCCGTCAACTATAGACCCCTCAGGCACTTTCACCCTTGTTGGAGCTATTGGATACAACTTGGAGTCCAGTCTCAAACTTGACTCCTAAAGACCCAACTAGAACCTAGTGCTCTCTTCCTTGGTCTTCTCCACCCACATGCCATGCCTCACAAACCTCAAACATAACCATTTTACTTCATGCTGACATTTACCTTGGTCTCTTATCACCTAGAAACTAGAATACTTCCTAAATAATAAATTCCGAGATCCCATTCTATGACAAAATCAATCATATTTTCAGTCTCTCACTCCTCCCACCATTCCTTCTCCCCTGAGTCTTCTAATCCCTATATCTTGCCTTTTGTCCCAGTGTCCCCCTTGCCATGTACTTGTGTACTTGTTTTTCTTCCTATCCAGTCTATATCCCATGACACATCACAGAGGCTTCTGTGATCCATTATTTTAGAGGGTGGTGGTGTTGAGTCAATAAAACCGTCTACTTCTTTGTCTTCAATAGCTAAGAATTGTTGGAGGAAATCATATAATCATGCTGACTATGGCCACTACAAATACAGAGTTTCCTCTACTGGGAAATCCTTTGGTGGTCTATGATTAGCAACTTTTAGAATTCCCCACAATAATTACTACAAATCTTCAGCACTTCTTTCAAACCACTGTTACTTCTGCTTTCTTTCCCTACCCAACAGTTAACATAGTCTCCTTCACGAAGAAGGATTAAAGAATGGGTACCTTTAATTTAGCCAACAGTTATTAAGATGCTACTATTTGTTGGGCACTGTTGTTGGTGCTTAGGATAAATCACCAAATAAGTGATTTGGTGATTTATCAGGCAAGGTCCAAATCTCATCTTTAACTTTCCCCTGTGTATCCAGAACAAATCAGAAAATATCGAACACAAATTTTGAACTGCTTACTTCATGCCAGGATTTTTTCCTGGAAAAAGAAATACAACCGTGAAAAGAAGAAACAAAATAGTCTTCCCTAGTGGAGTTTTTGTTTTACTGAGGGGATGGAGAGAAAAGGACAATAAAAGATATAGAAATTCAAAAGTATATATATACATATATAATATATATACATAGTTACATATTACACATATACCTTTAAATTTATGTGTTTTTAATATATAATATGTGTATATTATATATATAAATATATAATATGTAAATATAAATATATGTATATATAGCCAGATGAGCAAGATAAGGGGGATAGAAAGTGGTGGTAAAATACAGAATGTAAAGTCAATAAAATTACTAAGTTAAAGAACTTTCAGAAGTCACAAACAGGGGGCACCTGGGTGGCTTCAGTGGTTAAGTGTCTGCCTTTGGCTCAGGTCATGATCCCCAGGGTCCTGGGATCCAGCCCTGCATCCATCTCCCTGCTCAGTGGCCTGTTTCTCCTTCTCCCACACGCCCTGCTTGTGTTCCCTCTCTCGCTGTGTCTCTCTCTGTCAAATAAATAAAATCTCAAAAAAAAAAATCATAAACAGATTATGAAGAATGGAAATGGGATGAAAAAACATCTGATTCTGTACCCATAAAGAGAGTTGACAAAATAACAAGCAGCTGACAAATGGGTATGTTGACTGATTCATCTCTCTTCCCTTTGCTCCTTCTCTAAGGCCAAGGTTGAATAACAACAGAAATGTTCAAAGGTTCTAGAACATTAATTTGTCAAGTCAACAAATATTCCAGAAGTTTTAGGTTTACGTAAATTCTATGATCCCTAAAGTTAGCTTGACCTCACACACCTTTTTAGAGCCTCCCCCACCTGGCCATCTACACCTCCTTCTCCAGCTTTCTATGTTACCAAGCAAGAGAACATAACCATCTGCCTTCAGCAAGTACACCCCAGTTGCCTTACAGACAGATTTCTATGAATTTCAAACAAACAAACAAAAAAAGGAGTGGAAAGCAATGGACTTAATATGATTTTCCAAACTCCCACCCATCAGTTCCTTTGTCAAATGGTCTGAGCATATGTTTATTAGGTGCTGTGTTGCATTGCACTATTATTCCAACTAAAAATGGATTTTTTTCTGTAATCATACATTTTTAAGTTTAAAAAGCTGTTATTTCTAGCCAAGTTTTCTGTACATAATGGAATTGTACATAGAATTATGTTGATGTTTGGCCTCCTAAAGTCCTTCCTCCTAGTGCCTTGGTTTCTCTTTGGAGAACTACTTCCTCCCAACGCCCAGCATATGGTTTATAGCAGAGCTGACTCAGATCTCAGCTACCATAAACATGTGTTGCAAAACTGGGCAAATAGAAGCCATACTAATTGTTTTGGGAAAATTATGTGATTCACTGAGCTCCAGGAGGGTCTGTGTGACTTTGATTTCGCTGCTAGGAGAGCGTGAACTTCTACTTCTAAATGCAGCTAGAAGGCTCCTACACTGCCAGTGGAATGCAAAATGATACAACCACTTTAGAGAATTTTCTGATTTTTAAGAGTAAGACAGGACCATATAACCCAGACATTGCACTTCTAGTAACTTATCTCTAAAGAAATTTGCCCTCACAAAGATGTGTACACCTTTACTCACAGAGCCCCTCAACTGGAAACAATCTAAATGCTCATCAGTATGTGAATGGATAACCAAAACGAACATGCCATATGCATTCAATGGGAAAGTACTCAGCAATGAAAAGAATAAATTATTGATAAATGTAACACATCAGAATCATCATGGTTCAGTGGGAAAAAACCAAACACAAAAGAGTATGTAATACATGGTTCCATTTATTTAAACTTTTAGAAAATAAAAATTAATCTTTAGTGACAAAAATCTTATTAGTTGCCATCTGTGTAGGAAACAACACCCATCTGGGGCTGTGGGGGAAAGGGGAGCAAGAGGAATCTTAGGAGTTCTAGGAATGCTTCTTCATTGACATGGTGGTGATACACAGAGTATACAGCTATTAATGCTCATCAAATTGTGCACTTTGAATACATGCAGGTAACTTAGACCTTGATGAAGTTAAAAATTGAATGAATAATAAATTGCTCTGCTTTTTATTATCAGCATGTGACAATAATTCCGAATAATCTTCTTTCAACCTACATTTTAAATAATTTCTCCAGTTACGTTGCTTTCTATATGAAAGATAGAGAGCTCTATATACAAGCATATAGAGGCTATATGCTTGGCCCCCAGCTCTGTGGACTTACTACAGATCATTGTTTTGAGAGTGCCCCCTCAACAGTTGGAAACAGTCTGGGCTTTCTCTGGGTACAGGTGATCTATGATGTACAGGTAAATGATTAACAATTGGATACCTGAAGAAATAAACTTGAATTGCTGTACTTCCTGATTTCTTCAAGGAAGAAATTTCTCAAGTTGTCAATCTGAAGGCGCTAAGCAAGGAGTTGGGAAGAGATGCTTACAATAACCACTGAGCCAATGTGAGTCTACACCAGGATGGTGCTGAGTTGGATGATCCCCACTTTTCGGTACTACAGATTCCTACATTCAAGCACTACACTTAAAAAAGCATGATCCCAGTGATTATATAGTTAAGGAAACAAAACTTTAATTGTTTCAGCTCATCATCATATTTGCAAATTGTTATCTGAAACTTGCAGAGTTTACTCTTTGGGAGCACTTACATATGTGTCATTTTTCTGTTTTTTTTTTTTTAAGTAATAATGTAATTAAAAAGTATTAATTACTGTTTTCCTTTTTTATTATAGCATTTAATTAGTTTGTTTCCACTCCCATAATTACACATACAAGCCTCAATGAAAGAAAATTTTTATGTCTATGCTTCTTTTTTGGAATTATTACTATTTATTTCATTTTGCGAATATTGCTGAAAATAATTTTCTTTATAGTGGAGAGGTGTTTCAAAATGGTCCACCCCCACTATACTAAAAAGGCCACTGAATAGATTGATTATATAAGTCTGGAAAGGTCAGCTGTAAACCAAAATATCATTTTAAATAAAGATTCCAAATGTGGACACAGAGTTTACTGTAAAAGTAAAAGCCAGACTTGGTACTAGATGTGTTTTTCCTAATTTGTACACAATTCATTTGTCTACCAAAAACATAAACTAGAATGGAATTTGTTGCTAGTTTCTAATTCATACTGCTGTAAAACTTCTATGGTTTCCATCTTTTAGCTTCTTTCTCAGTAAAATAAATAAATTGCAATTGACAATACTTTTCAATTTTTCTAGATTTAAAATTCTGATATACTGGCAGATACTATCATTTCCTTTTTAGGACTGATGAATTTGTAGCAAAGAAAAGTAAAATGGTGTAGGAAACAACACTAGAAAAGACAAATTCAGGTCTTATAACTCAGTCTGTAGTGAATCCTACACAATTCTTTAACCCACAGAATTATCTGATCCATCAAACGTTTTTTACAAACTTAAAATAGAACAAATCTTGAGCTTTGAAAACCTTTTTCCCAGAATCCAATAACAATAGATAATCAGGTAACAAGTCTGTCACTATGCTAATTACTTTATGAAGATCACCTCACCTGTCTTATAGAAGTCCAGAATTTTAGTGGTGCCTGGGTGCCTGAATTGATTAAGCCTCCAATTCCTGATTTTGGTTCAGATTATGATCTTGGGGTCCTGAGATGGAGACCCACCTCTGCCCCACGTCAGGCTCTCTGCTCAGCAGGGAGTCTGTTTGAAATTCTTTCTCTTCCTTTCCCTCTGCCTCTCCTCTGGGTCACATGCACTCTCTCTTTCTCTCAAATAAATAAATAAATCTTTTTCTAAAAATTCAAAAATTTTAGGGTCTCTATTTTCACAGATGATAAAAGTTAGCCATGGTATCTGAAATAATGAGCTCAAAGTCACAGCGTTAATGAGAAGAAGCAGAAAGCTAAAACTCTCTGTCTTACTTTACAACCCCTGTTAACATCAGTGCTGATAATTCTAGTATTAAATATTAAAGCATATAGGTAATTTCCATTTCAATTTGACTTGTATTTATAAACTCAGAAACTTGCCAGTAAGGGATTCAAAAGTTCAGAAATGAAAATTATACATGAAAAGAGGGTTTGGAGTTTGCTATGATTCCAGTGAAAATTTCTGTCCTCCTACAAATATTCCTCTAAACTCAGAAGCAAGAATATATATAATTTGTGTTATTGTTCTTTTTATCTCTGTCCAGGTAATCAGTATGTGACAGCAACTTACCTTGAAAAGTTTCATTATTTTTTAAGGTAAAGAACAGATCTGTCATGGCCATCAATTCAGAATATCATCACTATGATAAAAAGAAACTAAACTAGGGGTGCCTGGGTGCCTCAGTCGTTAAGCGGCTGCCTTCAGCTCAGGTCATGATCCCAGGGTCCTGGGATCGAGCCCCGCATCGGGGCTCCCTGCTCGGCAGGAAACCTGCTTCTCCTGCTACCATTCCCTCTGCTTGTGTTCCCTCTCTCGCTGTGTTTCTCTCTGTCAAATAAATAAAATCTTAAAAAAAAAAAAAAAGAAACTGAACTATTCATCTACTCAGTCCATTTCTTTAAAAAGAAAGAAAAGGACATTGAAGATAGGTTTTCTCATTAAAGCTAGCAGAGACTATGTGATTCCAACTTGAATAATGTTCCTGAGTTATTTTTCAGGTAGATAAGGAGAAGGATGTGGAAGGCAGAAGATGGTACTTCTGTGTTAAATTAATATGATTATGTAAAATCTATGTCACATTTAGGTAGTATTTTTTATGCATAAAATCCTTGAACTCAAAGTAATTTTACAGAAAAGAGATGGGATGGGATATTCCAATATCGCATGGAATATTCATTTCAACGAGTTAAGCACTTCTGAAGACCCTTTCTTCAGACAACAGTGAAAAATCCTGAGTATTAGAGGCTGGGCTGCCACTCTCCTATCATTTACTGGCCAGGAAATCTTGGCTAATCCCTTAATTTCTCTTAAACTCAAATTTTCATCTGTAAAACTGTGACAATACAGAGTTTTGTGAGCTTAGTGGTCCATAGCTCTTGGGGTGCCTGGGTGGCTCAGTGGGTTAAAGCCTCTGCCTTTGCCTCAGGTCTTGATCTTAGGGTCCTAGGATGGAACCCCACATGGGACTCTCTGCTCAGCGGGGAGCCTGCTTCCTCCTCTCTCTCTGCCTGCCTCTCTGCCTACCTGTGATCTCTCTCTGTGTGTCAAATAAATAAATAAAGTTTTTAAAAAAATAACTATAGGTCTTATTAACCATTTCATTAGATGCTATTCTCTACTTCCCCTAGTCTCAGCAAAGCCAGCAATGGATAGTCAACATTCATTGTCTGGAGATACGTGATGGAAATTTCCTATGCTCCTCTTCTCTTCATCAATTATCATTATTTATTATAAATCTATGTATTTACTTATTTCATAGGTACCCCGATATATCTGCCTTATCTATTTTAGATAAGTACCACAAGTACCCCAACTTTTGTTCACACACTGTCATCTTGGTACAATTATCTACTTACACCTTTGTCCCTCCCATGTAGAAGAGCTTCCAGAAGTAGGTGCTGTGCCCTCTTCTTTTTTCTATCCTCATCATCCTCACACAGCATCTTAGCAAATGTTTGGTGAATGGGTGAATGAGGGTTTCTTTTGCTTCATATAGTGAGCACTGCTATCCGCTAAGAGGCATCCAGACACTTCTTTTGATGACAACAATGAAATGAAAGTTAAAAATAATGAGTTTAAAAGTTAGCTATTTCATATTATAGTAATAGAGCATAATCTAATTATCAATAAATAAATATGTTTTAAAATCGAAAGATCAGGTCTTTATTTTTTATTTATTTATTTATTTTTAAAAAGATCAGGTCTTTAAATGGACTTCACTACCATTGAAGGTATACATGTTTCAGCATCTTTCTGGTAAAGCGCTCTCTACACTATTCCAAAAATAAAAACGCACCATCTAAAACATGATATTGGATTTTAAAAAGGTAAGGATTCCACAATCTATCCATATACATTACTCAACAAATATTTATTGAATTTAATACTTTAACACTTTGTTAGCTGCTCAGGATGTTATGATGGGTCAGATGCAAAGCATGTCTGCCCCATGTTGCTCAGAGCCTCCTGGGGAAGAGAAGCACATGGAAGAGTTACTGGTGTTTACAAGATGCTATGAGGGCTATGATGGGAGCAGAAGGAGCAGGGACAGCATAGGGAAGGCCACACTCTGCCCTCTGGAAGCTCTAGCAGTCACCGCAGTTCACTGTGACATTTCACTTGCTCAAAGTGGGATCTCATTGCTTATAACTCCCACTTCCATTCAAAGTTATCCATTTGAGCTCTAAATATTTTTCTGAAAGTGAAGGCACTGTTTTCGTCCCTTTAATTTTCTTCCAGTTTTCATTATCAACTAAAACATTAACCCATTTTGAACTTGATCGGGTTTAAACACCACATCTAATATTCTTTAGATGAAGCATTTCAAAGCTACCCCTGAAACACGTTTAGGACTTGTGAACTAAGAAAATAGGAAACTTCACAAACCAGTAAAGAAACAATGTCCAACAACATTCATACATAAAGTCAGAGAGACTTTTCCACTAGAATTGTTGGCAGAAGACATTTGTTCACCTTCTCTCTTAAGTTTGATGATCTTTGCTTAACACATGCACCAACAGCGAGCTCCCGCTTGGAAAGGCTATCTTCCACTTTTGGATACGCCTAATCATTTCATAGGTTTCATTTTACCACAGCAGGGAGAGGAGAGGGAACATGTTTAACTTCCTCTGAACCTACCAGAAAATATCTCATTTATCTTTTATGTGATAAAAACTCCCTTACTCAAAGACAGCTGTTACTGCCCTATAAAACCTTTCCCATAGACGGAACTTTCCAGCTCCTTTAACTATGCCTTTTGTTACTTGGTGTCCACGATTTGTTACTCAACAGGGATTTATTGGTCACCAATTTTGTCTTAGACCCACAGCTAGGCACTAGAGATACAGAAGGGATTAAAATATGCATTGATCTTTCCAATCTCTGTATGGCTCTCTTTTGGGTGGTCTTTAATATGGTAATGTATTATTTAAAATATACTTTGTGTGGTCATGCCAATGAATAGAAATGATGCTGAGAGGGCATTATCTTCATAAAAAGCCATTTTGTACTGTTGTCTATACTTGGATTTATAATAATTAAAATCTGGAACTTTTTTAATATGAAGAAATGTTAAGCCACATATCTCCCTTCTTTGTTAATATTTATTTTTATTTTTATTTTTTTAATATTTAATTTTCTAAGTCTAAAATTTTATATTTTCTCTGTTAAATTTCATGTTGTTTATTTGACCTATCAAAACTAGGTTGCACTTTTATTCAGAAATACAGTGTATTAGCTGTTCTTTATAATGGTCTGCATCTAAAATTTTTCTAAATATGCCTTGGTCTTCATTTATGGTATAGATTTTGTAGAATGCCAACAAATATTCTAGGACTATAAACCGCAGTTAGTTTTGCACCCTAGGCTGTAACTTATATGAACTTTGACTCTCTACAAAAACAAGCCATGTGATAGAAAGTAGAAAATACCTGTTTTTATTAGATTCCTATTCTAACACCTATACTTAGTTGCAATGTGACCTTGGGCAATTTAATGACCTACTTTTAGCCTTGATTTCCTTTTTTTGTAAAAATAATGATACCTTCTAAATCCCTATATGCCTATAAAATTTAAATTCCTATGTGTGTATAAAATTTCACCAGTGATCAAAGCTTCTTGATCTCAGGTACTTAATATATTCATTGCTATATACCCAGAACCCATATGAATACGTGCAGTAAATTTACAAAAAAGTAATTGCTGAACAAATGCGTGGCATACAGTAGATATCATAAACGTAGGTTTGACTTCTCCTTCTCTTGGCTACCTTGAGCCTAATTTCTTCTTGGCAAAGTTTTACCCCAGACACTTTGAAGATCATTGTCTTTCATATGGAAAGTAGAAATAAAGTAAACGTTGGCTTGTTCTCCTTTCTCCTTTTTAACATCACATCAGAGCCAAAACTAATCCTTCCTTATGGTCTTTTTTCACTCAAAGCAGAAAAATAGACACTTTTTATTGTCCTTGATATATTTCAAAAACCCTACCTTATTCTGGTTTTAATATTTTTGTAATGAATTTTCTGGTTAGAATACTTCTTTGTACTCTTCCTTTGAAATGTGCCTCTTCCATTGTTTGTGCATTCCTAGATAACTCCCTGTAGAACTATGCTAATTTCTTTAGAAGTCACCTTCTTTTTTCTTTTTGAGGCGATTATTTATGACTGAATTATCAGAATTTATTTTCTTAGAGATTCCTGTCCTTTTTAAATTACACTCTTCTTTTAAGTTACTGGACATAGACTTACAGGTTTTTTTAATGAATATTTTGAAGCTTCTTTCCTAAAGGCCAGTGCACACATCAGACTGTAGCTTGTATATAATCTTCCTTTGATTTTTGCCAATGTTTAAAACCAAAAAACAGCTCTTCATTTTTTCTTGCAATGATTTTCAAAATAGCAATCTTTAGAGCTGCTTCCATCACCTTCTAGAAAATGAACCTATTAGTGAGAAAAGTCAATAATATATCAGGGTTTTTTCTTTAAATGGAATGAGGCTTCCAAAGACAGCTTTCTGCATAAGGGCTTCAGTCACTTCCCTGTATCTTTTGTATATTAGCTACATGCCTCTATCCCTACTTTAATCGCATCATCCAACTCAGCAGATTAGTTTAATATGTTCACTCCTGCAAGAGTAGTTCCTAGTGCTTTCGTCTTCCAGTTTTTGTTTTCACTCAAGTAACCTCCAAATGCATACTTCCTCAAGAACCTCATGATTTCCCCTACAGATGAGTGCTCTGATAACTTGGAGGGGACTTAGAGATGTGCTCAGTGAGATTCTTACCTAAAAAAATAAGCAGGAAGATACTGGGTCAGGCCAAAGTGACCTAGTGTGACATAGTGTGATTCACCCAAATTTTAGGGCTGACCCTGGAGCGGCGATGAGACGAATAGAAGTTCATTATATAATTCCCACTGTAGTAAACCAAGCTTGAGTCCATCTGGTAGGGAAAAATTTGGCAGCATTAGTTCATACTCTTTAGAGTGTGAGTCCTAGTTCTTTAGAGTATGAGTGCTAGAAGTCCGGTTCTTCCTCACAAGGTTTCTTTCATCCTCCAAAGACATCATTTTATAACTGTAATGGAACATGCTTTTGAATCAGACATATCTAGGCTTAAATTCAAACTCTCACACTTATTGGTCACATGACATTGGCCAAGTTACTTAAACTCTCTGAGCTTCAATATCTTCCTCAGTAAAATAGAGAAAAAGTTCGGTTATTCTGGGTTGGTTTAAAAGGGAGCATGTGTGTGAACACCTGATATCTATTTGAGGAATGATGTTTATTTTCCTATTTCTCTTTTGAACTTCATTTTTCCTTTGAATAATTTTTAATTTAATTTTTGTGTGCTTTCTGAATTTTCTGAATCTTGCTTCTTATTTCCTAGAACTAGGGCATTGAAAAGTTTGGATTAAATCTTTCACCTTCTCCTATAGAAAAACCAGCTAGACGAATTGTTTACATTAGTGGTCTTCAATCCAAAGACAAAAACAAAAAAAAATTTTCTAGAATATGCCACTTGGAAACTGCTGAACAATTCTGATGACTCCCAGCTACTTTTGATCTCAGGTTACCTGCAAGTCCTTTGCAGTTCTGTAATACATTAACATAGTAAACTGTATAAGGGCTTCAATTAGAATTATATTTGGACATTTAACAGGTTTTGAGAGTTTTGCTCATAACTGACTTCTTCATTTTTTCCTTACTTATAACTTTGGCTAGTCTCAACTATTATTAGTTACTTTGATTTAAATCCCCAGTGTCTAATGCCAAAGGTACTTTAGTAATCATGAAAGTGTGATCATCTTTTTCTTGCTACTAAGAAAGCTTTAGTACACAGTGACTGGTCCATGGAAATAGCTGTCTCTTTATTAAGAAATATGCTTTGGATGTAGATTCTAATTTATAATGTGTATTTCTTTAAATATAATTCTAATTGAAACTTTGACACATATTTTGCTTTCAACTACACTTTACATCTAAAAAGAGAAAAGGCTGAGAACCTGTGGTTATCATCTAATTGTCAAATTTTAAAGTATTTTTTTAAAGGTCTGACTTTGTTGCTAATTAACTATTCTTTAGCATTTATATCACATGTTAATTTTTGAAATCTTCGTTATATTATCAAACATGTGCAATAAATCATTTTAGTTATGTGAATACTAATTTTAAATATTTTAGCATTTAAACATTAAACATTTAAACATTTTTTAACATTTAAACATTACTTTAACATATAGTGCTATTTATTTTATATTGACATTCATTTGCCCAATTTTCTGGAGTAAATCTTCTGTGTATACTCATTAGATTTTTCCACAGTATACTTTCTGTAGTCCAAAATGGTAGAATTTAAAGAATTGACACATGGAGACACAGGCACTTTTAGCATTTTATTATTTCTACTCACTATTAATAAAGAAAGAAAACAAGCTAGTGAAATTTACACAATAATCTCTACCAGGAATTAAAGTTGACAGTCAGAAGAGAGAATAAATGTGGAACAAATGCTGAAATACTCTTGGGATCACACCTTCCCACACTGCCCGTTACGGTGGACCCAGGCCCAGAAGAATGAACTCTTTGTGATGAAAGACAAAGAACACGAGATTTACATCTGGGTAGATAGTGATTGAATTTTTCAGTCTTCTGGAAAATTGAAGTGTGACCCAGATATACACTTCTGTGTTGTTTCCTTTGAGATGGCCAAGAGTATGAGATAATAATTCCAAGCATCTCAAATACCAAGAGATGCCAAGACTGATGCATTGTTTCCTATTTCATGAGCTCGGGACAGGATGCTCAGCTCATAAACACATTTAGGGAGTTTTATAAGACATAAAATCACTTAAACAGCACTATGAGTCTCCATTTTTAATTCCCTTTCAAATTAATTTTATGACTTCTCAGGGAGTCTGTTCAATTCCCTACACAGATCATGAAATTTTGATTAAACATTTAATGAGATTCTTTGCATAGATCTGTCTTATTTCCCAAGCTCCTTTATTCTACCATGTCTATTCAACTCAGTGGCCCAACTCTAAAATAAACTATTAAAAGAAAGTCATTATCCTTTTATGGTTTTATATCACACAGTTTTTTCAGTCTGGTTTTCCCTAGTCACAGGTTTTTAAAAAATCTGTATCTATCTATTGTTGAAAGCCTACTATGTGCTAGTCAATGTGCTGAAGAATAAATAAGACAGAGATTAACAAAACTGGGGATTTCTTCACTCTCTCAAATAATTCACAGTTTATTTGGAAACCTCAAAAAAGGTATTTACAATACAAAGGTGAAATGAATACAAATTACTATGAAATACCTGGTGGATTAGTACTTTCCGGCACATAATCTTTTTTGTTATGGTATGGATATAAATTCACTCAAAAAGAAAGTATTTTTTTAAAAAAAGTATTCTAGATCTATTCTAGATCTACAGTGCAAACAATAAAATTAGTCACTGCATGGTCTAACGCTTTTGACCCTCTTACCAATAAATAAACATACAAGAAATAATATGAATACTTACATAAAAAGTAATCTTTGTTTTATATTGTAATTATGCTGATAATTATTAATGTGTCTGATATTCAGTATTTCAAGCATATACTAAAGATTATTATGTTAAAATAATGATAGAAGAAGAAATTAAAGCATCTATGATGTCAAAATAGAGTACGGAGAATAGTGAGGAGGAAGCAGGTAACTCTGCAAGGGGGTCAGGGGTTTGGCAAGGCTTGACAAGGGAGTCACATTTGTATTGAGCTACAAAGAATAGACATTTAGATAGATACATAGCTGACTAGCTGGCAAGGTAATTAGATAAGATGATTAGGTGAGATAGATGAGATAGATAGATAGATAGATAGATAGATAGATAGATAGATAGATAGATAGAAGATAGATGATGATAGATAGATGGATAGATGATAGATAGATAGATAGATAGATAGATAGATAGATAGATAGATAGATAGATAGATAGAAGATAGATGATGATAGATAGATGGATAGATGGATAGATGATAGATAGATAGATAGATAGGTAGATAGATAGATAGATAGATAGATAGATAGATAGATAGATAGATAGATAGATAGATAGTAGATAGATGATGATGGATAGATGATAGATAGATAGATAGATAGATAGATAGATAGATAGATAGATGATAGATAGATAGATAGATAGATAGATAGATAGATAGATAGATAGATAGTAGATAGATGATGATAGATGGATAGATAGATGATAGATAGATAGATAGATAGATAGATAGATAGATAGATAGATAGATGATAGTAGATAGATGATGATAGATAGAAGATAGATAATAGACGATCATGACCAGAAGAAATCAGAAAGAACACCCTAGTCAGTAAGAGTAAATGCATGAACATGTGATAGATGCCATGGCAAATTGGGGCAATGGTGAAAATAATTGGTTTCTGCCAAACTTGGAGAGCCATTATCATGCAAACAAGGGAGCTTTGAGAGTGTGAACTTTTTTTTTTCTGTCAGAGCTGTGAAAAGATTTATAGATCTGGTTAAATTGGTTATTGCTGTGATTTTTGAAGGGGAATGTGGCTGAAGCAGGAGACCAATTATAACACCATTGCAAAGTACTTTACCATGAAGAAGGTTAGATCTAATGTTTTGAAAAAGCAAAAATTGGTGCAAGAACTATTTTAAATAGAAGGGAAAAACATTGGTGACTAGATAGAGAAATAAATAAGAAACAAAGACTTTGGTTGGTGGGGGTTGTCAACTTTTTTAATCAAAATAGGAAAAAAACTCAGATTTTATGGACAAAAGAGATTAAAAAATAGAATTATTTCCTTGTGATGTCTATGACACATCTAAATGGGAATATCCAAAAATATATTATAAATATACATTGGAGCTCAAAAGACAGGTTGAGGTTAGTGTAATGGTTATTTTGCTGTGATAACAGAGAGTTGAAATGGAATAGAGAAGTTTGATAATAAGTCATAAAACGTTTTTCACTAACCTCTACTGTATTTACTGTTTTAGGCCAAAATCACTTCTGATAAATCAAATTGTTTTAGTTATCTCATTCAAATAGTATAGTATTAGAAACTAGAATACCATTGTTTAAGTCAAATTTCTAAATTTTTTCCATTTCAGTTTTCCCATTGATAAAGTATTTATAAAAGCATTTGCTTTACTGGGTTATTGAAAACATAAAAGGGGGGAATCTAACTAAAACATCTTTGCAAGAAAATTTAAAATCCAGATATATTGAAAATAAAAAGGTGGAAATAGATACATTGTACAAACACTAAGCATACAAAAGTTGACATGACTATATTAATATTGGACAAAATTATTTCAAAGAAAAAGCATCATAAATAAAGATATTACATAATGACAGAATGAAAAGCTGACATAAGAGAAAAATACACATTAATCCACAATCATAGATGGAGATTTTATCACTCAACTCTTATTAATCATTAGACAAGAAATAAAAAATCTGAAATGAAACAAAAATTTTATAATATTGTTAACTACTTTGAATTCACTAACATTTATAGAACATCCAAGAACTGCAGAATACACATTATTTTCAAATGGACATAGAATGTCCACTAAATTAAATCATAGGCTGAACCATAAAACAAATATCAATACATTTCAAAATAATGCAATCATTCAGAATATGCTCTGAACAGAGAAAAATTAAACTAAAATCTGGTAACAATATTACTAAAATTCAGTAATATAAGATATCTAACCTCACTGCAAGTATTTTGAATTTAAACAACATATTTTAAATAACCCAGGGATCAAAGAATCACAAGGTTTCTGAAATTATTGCTAACCAGATAATAAAATGCACTATACCAGTATATTTACGGTGTGTCTTTAGAAGATGAGAAAAGTTTAAAATTGGTATTGTGACAAAATGAAGAGCAAATCAACTCAAAACAAAGGAATAACAAGAGAAAAAACTAATGAAATGTAAAAAAGACAAACAATAGAGAAGATGAACAAAGATGATAATTGTCTCATTGAGAAGATCAATAGAATTGAAAAAACACTAGCAGGATTGGTTGGAAGGTGGTGGCAGGGAAAAAATGTAAATTACTAATAGCAATAATGAAAGAGAGGCAATCTCTATAGGTTCTTTAGACATTAAACAGACAATAGAGGAATATTATGAACCCCTTAGGTCAATAAATTTGACAAGCTAGAAAAATGAACAATTTTTTAAAAGGCACAAGTTTTCAAGACAGATTTTTAAAAATAGAGAATGTAAATAGCCGTATGTATCTATTAAAGAATTAAACCTGTTTTCAAGAATTTTCCTATAAATAAAATTTCAGATCCAGATGGTTTCACTGATCTTTCCTACCAAATATTTAATGAAGAAATAACATCAATCTTTTACAAACTCTTTAAAAAATATGTAGGAGGAAGGAACATATCCAAATTTGTTTTATGAGACATGCTGAGCTCTGTTGCCAAAACTTGACAAACACACTAGAAAATCTACAATCCATTATGCCTCATGAACATAGGGACCAAAAAATTTTAATAGTAGCAAAAATAATTCAGTGATATATAAAAGGAATAATTAATTATGAGTTAGTAGGATTTCTCCCAGGGTTACAAGCTTGGTTTAAGAGTAAAAAATCTGTCAGTGTAGTTCACTGTACTAAGAGAATAAAGAAGAAAAATATATCTCAGTAAATGCAGCCAAAACATTGGAGGAAATTTAAAACACATTTATTAAACCTGGAATCAAAGGAAATTTCCTCAGTATAATACAAAGCACCTACAAAAATACCTCAGCCCATCATATTTAGTAGAAAAATAATGAATATTTCCTCCCTAAGACCTAGAAAAAGAGGAGTGAAACCTCCCTTCACCATATCCATTCAATATCATATTGGTGGTTCTTACCAACATAATTAGGTAAGATGAAGAAATAATGCCCATAAACTTAAGAAGCAAAAATTGAAACTTATTATCATCAGATGCCATAGTTATTTACATAGAAAATCATAGAACTCAAAAATAATTTTAACAAGCTCATAGGATACAAAATCAATATAGAAAAATCAGCTATAGTTCTTTTGTATGCTGGAGGCAATAAATTGGAAAGGAAAATTTAAAAATCCATTTAAAGTAATATAAAATGCTTAGGATTACACTTAACAAAAGATGTTAAACCACTGTACATTGGAACTATAAAACATTCAAGAGAATAAAGATCTGAAAAAATGGAGCAATGAACCATGGTCATGGATTAGAAAACTTTTGTTAAGATAACAATTCTCTCCACTGATTTTAAGATCAATTCAATGTCCATCAACATTCTAATAAGCCTACCTAGAAATTCAACAACTGATTTTATTTTTTTAAGGACTCCAAGATTTTTTTTATCAATCTCAAATTCCAATAGAATTAATTTGTTTGTCTAGATATTTTTACCACATAACCAAAGCATTGAATTATTTTTCACAAAGTTAAATACATCAGTCTAGTAACAAATTCTAATATAAAGAGGTTAAAACACAAAGGACCTTGGATGGGCAAAATAATTTTTAAATAAGAGCCAAGTTGGAGGGGTGCCTGGGTGGCTCAGTCAGTTAAGCATCTGCTTTTGGCTCAGGTTATGATCCCAGGGTCCTGGAATCGAGCCCTGCATCTGGCTCCCTGCTTGGTGTGGAGCCTGCTTCTCTCTCTGCTTGCTGTTTCCCATCTTGTGCTCTCTCTGTCAAATAAATAAATAAAATCTTGGGGCGCCTGGGTGGCTCAGTCGTTAAGCGTCTGCCTTCGGCTCAGGTCATGATCCCAGGGTCCTGGGATCGAGCCCCGCATCGGGCTCCTTGCAGGGCAGGAAGCCTGCTTCTCCTGCTACCATTCCCTCCGCTTGTGTTCCCTCTCTCGCTGTGTTTCTCTCTGTCAAATAAATAAAATCTTTTAAAAAAATAAATAAATAAATAAAATCTTAAAAAAAAAAAAAAAACAAAGCAAGTTGGAAGAACTTTACTATCTGATTTCAAGACTTTCTATGAGACCACATTAATCATACCAACATAAAAGCAAAGTGATCAGTGGAATAGAAGAGAGAATTAATTGATTTTTAACAAAAGTGCCAAGGTAATTCAATTGGAGAAGGAAAGTTTTTTTAGCAAATTATGGTGGAACAACTGGCACAACTGAATTATAGAAAATTTAAACTTTTACCTCATTCTCCTGCCCCCATACATATAATTCAAATGGATCATAGACTTTAAACGAAAAAGCTAAAATAATTAAGCTTCTTGGGAAAAAGAAAAACAAAAACAAAAAAAAAACTTCATAAACTCGGAGTAGCTACTATTTCATTCAAGATGACAGAGAAAGAATTAATCACAAAGAAAGGAAGAATAAATTGTACTACATCAAAATTAGAAGTATCTGCTGACCCAACTAATTATTAAAAAATGTAAAAGGGAAGTCACAGGCTGAGAAAAAAATATTTTCAATGCATATAGCTGACAAAGCCTTCCATCCTGAATATGAAGGTTGCTTACAAACAGATTTGTTTTTAAAAAAAAAAAACAATCTAATTAAAAATGAGCAAAAAACTTTTCCAGTTGTCTATCACTGAATAATGAGCCATACCAAACTTAATGACTTAAAATGAAGACTATAATTTATTTGCTCACAAATCTTTGATTTGAGCAAGGCTCAAAGGGACTATCATATATCTGCTTTATGCAGCAATGGCTCAGATGGCATGAAGATGGAGGATAACTCCTTGCCTGGAGGTTGGAATCATCTAAGGCATAGTTCATTTAAATGTATGGAATTTGTTTCTAGATGGAGGTTAGGTACCTAACTAGGGGCTAATCCATAACACATTGCACACATTTTGTTCATGTGTCTGCTTGGCTTCCTCATAGTAGAGTGATTGGGTTCCAAGAGTACACATCCCGAGAGAAAGTGGAAGTTGTAGGTTACTAAGGCTAAGCTTAAAAAGGAGAGGGGAGCAAATGCCATCTGTTGTCTATTGTCAGGAGTAGAAGTCCGAACACTTCTGCCCACTGCATCTTGGTGTCAGAGTTGCCAAGAAAAACACAACACAATCAAGCACTCATATAGAGAAGAGACAGAGCTTGCTTCAGTAATGGGTATCTGTAACCCATTGCTGATGGGTCCCTCCCACAGCCAATGTAGGGCAGTTAGCCTGCCCACACACTTTTTGTGTGGCGTCAGAAGGGCCTTTCTCTTCCCCGCAGTGGACAGATAGAGCAGTGGGATTCACCAGGAGCTGTGTGACACAGTTAAGTAGAACAAAGGTGTACATGTTAAGTCTGAAACAGGGAAAGATCTTCCCATACAAGGTGAGAAGTCCCGCACAGACTGTGAGGACTCTTGATCTCTTGGTAAGGCCCCTTCTTATGAGGCTGCCTTAGTAGATTGTTCTAACAATCACAGAGCCTAGATGCAGTAGAAAGGGCTATGGAAACTGTCACCTAATGAAAGAAGTGTGAAAGTATTTGGGGGCTACCTTTTAAAACTACCACAGCCCACACTCTACCTACAGATTTTTCATATTCCTTTTACAATTAAAATAACTTGCCACCTTAAAAAAAAAAAATCCTTCATATATCTCACGCATTGTGTCATCAGGCTGAACTGCAAGTCCAGGATCTTGTCATCTAAATGAGATACTGGTAAAGATAAAGCAAATTTGTTTTAACTTCTTACATGTGATTTCTTTCAATACAAAGATCTGTGAACCAAAGATACAAATTATCTGCCTCCTACGTATCCCACATATATTGGTGCAAGAGACAAAAACTAAAGTAAGTGCCACAGACACACTCAAGGGGAAGAAGAATGTGAGATCCCCAGCAGTCACTGGTCAACAGCAGTTTGGAAATCTACGTTGCCACTTTCTTGATTAGGGTCAACCACTTCCTGGAAATGATGCGCCAGACCTCATGGCTTCACACATTCTTGTTGTTGTCGTTCTTGTTTTCCCCCATTTAAAAGATTTTCAAAGCATCTCTTTAAATCTTCCTGAGATCTTAGCAATGGGTCTTAAAATATTGCCCGGGGTTTGATCTTTGCTCTGAAATTTTTTCTCGCTGTGAGGATCTTCTGCCATCCGGACAGGCTGAGAATGAGAAACAGCTTTGTTTTGAAATCCAGAAGTCCTGGCTCCTTTCATTGGACAGTTCATGCTTTAACTCATTTCTCTCCTCTCCCATTTTATCGTAGGCAACGAGAATACATAAAGTGAATCTTTCGATATTCTGCCTGGCCACCTCTTGAGCTGTATGAGGAGGGCTCAGCAGACTGTGCCTGTGAAACGGCATCTATTCTTCTAAATAAAGCTTTATTGTAACATAGTCATGCAGATTGCTTTGTGTCTTTTCTACGGCTGTTTCCACACAACAATGGCGCAGTTCAGTAGTTGTAACAGACACCATGTATCTTGAAAGCCTAAATATTTACTATATAACCCTCTAAGAAAAAGTTTGCTGATCCCTGATCAATTGCTCATGGAGTTCATTTGATAAATTTGGCAAATTTCCCATTTTCTATGTTACTTTAGATGCTAGTATTGCCACATATCACATTAATACATTACAAAGATTCTCTTTCCTTTAGTTTCCAGTAATGTTTTCTGCACATTGCTTTAAACCATCACTGACAGGCTTCTAGATTCTCTTAAGCTTCTGCTTGAGGTCTTCAGGATTTTACTAATATCCTATGCTTTTCTTTCACCATTCAATCACATTCAAGCCAATGTCAAATATTTTAGTTTGTGTTGTGTAGCAACTAAAATCTGTTTTAACGCTGCATAACAAGCCATTCCACTGCTAAGTGGCTCAGTACAATAACAACCATATATTTTGCTCATGAATCTGTAACCTGGGTAAAGCTAAAGGAAGACAGCTTATCTCTTTTCCACTTAGTAATGGGTAAGACAGTTCAAATGGGGCTAGAGGATCCACTTCCAAGATGGTGCACTCACATGATGCAAGTTGGTGTTGTTTATCAGTACTCATCCACATGGACCTCTCCGCAAAGTGACTTGGGCTTTCAAACTGCATGATGGTTGGCTTTTAAGAGAGAACATCCTTGAAGATATAAAGCATACAGCCTTTCATCATAATCTAGCCTCTGAAGTCATATAGCGACACTTCCACCAGGCTCTATCGGCCAAAGCAGTCACCAAGCTTTACCCATTTTTAAAATGAAGTGACATACACCTCGCTACCTGATGACAGGAATGTCATGAAGGCATTATATGATAAACATATATTATGCTCCCATATTGTTGTGGCTATTTTTGTTAGTATTTTTTTGGGGGGGGAGGGGAAATCTGCCACAGACCTCAACAGATCCTTCACAAAGAAAGATGAAAAAAAAGGACATACGCAAAAAAGTGCTCAACGTCATTTGTCAACAAGTTGACAAGGAAGTGCACATTAAAACCCCAGTGAGACATCATTTCACAATCACGACCACTTCATGTGGCTAAAATTAAAAAAATTGATGACACCACTAAATGCTGGCAAGAATGTGAAGTGATTAGACTTTTCATATATTGCTGGTGAGGACATAATATGGTACAACCACTTTGTGAAACTGGCAGTTTCTTAGAAACTTAACGGCAACTTCACACAGAGATATTTATGCAAGAGAAATGACGCATTGCCCACAAATGCCATGTATAACTTTTATAGGTGCTTTATTCATAGTAGCAAAAACCTAGAAGAAGAATATCCATAGGACAATGGATAAACAACTGCACTATATTCATAGGAGGAATATTATTTACTAGTAAAAAATAACAAACTACTTATGTGTGCAACAATGTATGTAACTCTCAAACTCTCAGTGTAACTCTCAAAACCATGTGAAGAGGAAGGATCCAGACACAAAAGAAGTACATAAGGTTTGGGTGTGTGTATTAGTAGTTGCCTATGTGGATGAAAATTATTTTGGGGTGATGAGTGTGTTGTATATCCTGACAAGAGGGATAATTACCTGGGTTATATATTTGTCAAAGGTTATCATGGATTTTATTGCATATAAATTTTACCTCATTAAAATAGTTTTAAAATTTTGTGCATTTCTAAATATTTATGTTATATTACAGTAAAAAACACTTTAGAGAAAATTTGAGATGAAGCTCTAAGATTTTTAACATAAATGTGGGCATGATATCTGTCCCGCTCATGATTTTGATCACCCATGCCTTCTCTTTTAAGAGCCATATGGATATCCCTGAGTTATTCTTGGCAGTTTTATATAATTTGAACTTGCTTTTGAATTCCCAGTTTCTTTGTTACACCGAACTCTGAACTCTCAAATTTTCATGATCGACTAAATCCTTTGACATTGAAATCCCAGCTCTCACTAATAGAACACTTCGTCAAGCAGAAGGTGCCCAGGAATCTTATCAAACTGCAGGTTCTGACTCGGGAGGTCTGGGGTGGGATCTGAGAGTCTGTACTTCTAACAAGCTCCCGGGTGATGCAGCTGCTGGTCCGCGGACTGCCCTGGGAGTGAGAAAGCTCTAAGGTATACTAGCGTATCTTCCTTCTCTCTCACTGCCCTGTGAGCTTCTTCCCCAGTTTCTGGCACCTTGAACACAAACTATGACACCATCCATCAGACCACTTCCTATGCCAGGCCAGCCCCAGGTCCTATCTAAAGGCATTACTGTACTACTATCCACATGGAAAGTATTTATCTCGTTTATCTGGGGAATAAGCTTTTCTGCTTCTGTTAATTTTCCAAATACCTGAGATTTACTCTAATCTATCTTTAATATTATTTTTGTGCATCTACCTTTTCGTAAGACTCATTACACCTCCTTGAAGTCTTAAACAGAGTAGACTAAAAACGACTGAATCTTTTATTATTAACTCAAGGACATTATTAGTCTGTGATGCAGTGATACTCTCGGGAAGCCCTGAGATCTGCTTACCCCTACCTAAGGAAGTCCTAAGCTATAATTCTTTCCATGCTCTTATGTGCTTTTGGAAATAGCTCTTGTTTTTCTAATTCCCTGACAGACTCTCAGCTGTTAGTTCTTATTATCACACTTCAGCTTCTAGCAGGCATCTTCCTTTCTTCTAATTGCCGTTTTGATTCAATTATAGAAATTTAAAATGAATAATCAGGCAACGGTATTATACATTTGTTTAAAGTATAAGAGACTCTGAAAGTGAGCATAAATTTCCTCCTGTAGGAAAACAAAGGAGCTTTAGTGTCTCACTTTCACCAGTTTGATAACTTAGAAGTTAATTTTCTGAGTTTTTTTTAATTATTATTATAGGCTATGTTCTATAACAATATTCATCTTTGGTTTATAGACAACTTACAGTAGAATCAGCTGTGGTTTTCACTATATATTAAGATTCTGGGGCACTGCCTTAGAGGGGTTTATCCTGAGTTGGAACAGGAGTTGGCATTTAGCAAACACCTCTGGGGCTTCCTGTGCCCAGCACATTTGAAAAACCAGCTGTTTTGAGGAAGTGCCAATAATCAGGTGAAGATCATGGTATCTTCTTTTAACTCTCATTACACGACTCCTTATCTCCTGTCTTCTCTTTTCTGGCTAGGTCTGCCCTACAAGACTTGTTTGTCACCATTAGGAAGCTTCTTATCACTTAATGACTCAATCTTTTCCACTTCCAAGAAGTGGAAAATTAGATGGGAATGTGCTAACTAACATGCCAGAACTTCAAGCCTGGTCTGTGACCCTTCAAACTGAAACACTTACTGGATAGGGCATTTGAGCTGCAAATTCACAAACCTGCCAACAAATACAAGCTTTTCCTAGATGAAAAAAACAGACAGGACAACTTGAGGTTTGAACTTCAGCACCTTGTAGACATAAAAAAAATTTTTTTAGTTGAAAAAAATATATCTAACAATAACTCCCATCTGAGTTTTATCAAACCCTTAAAATTGATTCGTCTTTAATTCTCATTGATCTAAAGATTCATGAAACATAAGAAGTGTCTAAGATTTTGTCTAAGGTAGAGAACAGGAGAGAAAAGATCTCTGAGACAAATTCTGGTGAAAGAGAAGCTCCCTCCCTAACCCTCCCAACTTCTAGACTTCAGCAGTTGACTGGTATAGATGAAAAATCACAGACTCAGGCTCATCACCCTCACCTTAGTGTCCTGTATTGCCTAGATATCTTAGGACATTTTACCAAGGGCCTGATTCTCCCCCTCTCTACAATAACTCAATCATTCAAAAAATATTTATTAAGCATCTGTGAGCCGGGCACAATGCTAGCTGTTAGGGATATATTAGTGAAAAAGCAGACAAAAAGCTCTGCTCTTGAGGACCTGTACATTTTAGTGAGAAAGACAGAAAACAAACAAGACAAAAGTATATAATGTGATAGGTAATTATAAGTACTGAGAAGAAAATAGCAAAGAGGGGCCGGGGATAAGAACTGTTAGCAGGGCAGTTGAGATCCCAGTGTAGTCAAGAAAGATTCTGAGAAATAAGTTTTGAGCAAAACCTGAAAGATGCTAGCCAGGTGGATGTCTGAACAAAGAGAATCTTGGGTAGAAGAAGCAGTAAGTGCAAAGGTCCTGCCCTGGGATCATGACTGGTGCTTTCATGGAAGGCTGGTGCTGAGTGAACAAGGGAGGCAGAAGCAGAAGATCTCAGAGAGGAGACAGGTAGAGATAGAATTGAATGGTATAGTGCCTTACGTGTCTGGTTTTGTATGTGTGCGTGTGTGTGTGCGTGTGTGTGTGTGTGTGTGTGTGTTTTAAAGATTTTATTTATTTATTCGACAGAGAGGAGAGTGATCATGAGTAGGCAGAGAGGCAGGCAGAGAGAGGGAAGCAGGCTCCCTGTTGAGCAGAGAGCCCAATGTGGGGCTCAATCCCAGGACCCTGAGATCGTGACCTGAGCCGAAGGCAGAGACTTTAACCCACTGAGCCACCCAGGCGCCCCGTGCCTTACATGTCTTAATAAGGATTATTTGTCTCTTCCCCTCAGCCAAATGGGAAGTCATGGGCGGGCTTAAGCAGAGTGGTAGGATCTGACTTGATTTAATAGGATTGGTCTGTGGCTTTGTCGAGAACAGACTGGAGAGAGATGAGGGTAGAAGCCGTATGAGTAAGTTGGAGGTTATTGCAATTACCTAGGCTACCTATGAAATGATTTCTAATTCTCCATATTCTTGTCAAATCCCCAACAT
Source organism: Procyon lotor (assembly GCA_028646535.1). NCBI lineage: Eukaryota > Metazoa > Chordata > Mammalia > Carnivora > Procyonidae > Procyon > Procyon lotor. The sequence goes on along the minus strand of CM053604.1, from coordinate 69,543,798 downwards.
ACCTTTTTCCACTTGCTCTTAACTGTGGCTCAGGCCACTAGGAAATTTGGAGCAATCTGACAGGAACTCCCTCACCTTTCCACCACAAGCATCATGTCCGTGCCAAACTTCCTCCTTTCTTCTAATCACAATGGGGGAAATGATCTTCTTCCAATGAAAGATAAGTAGTAAAATACCCTGAGTGAGAATATTAGCTCTGGAAATAGATGCTTTGAAATACAATTCTGACTCCTCCACTCAAATTCTGTGCGACTTGTGAAAATTCCTGAGTTCTAAGCGTTAGTTTCTTCATGGGAACTATGAGGACAATGATGAGAATTACTTCAGCAGATGTTGTTAGGAATAATAATTAATAATAATAATAATCCCATCATTGAGGGTAGAGACTAACACATAATTAGAACTCAACAAAAATTTAGTTTCCCCCTCCATCCATGTTACGGAGCCCATTCTGCCTCCTAACTTGACAATTCCTCTCCAAGGATGATTCTCCCTTTCTCCTGCAACTTCAACATTTTCTTCCCAACAAGATCCTTCTCTTTCCAGTATGAAATATGTTCAGGTCTTCCCCCATCTAAAATAAAAACAAAACAGAAAGAACTCTCCTGGACACTTTACCTTTATTATCTCGGGTTTATTATGAACTTAAGAGCCTGATACAAAAATTCAAATACTGATGATGCTGTATTTGAGAAGAAAAAAAATAGTGAGTCAAGTTAGCACACAAAGTAACATAAAATTAGATGCAAATAGCCACCCCTTTACTATAAGCTCTAAAGCATATATATATATATATATATATATATATATATATATATATATATATAAGGTTGCTTGGCAGATATCTCTGGACACATGACAAGAAGAAAATGTGCCCCTAATAGTCCTGGGGATAAAGAAAAGTGAGGAAACTGATTTACCTAAGTCCCTTCTAACGTTTATTTTCAACTGAGCAATGTGTGGCTCTCTAGGGGTTACCTTCTCTGTTCTCTTTAATCTTGGCGGTCTGGTACTCTTGGATGTCAGAGTCCACACTGGAATCCATGACTGTGGTTAGAATTCATCCAAGTTTAGAAGTGATAAGAGAAGCCAGAAAATCCAGTGGTGCAGCTGGTCAGCTTGGCTACATAGAGTAGCCCTGAGGAAGAGCCTAGTGCTCCCAGGGCAAGTGACTGATCAAACCCAGATGAGGAACCTGTGTTGGTCAACCAGAGTTGGTTGGCCTCCACTGAAGCCAAGGATCTGAGAGGCAGGCAGTGCCAAAGGAACATGAGTCACATAGTATTTACAGCTGATACAGCCTTATATAAATTTATATAAATTTATTCCTTCCTCTTCAACTCTTTACGAACTTTTGAAATGGTTGTCTATATACTGAGTCTCTTCTTAACATCCTGTTAACACTGAAATGTGATTTTCAAACTAACCTTAACTTTATATTTAACTGGCCCCAGTACAACCTTGAGTGAATTCCATAGTCCTAAACCCAAATAATGTTTATCAGTTCTTATCTTATTTGACTTTTCAAAGTCATTTGGTGACTATGTATTTGTGTTCTTTTCAGATTTTTTCTTGTGGTTGATTTCTAGTTTCATAGCATCGTAGTTAGAAAAGATGTATGATATGATGTCTTTGTGAATTTGTTGAGACCTGTTTGGTGGCCTAATGTACATGGTGTGTTAAAGTTCCCTATTATTATTATATCACCATCAGTTACTTTCTTTATGTTTCTTGTTAGCAGCTTTTTGTGTTTGGGCACTCCCATGTTGGCTGCATAAATATTTACAATTGTTATAAACTCTTGTTGGATTGTCCCCTTGTTATGATATAGGGTTCTTCTTTCTATCTTGTTACAGTCTTTGTTTCAAAGTCTATTTTGCTAGATAGAAATATTGCTTTCTTTTCACTTTTCTTTACATAATAAATTCTTTCCACCTCTTCCCTGTCAATCTGCATGTGTTTTTAGATTTGAAATGAATCTCTGATAGGCAACATATAAATGGATCTTGCTTTTTAATTCATTCTATCACTCTGTGTCTTTGGATTGGTGTGTTTAGTCCATTAACATTCAAAGTAATTATTGATAGGCATGCTTATTACCATTTTGTTACTTGTTTTGTGATTGTTTTTGTAGTTCTTCCCTGTTTCTTTCATCTCTCTTGCTCTCTTCTCTTATGGTTTGCTGGCTTTAATGATATAGTTGGATTCTTTTCTTCCTATTTTTTGAATATCTATTACCAGTTTTTGCTTGGTGGTTATCATTAGATTTATATATGGCATCTTATGCATATAACAGTCTATATTAAATTGATGGTAACCTAAGTTTGAACCCATTCTGAAAGCACTAAATTTTTATTCCTCCCCACCACATATATGGTGCCATAGTTTCCATTCTTTTATCTAGTGAATCCCTTGACTGATTTTTATAGATATACTTCGTTTTACTGCTTTTATGCTTCTCACTTTTGTTACTCTTATTTATGGTCTTTCCTTTCCATTCAGAGTCCCCTTTAATATTTTCCTGTAGGTCTGATCTAGTGATCATAAATTCCTTGAATTTTTGTTTGTCTGAGAAACTCTTTATCTCTCCTTCTTCTGAATGATAGCTTTGCTGGGTAGAGTATTCTTGGTTGTAGGGTTTTTTTTGGGGGGGGGTTATTGTTGTTGTTGTTTTGTCTTTCAGCCTTTTGAAAGACAGCCTATTATTCCACTCACTCTGGCCTGCAAAATTTCTGCTAAAAAATCAGATGGTAAACTTATGGGGTTTCCCTTGTATGTCACTGTTTTCTGGTCTCTTGATGTGTTTAAAATTCTTCCTTTATCCTTACTTTTTACCGTTTTAATTACTATGTGTCTTGGTGTGGACCACCTCAGTTTGATTTTGTTGGGGGCTCTCTGTGCCTCCTGGATCTACATATCTGTTTCCTTCCTCAGCTTCAGGAAGTTCCTCTCCCCTTTCTGTGACCCAGTGTCCCTCCCTCCTGCAGACCGTCCTGAATGTCCATTTAGCTCCTGACCTAACCATGTCTCTACCCTTCCTATGACTCAGCCTCTTGTCTATATTTAGCTGTGGGAAGTTTGTCCTGTCAGTTTTCAGGTCATTTTCTGGATTACTTATACTGATGTGGGTGACACCTGGGTGTGTCTGTGGGATGATGTGAGCCTACGATCCTCCTTCTGTGCCATCGTCCCTGGAAGTCTAGAATTGAGTTAATTGGTTGTATATTTCCATTGCATAACTTATATTTCTCTTGCAACTCTTTTCACAACTATAAGTGATCACTTTAATAATTAAATATGTATAATTGTATTTCTATATTTTTAATTAAACAAGTGTTACAGACTGAATTGTGTCCCCTCAAAATTCATATGCAGAAGTACTAAGCTCCAATGTGATGGTATTTGGAGGTGGGGCTTTGGGAAGGTAATTAGGTTTAGATGAGGTGATGAAGTTGGGTCCTCATATTAGTGCCCTTAGAAAAAGAGATATTAGAGCTCACCCTTTCTGTCCTACCATGTGAGGACACAATGAGAAGGGGTCCTCTCCAAGCCAGAAAGAGGGTCCTCACTGGGAACCAAATCAACCAACATTTTGATCTTGGACTTGCAGCCTCGGGAACTATGAGAAATAAATATCTATTATTTAAAGCCGCCAGTCTGTGGTATTTGTGGCAGCTTAAGCAAATTAATACAATAAGTAGTTAAATATTATTAATTAAATACTTTTAAAATAATAAAGTTTGCCTTCACCCGTAGACACCATTTGGGCAAGTACTACAGGCAAACAAAGTTCCTGTAGATTCTCTCACTGAGGTTTAGTGATCTATGCAAATTACGTTGAATGTAGAGAACATCCGTTCTGTTCTCTGATGTATGAAAAGTCTAGAGAGCCTGTGTTTGTGTGTGTGTATGTATGTGTGTTATGTGTGTGTTTAGGAGGGAGGAGGAGACAGACAGACAGAAAATGAGAGAATGAGAGACGGAAAGAGGGAGAAAAGGTACAGTGCTACCCTATATAATTTCTGAGACTTTTTTGAGAACCACATTAGTTTTTAGTTGAATTTTAGACATTTTAGACATTTTCATATCTTCCATTTAGTTCTTCCAGAAAGGACAAGATTTTATGGGGCCTGAAGTTATAAAGTTTGATGGTTATTTTTAAGGAAAAGAGAGAAGGCTGGAAGGTAATTATTCATTTGGAATAAGAGCAAAAAGTACAGCAAATTACAAATTTTAAAACCCGACAAATATCGCAAATGTCACAAAACAATACAATTCTGTAATACTTATTTTCTACATGTTTGGTTTTATAATTTTTGATTAATTTTTCATATGACAAAAACTTTGTAAAACCATTTCTTTACAGGGAGAAGGGAAGACAAAGATAATTAGTCTCTAACATGGTTGAACAAAATTTGTTTTACATTACTTATAATTGAAGTTCTTAAACACATGACTGCACATATACATACATATGCTTTTTGTTATACTAATCTGATAAATGCAGGCAACTTGTTACATTCAATTTCTCATGATTCTTACCAAAAAAGTTACCTGCACTTACACTTTAATACATAGTCTCTAATAAGTGTTTTCCTTACAGAAGAGAACAACGGGAACCACATGTTGAACATATAATCTGGTGATTAGAAGAATTATCCACAAACTGGCATCCAGCTCTGTATATTTCACACATTGTCTTGCTTCTACTATCCACAGAGTTTTAGTACTAAGAGCCATAAACACATTCAAATTACAGTCAGACAACAGGCCTTGCCCATTCATGCACAACACAAGGCCCATAAGTGCAGGGACTAGCAAAAACATTCTTAAAAGACACTAGTGCAATGGAACAGATAGCTGTAACTTCATGGTACATAGACATGACTGTAAGCCATAAAAATATATATATACCATTAAATCTTAACTAAATTCCCAACTCAAATTCTCCTTATCTATATCCCTGTAATAGCCATTCCAATACTACCCAGAAGGGGAGGGAGGGAAACAATTGATAGACAATAATTTAAACCAAGTTAAAATATCTTCCTTTTTCAAATTTTGCAGCAAAAACATATAACTACTTGAAAGCATTCCTAGGTCCCACCCAGAAAACCTTGAAATTAGCATATGCAGGTGAAACTCTCTGAAACACAAATTTCATTAGCTTTTCTGCCCTCAGATCTGTGTTTGGTGGAAGCCTCATCCATCAATCTATGTATTTTCTTGCAGAATAAAGACTGGGGGAGAATGATAAGGGGAGAGGAAGTCTGGCCTCCTGCAGAGTAGAGGCTCCGCCTGGTCTCTTAAAGGACCATTAGCCCTGAGCCTCATATTTTGTCTTCTAAATCTTTTATCTTCTGAAACTTCAAGGAGATAGTGAATTTATGTTTGATGTAGCTAGTGCATCTATTTTTCATATTTTTGTCATGAAGAAAATTAAAAGAGACAAGCTCTATTATTTCTTTTTCAGAGGTTAAGTTTGTCTTCTGTGCACAAAATGATAGCCAACATAATAAGTACATGCCTAGAAAATGGAAAACACTAAGTTTCAGTAGGCTATGAGTTCTTTTCATATCTCCAATGATATCTAAGTAATGTCAGTGTTTCTGCTTTATATCTATAGTCCTTGCTTCCAAGAGTCTCAGATCATGGTAATAATCAAGCAAATAACTTCCTTCTGTAAGACAAGTACTCATCTCAGCCTCAGGTCTACCTATGAACCTATGAAACTTCCCAAAACACATATTTTATGATAATGCAAGTCTGAACTTAGTGAAATGTCTGAGTCTGTAGTGAATGGGGCTTTGTTTTCTCTAGTGCATAAAATTACTAAGTCAGCATGTAAGTAAATGGAAGCATTCCCTTTTGCTTCACTCCTCAACAACATTCCTACACTTACCAATGAGCTAGAGAGGACATGTGTGGGGCAAGATTGCATCCTCAGTATTGATGGACTCCCTTATTTTGGAGCTGATCCGATATCAGACCAGAATGTCCAATTTGGGGACACGTAGTAAACCCTGGGGAAAACAAATAAACAAATATGAACACATACACACAAAACACAGCTGTGCTTCCAAAACTTCAGCTGCATAAGAATTACATATGTGAGACTCTCAATAATACAATGTTTAGGGTCTTAACTTTAGAGATTTTGACTACCTAGTCCAAACAAAATGTATGCTCTTTATTTTTTTAACAAACATGCCTGGTGACTTCTATGCTTACAGTACACCACCACCACTTAGAGAAGCATTGTGCTACAGGATGGCCAAGCTCAAGTTGACAAATCAGGACTCTTGATGGCTATTACTTGGGTCAACACCAAATCGGATTAAAGCTAACTCTGATGTATAAGCATTGTATTTTCTTTTGTTTTGTCTTTCCACATCTAAAACTTCTTTATTGTTTTTTTGTTGTTGTTGTTTTTTTATTTCTGCTATATTTTTGGTCTTATAATCCATTTAAACATTTTAAAATACCGAATTAAGGTATTTTCCAGAAGTTAACATTGGGAATTGAGACAAGCAATTGGTGTGGATAAGTCTTGCTATCTTCAACAATTGTGAGCTACCCTTGTAAACCATTCACAACTTTCCCCTTTTCTTGACTTCTCAATAAACTATAAATGTCTTCCAAAAATTACACTCAAGAAAAAGCAAACCAACGGGATAGCTAGTGAGACAAAGTAGCCCCTAACATCAATTGTGCCTAGCCTTCTGTAGAATTTGGCATAAATTATTTTATTTATTTATTTTTTGATGTAAATTATTTTAAAAAATCAAATCAGTTTTGTAAATTCAGAGCTACTCAATTCAAGACCAGTATCAGTTAGGAAATGTCTAGGATCTTCTCATTCTTAGAGTGCATAAGAAGACTGCAAAGAAAAATTTGTGGATGAAGCACTTGATTATAATGCAAGCAATGGTTAGCCCTTGCATAGGGTTATGGTATTGTGAGAATGTTGTGTTTATTATTTATGCTTCTCCACAACGTGCAATGACCAAAAGTGTTTTAGAAGTGAATAAAAGTACAAAACAAAAACCTTTCTTTAGAAATAAATGATTTTTAAAAATCAGAGTTTTAATGGAATGCTACTTAAAGAAACAAAATAACTACCATCAGAGTTTGTGAAAACAAGAAAGCAATTTTAAAGAAAAATGTGAACTTTTTCATTTAATTAAATTAAATTAAATTTTAATTAAATTCAAGGCTTAGTGCTCCATTCTTGAAGCTTAAAATAGTTATTTGAGGAAAATGAAAAAAGAGAAAAAAAGAAAGCGATATATTCTATAAAATTCAGTGGATGATGAAATTTAGAGTGTTTTGTTTTGTCTGGTTGTTTGGGTTTTTTTGGTGACAGAAGCAGCAACAACAAAATAAAAATAGAGATATTTTCCAGTGACACACAGGCAGAGCCTTCACAGAAGCATGACTTGGTGGGTCACGATGGACCAGAATCTGGTTTTCGGTTTTCCTAGACCCAGAAATTCAAATTTTCAAATCTGGAGAATTAAGTTAAACTAGTCATATCCAAAAGACACGGCTTGTATAGAAAACACAAATTCTAATTTTATTAATTTAAACAGAACATAATTACTGCTAAGCATCTGAAACACTTGCCTTATGGATCAACATGTGTTGTTTTTTTCCAGGAGGAGAATTCTACTTGGGATAGCATGAAATAAAATATGGTATGTAATTGAGCAGATGAGACAGAATTACATTCTAGTAGAATTACACCTTGGTCACCATGTCTCAAATCTGAGTGCTCACAGAAAACACCTTGGCCAAATAGAAAGGAAAAAAATCTGAAACCACTTGGAATATGACTATAACCTCAAAATTTGGAAGTATTTTATTCTTGTTCTATAAATCAGGATGCAAATATAATGAGATTCAGAATGGGATTCATGAAGGATATTCAAGACAGTTTGGAATGTTTGGGATTTAAGGGCTTAAAATCATAAAAACTAATTATATTTTCCCATAGGCTGGAGTCATTGTCACTTGAAAAGATCAAGCCTGGTTTAATTAGCTGTGAGTTTGAAAATATAAATAGAATTCATATTTTAATTCAAAGCAGTAAACCTTCTGTAGAAGTGAGCTTCTGAAATACTGTTGCTGCTTTTTAAAAACTTCGTTATACTGATGTTGAGAAGACTTGATAGGAGTCAATAAGAAACACAGAATCTTACAGTGAGACTTTGGAATGACTGTCAAGAAAGGATCAGAAAATTCAGTTTCTTCCTTTTAAATAGTAGCATACACACACTTAAAAAAATCTTTTTTAATAACAATATAAATTAATATTATTTACTGAAAGTAACTATCAGAATCACCAGTATATGTATTTTTTTTCTCATACGTATGCCTGGCCCTTACCCTGGACTTCCTAAATAGAAATTTTATGGGTCAGGCTTAAACATATATTTTTTTTTTAAAAAAATTTTTTTAAAGAGAGAGAGCATGAGTGTGAGAAGCAGAAGGAGAGGGAAAGAGGATCTCAAGCAGACCCTTCTCTGAGTGAATGAAGCCCAATGTGGAGATCAATCCCAGAACCCTGAGACCATGACCTGAGCTAAAATCAAGAGTCAGATGCTTAACTAACTGTGCCACCCAGGTGCCCCTTAAACATATATGTTTTTTAAAAGCTCCACAGCGTAATTTTGATATTAAAACTCATGGATAAGTGTGGGCAAAACTGCCAGCGCTGTAGGGTCAAGCCAGTCCAAGATATCAGAATCTAAAACCTCCTAAAGCAGGAAATTTGAATTCTATGGTTGGAAATGTGCTCAGATGCAGTGCTCAGCTGCTTGTAAAAATCATTACTATGTCATTTCCTCTGACCAAAGTCTGGATTTGGAAGGATGGGTTGAATTTGGTCCCAGCTTTGTTGTTAATCCAAGATATTTTTATGTTTAGTCGTACAGGATGAGAAAATACTAAGTCAATGCTAGTTTAATGAAATTGAAAACATTTTTAAACAATTGTATTCGGTGATGAAATGGAAATGATTTATTTTGAGAAGCTTGGTGCAAAGACCATTTGCATTTTGCTAAAATTGTTTGCATTCTGGCAAGGCAACGCATTTACTAATGGCCATGTTCTTAATTATTAACACCCTGTTCCTAAAACTATTTGCATTACTTTACGGAACATATTCTTAATTTCTCAGAAAACTGAAAAGACAGTATCTTATTTTTATATAGAAACTAAAGAGTATTAGAATAGTTTTATTCGGGGCACCTGGGTGGCTCAGTGGGTTAAAGCCTCTGCCTTCGGCTCAGGTCATGATCTCAGGGTCCTGGGATCGAGCCCCACATCGGGCTCTCTGCTCAGCAGGGAGCCTGCTTCCCCCTCTCTCTGCCTGCCTCTCTGCCTACTTGTGATCTCTCTCTCTGTCAAATAAATAAATAAAATCTTTTAAAAAAGGATAGTTTTATTCAAATCATCTTTAATTTTTGAAACAAAGCTATCCACTTGATGGTTTCAGGAATAAGAACTGTCACTGTCATTTTATAGATGAGTAAAATAAGACTCAAAGGAAAAATTATTCCCATCCTAGTGCCAAATAACAGCACTGGAATGGAAGGAGTATCAGCTGCTTCACATGGTTTACATAGATGACAGCATGTATTCTTTCAACAGCTCCTCAAGAAAATTATTTTCACCATTTTTCTCCACTAAGGATTAGAGGGCTTTATTAACTTGCCCTTAGTCACATAGAGAAAATGACTGACCTAAGGTTATTTGCCCCCACAGCCAAAGTCTTCATGACATACTAACTTCTCTCAGTAAAATGAGGAAACTTACATATTCTCTAAAAAAAACTCTCTGGACCTCATTTCTTCCCACCCACCTCCTGGACTAATAATGAGCCTTCAACTGGAGCAATACAACTTTCATTGCATTTTATTCTGCAGGAAAAATGAAGCAGGTAAATACAGGAGAGAAACTAGGATTCAGTATAAGACTTTAAGATCAGTTTAAGATCAGAGCTGAAGGATCAACATAGTTGACATAAAATTTAATTATTTTGTATCAGGAGCTCTGCTAAACTGTGGGGAGATATGACCAAGACAAATGCTTTGCCATTGAGGAGTTTACTATCTAGTATGAGAGGCTGATAATGTCTGCAAAGTATGACCAGTTTGATCTTAATTCTATCAGATCAAGATTTCCAAGAGAATGTAATAAATAGGATCCTTCACTAATCACAATAGGCTTTGGTAACCAAATAAACTTGAAATAATCTCAGTGGCTTAATACAGTAAATGTCTGTGTGTTCCTGAAACGTATTCAGAGTAGATCTATGGTTTGGAGGAAGAGGGCTCTGTTCCTTACAGTCACTCAGAGATCCAGACTGCATCGTAGGACTCCATGGTCTCAAAGGTTGCCGTGGAAGAGAAATATAAAGCATAGAAGATTTATACTTTCTCTTTTATGCATTGTCCTGGAAGTAACACATGTTATTCTGCACATATCCTCTGGCCAGAACCAGCCACATGAACCTTACCATAAAAAGTTGGGCATTCAGGGACGCTTGGGTGGCTCAGTCAGTTAAGCGGCTGCCTTTGCCTCAGGTCATGATCGCTGCGTCCTGGGATTGAGTCCCGGCGTTGGGCTTCTTGCTCGGCGGGGAGCCTGCTTCTCCCTCTGCCTCTGCCTGCCTCTCCGCCTGCTTGTGCTCTCTCTCTCTCTGACAAATAAATAATAAAATTAAAAAAAAAAAAGTTGGGCATTAATAAGCAATAAAATTCTTGGATACAGACCTCAGCCAGTTTTGACAATAGTCAGGGTAGGATGTTGGAGAACATCGTAATCTGGGAAATCTCTCCACAGGTTAGCAGAATGTTGAACTGAGATCCAGCATCCAGGGGAAAACCAAGCTAGAACACCTCTAGGTAGAGTCTCTTCCGAAGAGCATATACTAGGTTAAAAGTCAGAAGCCTGGAAGGGAATGACCAAAGAAGATTAGGAATGAGATATAAAGAGTAAGCAACAGCTTCTTAAATCCCTGAGGTATATAGTCCCTAAGTCATTAGTAAGGTAACTCTTTAGCTGAGTTATGTGTAGAAAGTGATTTATTAAGAGGAATGGGCCAGGTACAGACACTTCATTTCTAACTTTAAGTTTATATGTTCCTATGAATACTCAAAAGCTGTGCCTATAGTTGGCTTTCTTTATTTGGAAAAAGGAAGGGGGAGGGGGAAACCCACAGTTTTTATATAATTAACTTTAACTTCCATTTGTCTGGAAGTTTAGAAAGAAGTAAATAAATCACTTCATCAGGCTTTTAAACTTGTTCAGATCTGGTCCTGTGAAAAATCCCTCTGAGTATTACTAACTGGCCACCGAGATGAAAAATGCAAAAAAGGATTTGGAAAACTAAGAACAAAAAGTAAAATGGGTGAAAAAAAAGGAGTAAGGTCTAAATAGGTAAATTAGTAGAGCTAGATGAATCATTTATAGAGTGAAAAGTGAAGATATTTAGATGCGATTCACTTACATGTCACATTTTTGTATGAACATACCTGTGAAAAATCCCTGGTACATACTGCACACTATAGATGTCTTTTGACATAAAAAAAGAATATTTTCCTAAGATAGTATTATTTTTGGCACACCAAAAATGAGATATCTGAGCAGAAATTCTGGTCATAGGGTGTATAGCAACAGCCAAGCTAAATGGAAAGTTAAGTAAACTTTTGAAGAATTTTATACTTGCCTGTTTATTTCTGAATTCACTTACATGTTTCAGAACTTTGTGGAAGTCATCATTCTTCATTAGATATAATCAAATGAATTACATTCCATTTTATACCCAAAAAGTTCTTAGAAAAATCTCATTTCCTTATTAATATGACCTATATAATTAATGGAAAAAAATACTCTTCAACTCAGTTTTGTACATAAAAAATCAATTTATGACAGTAATTTCCAGAGCTTCTTTAAGCAGATAAGGACGAAGAATAGGCGATTAACTTTTTAACAAGAGTAGTTGAACGGAGGAATGGGCCTCCCCACAGAGTAATGGGTTCCAATCATTTCAACTGTTGACATGCAGGCTTATTTGTCATTTGTCAAGGGAATTCCTGATAAATGATAATGTTAGGTAAAAATCTGTATTAAAGTAACTTTTTATATATCTCATCTCTGAACTACTGTGCTTTTATTCATGTCTTTATGTATCAAAAGCCTTAAGAGATTGGTCTCTACCCAAGAGTCTGGGTGGCTAGGTCAGTTAAGCATCGACTCTTGACCTCAGGTCAGATCTCCATCTCAGGGTTCTAAGTTCAAGAGAGACCCAGAGAGAGAGATCACTATCAAATTAAAGAGTTAGTTTGAGGTTAAGAGGACTGTCTTTTCATGTTGAGGAGTAAAATTGTGATGAACCATTGGCGAATGTAAAAGATTAACTCTTTGGAGACTTCAAGAATAAGCTTGTCATATCGCCTTTCACTTGAACAATATGAAATAGCACTGTTTTGTGCCACTAGAAGTTGATCATAAAAGAAACATAGTAATTATGGAAAATATCTTACTGGCATAAGTTTGGCCAAATGGCAAGGCCTGCCCATTACTGAGGCTCATTGTCCATTTTGGCTGTGTAGGGTGGGGACTTTATATCTCCATTACCATGGGCCCTAAATATCTCTCTGTCTTCAGTTCTGATCCCAATACCTTCAGAAGATTCCATGATTCCCATTTCAGATAGGCAAGTAATAAAAATAAGCTGTTAGTTTCTACTTCCATTGAAAAAAGTATTTGATATTTAAAGTAACTTAGAGTATGGAATGAATCCCTGAAAATAGGAGTTAGAAATCTATTTAATCTGATCTGAACAATATTTTGGGATTTGGACCATTTCTTAGGAAACTGGTTAATCATTCTAGAATGAGATGATTTATGTAAAATCCTAACAACCTGAATATATATCACTGAACTAAGGTAACTTCTTTTAGCCTAAACATTCTAGAAGTTTAAGGTTAGTTTAATTGTTTGCTTGTTTGTTTCAATATATACTTTTAGAAGACTTTTTGAACTCTCACCTAATCCTCTGAACAACATTCATAGTTGCTATAGTGATTATCCCCATTTTTCTCTTGGTAAAACCAAAGCATAAAAAGGCCCAGTAACTCAGATAAGACACATGTAATTAAGGGAGGTAGTAAGAATTTGAACCCAGGACTCATGTTCTTTGCTATTTTATGAGATCACTTTTTGACATTCCTTCCATTTTAGATGATTTTATTCAGTGACAAGCTGACAGAGAAAGAGAAGGTAAGTATTACAAAGAAGTTTAGTTTGGGGGCTTAATAACGGTGCCAGTTTAATAAGTTTTCTCAGCACCACAGGAGTTAATATGAACTCATCAGTGTTGGAGCCTTCGCTATACAATTTCTTCAGTGTCTAAGATGGCGGTGACCAACCTGAATTTGTGTTTGGTAAGAATTCTGGGATGGCTCTTGCAGAATCTCACAAGAGCTTATCTTTCAGATTAGACAAGGAATACAGAAGACATACTGTATAAAAATAAAAGCAAAAACATCTTTTCATCCCTCAGGTTAGGATGGTTTATTCTCTTCACCTGTTTTCTTTCATTAAAATTCTCTTAAATCACACACTTCCTAAAAATTCAAGCATACCAGGGGTGCCTGGGTGGCTCAGACAGTTAAGTGTCTGCTTGGGTCATGATCTCAGGGTCCTGGGATCAAGTCCAGCATCAGGCTCCCTGCTCAGTGGGGACTTTACCCCTCCTCCTCCTCTGTCCCACACCCTTGCTCATGCTCTCTTTCTGTTTCTCTCTCTCAATAAATAAAAAAATTCTTAAAAAAATATTCAAGCATTCCAGTAGGTTGGAATACAAAATTTTTATATAAATATTCCCTCAAAATTAAATTAAATTAAACAGAATCAAGTAAAATAAAAGCTTTGTTTATTCGTTTAAAGAGAAATATATACATTTACTCTAGAAAATCTTTTAAAAACACAAATATAAGATAAAAACCATCCATAATTCACTATCTAGAGATAAGCCACTGCTGACATTTTCTCTCTCTTTACCTCATATACAGCAAACCAGAAAGTTCATACCGCAAGAATAAGACAGTAACTTTCTTTGATCATTCATCAAAATTGGGTATTGCCAGAAAATATAACCAATTACATTTGAGAGGCAAAAAGTATTATCTCAATTCTTGAATATCCATTTCTTTGACTTCTAATGACATGAATATATTTTTCCATTTTATTGGCTTTCTATTTCTTCTTTTGCAAAGTTCTTTTGTCTCTCTTTCAGTTACAGAGTCATTGGTTTATTGTTGATTAGCAAGAGCTCTTTACATATTAAGGATATCAAATCTTTATTTTGTATTCTTTTTTTGTAAGTTTTTTATTTGCCTTTCATCTTAGGGTGTGTTGTTGAGCCAAAAATATTTTAATTTTTTAAAAAATTCAATTAGCCATCACATAGCACATCATTAGTTTTTACTGAATATTCAGTGATTCATTAGTTGCATATAATACCCAGTGCTCATCACATCATGTGTCCTCCTTAATGCCCATCACCCAGTTACCCCATCCCCCCATGCACCTCTCTTTCTGCAAGCCTCAATTTCTTTCCCAGAGTCAAGAGCCTCTCATGGGTTTTCTCCCTCTCTGATTTCTTCCCATTCAGTTTCCCTCCCTTCCCCTACAGACATCTCAATTCCTGCCACAGTTTAGCTATTGTAGACATTGCTGTTATGAATATTGCAGTGCAGGTGACCCTTCTTTTCCCTGCATCTGTATCTTTGGGGTAAATATTCAGTAGTGCAATTGCTGGGTCATAGGGTAGCTCTATTTTTAACTTCTTGAGGAAGTTAAATCAGCTTCTTGAGGAAATTGTTTTCCAGAGTGACTGTACCAGCTTGCATCCTACCAACAGTGTAGGAGGGTTCCCCTTTCTCCACATCCTCACCAACATTTGTTGTTCCCTGTCTTATTAATTTTAGCCATTACAACTTGTGTAAAGTGATATCTCATTGTGGTTTTGATTTGTATGTCCCTGATGGAAGGTGATGTGGAGAATTTTTTCATGTGTCTGTTGTCCATTTGTATGTCTTCTTTAGAGAAGTGTCTATTCATTTGTTTTGCTCATTTCTTGACTGGATTATTTGTTTTTCGGGTGTTGAGATTGATAAGTTCTTTATAGAACTTGAATACTAGCCCTTTATCTGATATATAATTTGCCAATACTTTCTCCCATTCTGTAGGCTGCCTTTTAGCTTTGTTAACTGTTTCCTTTGCTGTGCAGAAGGTTTTTATCTTGATGAAGTCCCAATAGTTCATTTTTGCTTTTGTTTCCCTTGCCTTTGCAGACATGTCTAGCAAGAAGTTGCTATGGCTGGTCAAAAAGGTTGCTGCCTATGTTTTCCTTTGGGATTTTGATGGATTCCTGTCTCACATTTAGGTCTGTCATCCTTTTTGAGTTTATCTTTGTGTATGGTATAAGAGAATGACCAAGTTTCATTCTTCTCCATGTGGTTGTCCAATTTCCCCAGCACCATATATTGAAGAGATTGTCTTATTTCCATTGGATTTTCTTTCCTGCTTTGTTGAAGATTAGTTGACCATAGAGCTAAGAGTCCATTCTGGATTCTCTATTCTGTTCCATTGACCTATATGTCTATTTTTGCACCAGTACCATGCTGTCTTGATGATTGCAGCTTTGTAATATAGCTTAAAGTCAGGTATTGTGATGTCCTCAGCTTTGGTTTTCTTTTCCAACATTCTCCTGGCTATTTGGGTTTTTTTCTGGTTCCATACAAATATTAGGATTGTTTGTTCCAGTTCTGTGAAAAATGTTGATGGTATTTTGATAGGGATTGCATTGAATGTGTGGATTGCTCTGGGCAACATAGACATTTTAACAATGTTTCTTCTTCCAATCCATGAGCACGGAATGTTTTTCCATCTCTTTGTGTCTTCCTCGATTTCTTTCATAAGTGTTCTGTAGTTTTTAGAGTACAGATCCTATATCTCTTTGGTTAGGTTTATGCGTAGGTATCTTCTGGCTTTTGGTGCAATTGTAAATGGGTTCGATTCCTTAAATTTTCTTTCATCATTCACATTGTTAGTGTATAGAAATGCAACTGATTTCTGTGCATTAATTTTGTGTCCTACCATGTTGCTGAATTGCTGTATGAGTTCTAGCAATTTTGGGGTGGAGTCTTTTGGGTTTTCCACATAAAGTATCACGTCATCTGTAAAGAGTGAGAATTTAACTTCTACTTTGCAAATTTGAATGCTTTTTATTTCTTTTTGTTATCTGATTGATGAAGCTAAGACTTCTAATACCATGTTGAACAACAGTGGCAAGAGTGGGCATCCCTGTCATGTTCTTGACCTAAAGGGAACAGATAAAATCTTCCTTTTGGGGACATGCATAAAATGTCCTCACCAACCCAGCTATATGCAAATAATCACCCATGTTTTTTTCCTAGAGTCTTGCTTTTGTTGGTCACATTTAATTTTTTAATATAGAAAAATTTTATTTTGATATTTGAAGCAAAATAAGGACCTAACTTAATTTTTAAATGATTAACAACTTGTCAAAAACCACTTATTAAGTAATACATCCTACTCATCACATGTACTATATGTTCAATTTGCCTGTATCTAATCTCTCTTACATATACACATTCTGCAAATTTATCTAAGTATTAAATGTATCTATGTATATACAAATACTTCCTATTTTATGCAAATGATCTGTCTCTTCTGGCAAGCACCATCATTTTAATGAATTATTTTACTTTAAAAATACCTTCTGATCTGTTAACAAAACTGACCCACTATATTACTCTTATTTTTCCTTTTTTTTTTTCTTTTGGCTGAAGCCATTTTCAGATTATTTTCGTCAGGCACCTGGGTGGTTCAGTTGGTTGAGCATTCAAATCTTGATTTTAGCTCAGGTGATGATCTCAGGGTTGTGAGATTGAACCCTGAGTCTGTCTCAATGCTCAGCGGGAATTCTGCCCAATATTCTCTCTCTCCCTCTGCCTCTCCCCTGGCTTGTGCATGCTCTCTCTTTCTCTCTAAAACTCTCTTTTAAAAAACTGATTTTCTTCCTTCTTTTTCTTTCTCTCTTTCTTTTTTTTTTTTTAAGATTTTTTTTATTTATTTATTTGACAGAGGGAGAGAGATCACAAGTAGGCAGAGAGGCAGGCAGAGAGAAAGGGGAAAGCAGGCTCCCCGCTGAGCAGAGAGCCCGATGTGGGACTCGATCCCAGGACCCTGAGATCACGACCTGAGCCGAAGGCAGAGGTTTTAACCCACTGAGCCACGCGGGCACCCCTCTTTCTTTCTTTTTAAATTTAAACTCCAGTTCATTTACATACAGTGTAATGTTTCAGGTATACAATTTGGTGATTCAACACTTAACACACCCAGTGCTCATTATAACAAGTGCCCTCCTTAAGTCCTCACTTATTTAACCTATTCATTCACCTACCCTCCCTCTGGTAACCATCAGTTTGTTCTCCATAATTAAGAGTTTTTCTCATGGTTTTCCTCTTTCTTTTTTTCCCCCCATGATCATTTGTTGTATTTCTTAAATTCTACATATGAGTGAAATCAAATGGTATTTATCTTTCTCTGACTGACTTATTTTGGCTAGCATTACACACCCTAGCTCCATCCAGGCCAATGCAAATGGCAAGAGTTCATCCTTTATTATGGCTGAGTAATATCCCTTGTACATATATATACCACCTCTTCTTTATTCAATCATCAGTTGATGGATATTTGGGCTCTTTCTATGATTTGCCTATTGTAGATAATGTTGCTATAGATATTGGGGTGCATGTATCCCTTCAAATCAGTATTTTAGTACCTTTGGGTAAATTCTTAATAGTGCAATTGTTGCATCATAGAGTAGTTCTATTTTTAACTTTTTGAGGAACCTCTGTACTGTTAAAAAGGAATTTTCTTCGTTTATGTTTTAGTTTTAGTTTTTCTCATCTACAGGTCCTATCTTTTAAATAGACATCATATTCTATTATCAAGCATTCTTGAAATAGGTATCTAGGCTTTTTCATGGAAATTCCTAGCAGTTAGGGCTGAGAAGTCAAAACGCTCTGGGAACCAGCGTAGCAAGCATGGTCGACATTGGTGGTGACGCTGTGTGCTGAAAACCCCACAGTTACAGCCGAGCAAGGAGCAGGAAGTGAGGCAATGTGAGGGCTCCACTGTGAATTCATGGCCACACCTCAATTTATTTCTGGTAAGTGCATGTGACAACTATTCACATACATTACTATCTTTATACTATCCAGGATATGCCAAATAAAGTAACAAGTCCAAAGGTGGTCTGTTTTAAAAAATTAGTTAGAAGAGAGGGTAAAATCCACTCTTGCTTATGCACAAAATATAAACTTGGAGCCTCTTCTGAGACTTGGTATAATTTATAAAGAAACAAGCTAGCATTTGGGAAATTTTGATCAGTTGACTTGCTCTAACCTCTTCTGTAACAAGTTCTCCTCAGCACAGTGCAGCAGTGAAATGTGTGTCTTCCTTGTAACCAGGTTAAAAGGTTACTTTTGGAGTAGTTTTCATGGTGAAGCAGATGGATCTATACTGCTCCACTGATACTCATTGGTCCGTGAGGCTTCATGGATCAAGGTGTATAAAAGGATCATTAGCTGAGATTAAATGTGTAGACTGTGGCTAAGGAAAAGTGTTGAGTTACTTGGCACAAATGGGGATTATGGCTGTGCTATCTCCATGTCTTTTTTTTTTTTTTTTTTTTAGGATTTTATTTATTTATTTGACAGAGAGAGAGATCACAAGTAGGCAGAGAGGCAGGCAGAGAGAGAGGAGGAAGCAGGCTCCTTGCTGAGCAGACAGCCTGATGTGGGGCTCGATCCCAGGACCCTGAGATCATAACCTGAGCTGAAGGCAGAGGCTTTAACCCACTGAGCCACCCAGGTGCCCCACTATCACCATGTCTTAATCAATGAATAGGAACATGAAAGACAACCCTAATGTGCCCAAGGTCTTTCCTGGTTGGCCGTTCTGGTCTGAAGAATCTGTCTCTCCCGACCTCACTGACTTGTTGGAAGACCATTCTAGCCCAGTGCTATTTCAATCATATTTTTCAAAGAACAGTATCTTGGGGGAGGGGGGAGGGGTTGGGGGGCATGAGGTAGTTGCAGGTTTCCTTTGCTATCTGCAAGTAGAGCATTCCTATGAAAACGTCCCTAAGCAGAAATGGTGTAAAGTGAAGAAGCAATTATTAATTTATATGGAGAAATTTTTGAGCATTCCCAGCCCACTCCCCCCAAAATAACCTTTCTTGAGCTTTTCTCATACCTTAGGATACATCGTGCTAATGGAGGCACAAGATCAATGGAGATAAAGCCCAGACGCTCCCAGGACACAGTTCAAGGCTGCAGTAGCTCGATGCTGAGGCGTTCAGTGTGGTCCCAGGATAGGAGCTGGGTAGGGCCAGTCTGGCTGCTCAGGACGCGTGCTGGCCCTGCAACAGCTCGTGGCAACACAAACAACCAACTATAGTTTCCAAAAGCAGGGGACACCTGTGTAACTAATTTTTCTTTATTCTTCATCAAATTCCACCAATAAAAACCAGGAATGAGAAGCAAATCGTCAACATCGTTGCTTAATTCTATTACACATAGTCTGAAAAACCTCCCTGGACATCCCTAAGAAGTCTTTTTGTTTACTCGAGAGCAGAGAAGGACCTGTTTAGTATGGTTTTAGAATGCACTTATCTCCAAAAGGTGGTCTTTACTCATCTGGCTTTCAAGTTGGAGAGAAAGAAGAAAAGTTGATTCCTTGTGCATTTTGCTCTAAACTTTAACCCTCAGGCGATTAAAGCCTCTTTATCCAAAGCCAGTCTCTCGTTAATAAGGCCCTTTTTACAACCACTCCAAAACACACTTTCAAAACAAAAGTTAGAAAACTGTATGATCCATTCTCAAGAAAGATCTGTTTCTGTTCAGAACCCGCCCTGACCTTTTTGTTGAAGAAGAACAAAATAATGTAGTAACAAAAACACCAGTGGCTGCCAAAGGAAGAGAAAAAAAAGTTCCTGTAAGGGACTGAAACAATAAATCTCCTCTCTGCTGAACTCCCAAAGGGAGTGTGTGTATTTCCTCCCGTTCTTTATCAGAGCCCCCGAAATAAGTGGGAATGGGCAGCGGCTGCTCACATTCAGCGCACCTTTTCCATTTGCTAATAAGGCCCTGCCAGGCTGGGAGGGAGCTGTCTCTGCCTGACCCTGGAGAGAAACGCCACTGAGACGATCCACGAGAAGATCCACGAGCACCATGAAACTCCTTCAAGTGGCCATCCTTTGTCTTCTTCGGTCCGGTCTTCTTAGCCAAGAAAACACAGGTATCATTTTCTCTTATTCCTCTGATGGTGTGGATCAGAAATCATTAGGGGGGAACTCTTAGCCTCAGTTTACCTTCAGGGACCTTCCCCCGAAACTTGGATGCAGCAATGTCTTTGCTGAGTCGAGTGTATGAGTGTTGACACAGAGTGCGTGGAGAAGACTCCGTGGAAAGGATGTTTGTTTTCACTGGAAGGAAATGTTTGCTGGTGCAGTGGCCTTGCGGTGTATTTGATGGCCCCATAAAGGTACTGAGAATGCATGACAGTAGAGAATGCATATTTTTGGAGAATAAAAATATGGGGATAAAGTGCTGGTTACAAATGTGCTCTTTCTCAAAAATGTGCCCCTCTCAGGCGTTAAGTCTAGAAATAACAAGATTGTCAAGTATGGGTGAAAGGCTGTAATCAGAAATACTGCATTGCAGATGCTGGCCTATATTTGTCCCAAATGTCTTTTGGTTCTGATAAATTGAGAGGCTGGATCAAGTTGCCTGGAGAAGTGAATCTTAATATCTTGAGGGGGCAGGGTGGGTAAAGAGGAGAGTCATTTGATTAAAGTTAATAACATTTGCTCCGGAAATAAGCACATAGCTACACATAGACACACAGCATTTTGCACAACATTTCAGAAATTTGTAGACTGACCGTAATTTCAGAAATTCAGATAAAGGATATATATCAACCACTAAAAGCTCTGACTATATTAATGACTGGTTGTCACTGTGTTAGCCCTTTCTGAGGGATTCCCTGTAAGCAATTAAATTTGGTGAATATTTATTATAAGGATCCTACTACTCATCAGTGCAAAGAATACATAAATGATTAAGACATTGTCCTTACTAACAGTGGTAAATGTCCTGTTGGGAAAAACAAATATGTAATTCTAACACAAGACAGATTTGCTAAGTGTGAAAACCAAAGTACCAACTATCATAAAAGAACACAGTTGGGAAATATTGATTCTGAGAAGCCCTGGAAAATAATCAGTTCTAATCTTATTTTGCATGTGCTTTTTTCAAAAGTTCGCTGCCTACAAAAATTCTAATTTGGAATAATAGTGTAGGAAAAATTAGGCACCCTCCTTCAACAATATTTATCACTTATTTCCCAAAATACATATATAGATTTAGGATACATCCCCAAACACTTCAAAATCACATATGCTTGCTTATCGTGCATCTTGGCATTTCCAGAGTTAAGTTGCAGCAGGTCTCGAGGCCAGAAAATCTAACTTAGAAGAGTTACCAGGCATCTGATCTTTTAAAATAGAGTATTTACGAAGGGCCACAGAAATCAGCGCATAAGCGTATAAGTAACTCTTTAGTATGCAAGGGAAATCCTGATGCCATGGAAACCTCTGCTCACAAACAGGTGTCAGGTCAATATGAATTTGGAAGTCTGGGTTAGGCTGCTCACCACTCCATGTCTTTTACCTCACTGGTAAGGAGCCCAGCCTTTTAATGGTCTCTTCTTTCCAATGAACTCTTAACCCAAGTAGGATAATTTCTCTTTTGAGCACAGATAATAATTACATCATGACTATCTCCTTCAACCTCTGCCAACAACCCTGTTTGTTAACTTAAGGAAAGTGTCTGCAAAAACTACTCCATTTGTCTTAAAAAAGGATGCTCTAGCTCAAGAGCGTAAACCGACCCTCTGAGTGGTGCCTGGAAGGAACTGGAAGAGGTTTTCCATCCAGGTGTATGATTGGGTCACACCTGGCTCTGCTGGTTTTATGTTTCCCTTCCCAGATAGGGCGCAGGAAATGAAGCATTTCCTAAGCTGATTTATTAAGCTCTTTCCCTAACCCCCTGTACCGGAAACACATTGATTTCAAAGCTTTGTATGTTCCCCAAACTTAAAATGCTTACCATATTTCCTCGGCAGAGTTGATTAGGAGGGAGGAGGAGAGAGGCATTTCATGGCCTTAAATTCACAAGTTGTCAAGAAGATCCATGCTTCTTTGCATAGTAATTTATTCCTAAATAATGACTTTTTAGAGAAACTGACTACTTTTCTTTTTCCTTCTGACATTTTTGTCAGTCTCAGATTTAAATACGTACAATGTAGTCTTTCGTGCTCCTTGTGAAAATCAAGTGAATCTTTCTACACAGCAGCCAATGACTTTCTATCACTTGGTTGGTGGTATAATATTTTACCATCTCCAATTTGGAAAGCTCTCCTGTTGAAATAAGAAAGGAAGTTTCCTGAAAAAGAACTGTCATTCTTTCTCAAGGTTTTCTGAATTGTATTCAAAACTGAACAGCCCCCTCCTGTGGCTTTTAATCCCCTCTGACTTTTAAGCCTAGATCTAGGAGCCTTTGACTGTCAGGACCAAGAGAAGTTAAATGAAAGGGGATTCCAAGAGAAAGGAGGCCCAGGAAACAATGTACTCTCCAGCGCCATTTGCTTTTTTAACTTTATGTTAATTTAGGAAAGGTTAAATTGTATTAGGCATTTGTGAACAGGAACAAACATCATTATTGGTATCTGAAGAATCATTGCTTGGAGAAATTCATTTGTTAGCGATTGAACATTCAGTTTCATGGGGGAAAAATGGACACATACAGACTGTAAGACAGACATTATGCTAAATGCTATGGATTTATAGAGATTAGTAAGACTCAGCCATGACCCTTGAAATGAGGGAGAGTAATTATAAGTTTGATTATATTGTAGGTCTTAAGTGGTAAATAAAAAATGGTCTAGAGCTTAATTTTGGGTGTGGGACATCAATAAAGACTTCATACAAAAGTGGAAATAATGATAAACTTCGAAATTTGAAAAAACAGGTTTCAGATCGATGGAATTTCTTGAGTAGGAACCTGAAAACGTCAGAATATTCTAATGTACACATGTGAGGAGGTCAAAGATTGGACATAGGTTAAGTTTTGGAAAATAAGGTTGGAAATAGAGTGTTAAGATATATGTTGACAGGGGCGCCTGGGTGGCTCAGTTGTTAAGTGTCTGCCTTCGGCTCAGGTCATGATCTCAGGGTCCTGGGATTGAGCCCCGAATTGGGCTCTCTGCTCAGCAGGGAGCCTGCTTCCCCCTCTCTCTCTGCTTGCCTCTCTGCCTACTTGTGATCTCTCTCTCTCTCTGTCAAACAAGTAAATAAAATCTTAAAAAAAAAAAGATATATGTTGACTACCAGGATGAGAAATATTTACTAGTTAATAGTCAATAGTTAAAACTGAATAGTTAAATTAGTTTAGAGTCTCTAACTACATTTGAATGTGGGAGTTATATGATTGGAGCTATAAATTGGGAAGATTAATCTGTCAGCAGGATATAAATTAGACTATTGCAGTCAGGAGAGACAAAAGATAAAGAAAATACTACAAATGTTATTGCAAGTCTGAAAATCTATCGATAAAATAAAAAGAAGGATCTAAAGGAAATAGAAAGTTGGTGATTTGACATATTCTTGACTGGCAATAAGGAAGAAAGTGACTGTGATGTACAGAGGATTATCTGAATACTAGGAGTAGGGAAACGGTTTGGGAAGACAGGGAAGGAAAGAGAGGTGGAGACAATTTAAGGAGAAAATTGATGTATTGGACTTTGGACATGGTGAGTTTGAAATCCTAATAATATATTTAAATAGAGATGTTCAGGGTAAAGTAAAATCCATGGGTCGTTGGAATGCCCCTGCCGCTGGATGAGGGGGTGAGTGTTTTTTACTCTTGAATCCCAGGAGTTCTTAGTCCTGCTGATTGTGGAATTAATAACATAGAAAAACAATTTATTTCCCACCTAGGTGCTCATATTTATAATTCTCTTATGGCACTTGTTTTTTAATCCTATCATAATTATTTGTAGGCATATCTTATTTCCTCTCCCAGACTAGAGGCACCTTGAAAGTAGGGGCCATATATATTACCATATGTAATTTGTTCATCTAGTAACAGCTCTTTTTTTCTGTTTAAGATTTTATTTATTTATTTGGCAAGGAGAGAGAGAGTACAAGCAGGGGGAGCAGCAGGCAGTGGGGAAAGGGATTAGCAGGCTCCCTGCTGAGCAGAAACCAGGATGCAGAACTCGATCCCAGGACCCTGGGATCACAACCTGAGCCAAAGGCAAATGCTTGACCAACTGAGCCACTCAAGTGCCCAGTTGTGGCTGGGCCATAACAATTCTAAGCATATAATAAAGACATAGCTGAATGAACACTTAAATGAATGATACAATTGCCTTCATTTTTTTTCATTTTTAATTTCTTCCAATAACAATTACTTACCAGTTTACTGCCTTGTCCTTGTGAAAAGATTATGGACACATATGACTCACGGTATAGAACATGGATATAAGTTATGGATTACTTTGATCCCTGGCTATGAAAATTGGGCACCAAATATAAGGAAAGGGGCTTCTTATCAAAGGCAAGCCAAGTCCCAAAGTCTAGCCAGAAGAGAAGGTGATATGGATAGATGGACAATCTAGTACCAGGTGACAGTAATTGACAAAAAAATATGGAGAAGGAAACTGCTCTGACTATAATCTTTGTAATGAAGAATATCTAAAGAGAACCTTTCCTTTTGGGGTATAAAATACTTTACATAATATCTTCTTATAGTTAGAAACACTCAAGAAGAAACCTTATGCTCAGCCAACTTCTTAAAAATACAAAACAGCTTTTTTAAAAAACAAAGTTCACAAAAAGGGAAGTTTAAGAAAGTTAAATAAATACCACATATCATTAATTGATGTGTTATTTTAGGTCATATATGAGGTGCTCTAGAGCCGATCACTTTATTTATTCTGTTTAGCTTCATCACTATCAGAAAATCTTACCTAAAGTAAGTGACCTATTGTGGGAAGAATGAACCAATATGCAAGCAAATCCAATGGGAAAGTATTTAGTCCCCCAACCATTCGTTTAGCATTCGTTTTTTCCATGACTCATTTTTTATAATAGTCTGCTTAAAAGTAGAAGTGATCATTCTAAAATTCCTGTTTTCAAGAGACTCATAACAGTTGTCACCAGTAAGTTCTCTCGCAATTTTATCTTGCTAATTGTAATTATTCAGGTAACTCAGGGAAAAAGATGATGCACATTTGAGGGTTTCAGAAAGCTTTTATTTTACTGGATCATTGCCCAACCTTTCGTTTTCATTGATGAAGGTACATTTCAAGCTGCAGGTAAATATTTTAACTTGTGAATAATTATCTAATTCAAGTAACTTTGATGCCTTTTTCTTTAGTCATCTCTTTCCAACTTCCTCTTCATCTTTGAGAACAATTCGAGATGCACATTTCCAAACACTGAATGTCAAAGCAGGAATGTACTCTAAGGGACATTCAATTCCTGTTAGTAAGTGCCTCCTTTCCTGTTACTGAATTCCTTTGGGTCATTATAGCTCTATCAGGGTAGGATAATAATGCCTGTTGGGTGTTAAACTCTTTCAGTTAGCAAACAAGATCCTTTTTGTGCTGTTGCAGCCACAACATCAGCATCGACATGAAAAACATTAGTGATGTCAATTACATCTAGAAAGATCACTATATGGGTCCCAAATTTGGGGAAACCATAAGAAAAATTGTTTGAAAAAAAGAAAAGAAAAATCATTTTCTAAACTTAAATAGAACTCTGTGTCTTGTAGAAATATCAGCAGAAATAATCATAACTAGTCTCTAAATAAAAGCAGCCCCTCTGTAAGTATTAGATACCTGTTGTATCTTTCCTTATATCCTCTCGGGCTATGTTTACTCCAGCCATTGCTATGGTAACCTGCTATGAACATGTGTAACCTGATAGCACCTTGCCTCACATGAACGCATATCTTTTGCCTTCCTGTCTGCTGTTATTCTGACACTAAGGCATGTGTCACCTGCAGAGCCCCTGTTGGCAGTGGTGTATGTCTGAGCTAGAAGAGCAGGGGCAGTAGCCTTCTATGAGACCACTCTTGCCAAAAGGGGGATGAAGCCAGTGAGTGAATGCTTTCCTTCTCTATTCCTGCTCTGTTTCACTGCTATAGTCCTCTAAGCTTTTCCCTGACTTCACTCTCATTTACAAACTGCCCAAAAGCCTTTGTCTTGGGCTCTGCTTTCTGGGGAAATCCAGGATTTATTATTTTTCTTGATGGGAACCTTTTGGCTTGAATGGCAGTGTACATCGAGATATAGATCGTCACCGTTTCTCTAAAACTCCAATTATTATTCACTACGTTTCTTCCTCTTCATTTAAAAAACAAACAAATGAAAAGCTTTATCAATCTTTTGTTGAATATGTTCAACAATGTTCTAAGCAGGCCCTGTTCTAAGGCAATCATTTGCCTATTTGTATAGAGTCAGTGATGAATTATATTCTGAGGTTGTAGCCAAAAATGTTGGAGTCATTGATTTTATTCTTGGTGTGCTGCCCATCTGAAATATGAACTGCTCTTGACATCTGTCTATTTAGTCATGTTCTGGCTTGAACCCAAATTAGCCAGGTCAAAACCCAGACTCAGTTGGATCCGGTCCAAGTGAACCCAGGTGAGTATCGTCACAGCATCTACTGACATGTACCATTCGGTGTGCCTGGCCCTTTACATAGATTCCTTCCATCACAGCATTTAAGGCCGACTTTACAATTCCCATTTTAACGATTAGGAAATGAGGCTATAAAATCATACTAGAGCAATGCGGCTTAAAATCAAACCAGAGGATGTTGTTCTTCAAAATCTTCCTTATAGCTTGCTGCCTTCCAGTGTGGTAAAGTTGTAGCAAGTTGAGTTTTTCGAAAAGAAGAGAGGAAGGATAGAGACTTGCCACTCGAGTAATTCAGAAACTACTGCTGCCTCTCCTCACACCTTCCACACCTTTAAACAACAAACTAAGTGCCACAAATAAGTTTAATAGTGATAATGATCTTCTTCTTATGCTTGATTCACTTAATTAGTAAATGATCCATTGAAAGGAGTTGTAGGCATTTGCCTACCTACCCCTTGTTGAGTTAGTTGAAAAAACGATAAAAATTTTTTGTAATATAAATGCGAGTACAGCTAAAATGGGACTTGGAGGAGAAGAAAACAAGCAGAGGAAATAACTATTAGTCATTTAATCACTTAGTGTCACATTTATAATTCTTTGGGAGCCAGACTGTCTGGGTTCAAATTCCAGCTCTCCCATTTACTATCTTTGTGAACTTGGGCAAGTTACTTCACCTTCAGCTTTCTCAGCTGTAAAGTGGGATGAGTGCAGTATCTACCTCGTAGGAGTATTAGGGAGATCTCGTGAAGGGATATTCACAAAGCACCCAACATAGTGTCAGGCATGTGAGAACTCTAGAATGTTTGCTGAGTTTTGGAGCTCAGAGTCCTATAGTTTATTATATCCCATTCCTTAGATAAACTGCCTTATTTCCAAATTGATTCTAATGCAAAATCAGCAACTATTTAAATAATTATTATGTTAATTCTCACAAAGTGAAAAACCAACATATGAAAATTTTTCACGGAAGAATTGTTATGAAATAGTAGGAAGGTGATTGCCAAGTGACATTTTTAATCACAGTACCATAAGCACCATTTAATATATGCAGACTGTATTCTCTACAGTGTTTTTTTTTTTTTTAGATTTGTAGGTTATTTAACCCACTAATCATTGAAATTCATAAATAAAATTATGTTTGTTTTTAATGAGGATTCTAACTTTGGAGTCTGGGAATTGTCAACATGCTCACACATTATAACCTGTCTTCAAGCATTGAGCCGTGCTTAATCTGAGCAGTGGAATGTGTTAGTGGAAGGAATCTTGATTTTAATGTGAGAACCAAGTTTGGGTCTAGCTTCTTAGAAATTGATCAAGATATTAAATACTTCTTAGCCTCCATTTCCTTATCTAAATAGGAGAAAAATGATATTTGTTGACAAAGTATTAGAGTTACATGAAAATCAGAAAACCTATTTTAAATGCTCTGTAAGTCATAAATTACCATCTAAATATTGGTTATTGATATACAATCTAACATTTAACTCACAGAATCAAGGGTTAAGTAAGAAGACATTTAATAAATTTGAGAAATTTTCCTTATTGGCTGGGTCTATAACTGCCATTCCACCTTTGCTCTTTGGGCTATAATACCTTGGCACAAAGAGCCATGTGTTGAAATAATGCTTAAGTTATAAAAAACCATATACATAAAACACAGAAAACCATTTGTAGCACACATTGAGCTTATTTTCAACTAAAATGGGAAAAGAAGATTTTTTGTGGTATGAATTGTGAAATTGTCCTCTTAGGACGTTCAGCAAGTGTGAAGACATAAACGCTGAACTCTTAGACACTGTCCCTAGGGCACGGAGGCCACTCCTGCACTTGTCAGCCCATGCCCATTGTGACAATTCCTCTCTCCAACAAAGAGACATCCCTCAACTCTCTCTCCCTGCAAATCCAGTTTGAAAAAACGAGACCTGCCATTTTAAATGCACAAAATTAACTGATTAAAGATTTATTAATAATAATTGCCTTTTGGGGATTAAGATAATGAAATTATGTGAATCCATAAGCTTCTTATTATTTTTCTTTTCTTCTTTCTTTTCCCGACAGCCCCATTTGTTGAGTACAAGTTTTATATTAATTGAAGTTTACAACTCTATAGATTTGCAAAGTAGAAGAAAGAAAAATGACAATGCTATCAACCATTTAAAAACCTGTTATTAGAGTCCATTTACAACCTAACTGAGTGTAAATCTATTGGGAACAAAGACAACGTCCAATTGATATCTTTTCCCCAGGACCTATCTTTGGACACGACACGTAGATGATGCTTACTACCTAGCTCTTGCTTTAATTTGAGAACTGTATTTCTTCAAAAGTCAGCAGAGCTGAAAATGGACAAGATATTCCTGGATTTGTTTTCAGTAACTTGAGGACAATATTTATTTTTATCCTTGGCCTGTCTAGTGGAGAAGTTGTGAGTATCTTTTTGGGATACTCTTGGTTGGCTTTGATTTATGAAATTGACCTTATTGTTGTATAAATAGAAGAATATGCTTGCATTTGGTTTATATTGACTATTCAGATCACATAGGAATGGTGTGACTCTCAGAATGCAAGTGCTGAGTCATTCCTGTCTCTTGCTCATGAGAAAAAAAGAATGGTATCCTATAATTCTGAATTACTGAGTAATTCTGAAACACTTAGATGATACTATCCCTCATTCCTACCAAAATGCAAAGTTATGAAAATGCAATTGTAAAGATGCATTGATTACAGATTTTACTACTCTTAACTCTGAGGTCTTCATTCACTATGTTGAATAATTAACTTTATTCTAATCCTGTCCAGAGGCAAAGACATTAGATAATTCAGTTATTCCCAAGTTTTAAAAATTGCATTGATTGGTAAATAAACAAATGCCCTTTGGACAGTTGACAAGGAGTTCTCAGGTTTTTATTTTACTAAATAAAGACACAAAGCATCTACAATGTGTACACCATTTACCAGTATATTACATAAAGACTACTTTGGCTATGTGGATATATTTGGCAGTTTAACATTTTTTTTTCACTGAGCTCTAAGCAGTGTCACAAGCCAGCCCTGTGCAATAGTGGAGTATACTGTTGGCTAAGCCAAGAGCTCTTGGTCTTAGTTATCAGGGGCCAGAAGCTTGTTATGTGACTGAGCCAAGCAAATGTTTTAACCTCTCAAGTCTTTAATTTCTGCATCAATAATAGGAGTGAAGTTTGACTAAATGATATTGAAGTTTTCTTCCAGATCTACAGTTGTATGATCTCTCTGTAACAAGCAATTTCTGTATATTTTGCCTCCAGTTATCTTGCTTCACTTTCATCTTGTTATTCCTAGATTTGTTCATTTTGGATCAAGATGCTCAATTCTATTCCCTAATGTTTGTTTTCTTCGAGAATTTTCAGATAGGTCTGTAAGATAGTATCTGATTCTCACGTAAAGGGTCAGTTCTCTGCCATGATAGACACTTCTAAGAGTACACATCAACAAAAAACACAAAAATTTTCCATGTAGTATTATTTGTATATAATTTGGAGACATGTTATGGGAGGGGTGGTGCGAGGGATTTAAAATTTTAAAAAATGCAGAAAGAGAGAGAGAGCGAAAGTGAGAGAGATAAAGAGTAATTCATTGATATCCTGAAAAAAATTGAGTGAAAGAAATGGGATTAAAGGAGTCTGAGAAGGTACCGCAGGCTGGGAGAAAAAGAGGAAGCCTCTCAGAGTGGTTTGGAATGGGAAATACCAGGAATGAGAAGGAGAGGGAGAAGGATATTTGACAAATGCTCCAACAATTTGGGAAAAATCCTCCCCATAGGCCTTCCAGCCACTTTTGCCACTCTTATAGAACCGGTATTTGGTAGGGTTCTTTCTTCTTCTTTTTTTTTAAAAGATTTTATTTATTTATTTGAAAGAGAGAATGAGGGAGAGAGACAGCAGGGGAGGGG
Source organism: Procyon lotor (assembly GCA_028646535.1). Taxonomy (NCBI): domain Eukaryota; kingdom Metazoa; phylum Chordata; class Mammalia; order Carnivora; family Procyonidae; genus Procyon; species Procyon lotor. The sequence goes on along the minus strand of CM053604.1, from coordinate 69,512,990 downwards.
CACAGGAAGAGGGAGAAAATCTCAAGCAGACTCTGTAATTGAGGGTGCAGCCCAACGCGAGGCTTGATCCCTTGACCCTGAAATCATGACCTGAAACATCAAACCAAGAGTCAGAGGCTTTAACCATCTGAGCCACCCAGGCACCCCAGATTCATTCTTCTTATCATTAAAACTCTTGCTAGTCCTTCATTTCTCCATTCATTCCATTTGCAAAATACTGCACATTTTTCAAAGTACTTCATTGATCAATTATCTCACTTTATCCTTGACATTGCCTAGGGGATTGTATAGGCTGCTGTTAATTGGGCTCATTGTCAGAGAAGAGCCCAAGGACACACACACTATAACTGAGATCAGTAGGTCTTAACATTTATTACTCATAAGAATCACTTAAGGTGTCTGTTAAAAATAGATTTTCCTAGGGCTCACCCCTGTGATTCCAAGACTTTTTCCAGTAAAATCCACACTACTGTGCTTCCAGCGATTACTACAAATAATTTTTATACACTGGTACATAAACATACATTCTGAGAAACCCTGGACTAGATTCCAATTTCCTGACTAGTCATCTGAACTCTTTTTATTGCCCTGTAGCCACAAATTGACCCGAGGTGTTTACTTTTAAAGACCTTTGAAGAAAGTGCTAGGGTCTAGTGCTTTCAGAGAATTTGGTATTAATTCAGTGTGATCTTTTTTGTTGTTCTTGTTTTTGGTTTTTTATTTTTGTTTTTGGCTTGTATTAGATTAGTATAATAGAAACTAGATTTGGCCAAGACAAATATTAGCTGAAGTGCTGAAATCTCCATAGGCACACGGGTAGCATTCTATTCTATAAAGTGAGATCTTTACAGTCTCTCATTTTCTACTTCTCTGTCCCCTCTCCAGCCCCTTTCCAATCATTCTGTGTTGGAAACAGAGTGAGGAAGGAGTGAGAAAGTTGAATGAAAGTTATTACTTAACCTGGTACCATAAGTTGTGCCCACAGCAGTAGACTGGTGTATTTTCATGGGTTCCTCAAAGTGTGCTTTTTGGCCTCTTCCCCTTTGCAGCTCTTTGGTTCCTAAGAATGGATCCATATTCTGGGAATCCCCTGGTTACTCCTTGCACAGCCCTGGTAATCCCATGTTAACCCAGAGTTTCATGATGCTAAAATGCCCAACTCTCTAAATAGCCCTGAGGAACAGGACTTAAAACAGTTCCAAGTCTACTCTCTCACTATCTCCCTTCATTTGATCCACAGGAGACAGTCACGTGTCTCTTTCTGCAACAATCCCTGCTGGGGCAGTCATTCTCAACATAGTAATAACTCCTGGTCCTACACCAAAGCAGATAGCCAGCAGTCTTTCATTCTATTGATTTTTCCAGATGTGAGTCATTCATTAGTCCCTATGGCATTCAAGGACCACATATTTTAAGGGAGGTTTGCATAGCAGAACCAGACAAACCTTGCTCCTTTGGGGTGGGTAAAGGAATTGGGAATGGGATTCAAAAGAAGTATTTTGCAAAGATAGCCTCCTATAAAATAATATCTATGTCTCTCTCTCCACACTTTTATTCTTTTTATGTTCCAGAGTGGAAAAAGGGATTCAAGTGTCCACAAGCAGGTTTTAGATATTTTATTTGAAAAATTATATATGATTATCTGATAATTTTGAGATTTCACATACGTTAGTAACCGAATAAAACTTTAATGTTCACATATTGTGCCAGATATCCTGTACCAATCTTTCCTTTGAAACAATTAAAGACTTGAATGTGTATTTTCTCAAAGTTTAATGTAATTATGCTATAAATCAATATTATAATTAGAACAATAAAATTCTCTGTATGTTTAGAAATTAAGACATTTCCTTACAAATAACTTGGGGATTGGAGAAAAAAACATGATAGAAATTAGAAAATATGTTGAATATGAAGAAAAATAAAATATTTTATACCAAAATGTGTATGCTGGAGTTAAATTAGTGATTAGAGGGAACTCTATAGTCTTAAATATACACATTAGAAAGGAAGAAATAAAAGAACAAAATAAACACAAAGTAGATGGGAGAAAATAAGAAAAGTAAGAGTGAAAATTAATGAAATAGAAAAGAAATATATAATGCAAAGAATTTCTGTATATAATAAGATTGCTAAACTTCTGCCAATATTAATCTGGAAAGAGAAGAGAAGAAA